>CM033448.1:2505000-3043329 GCA_019425775.1 Rafetus swinhoei
AACTCCTACACCCCACTGCCCTCCGCCAGCAGGAATAGAGCCCAGGTATCCAGGAGCTCAGCCCACCCAACCTGCTGCCGAGACCCCACTCCCTTCCCACAGCAGGGCTAGAACCCAGGAGTCCTGCCACGCCCATCCCCTGCTCTAACCACTGCACCTCGCTTCCCCACAGGCCAGCTCTTCAGCAACCCGCCCTGAGCCAGCCGGGAATAGAACCCAGGCATCCTGGTGCCCGGCCATTGGCGACCCCCCTCCCGCCAGAGCCCCCACCCCCACGGCCAAAAGGAGCCACGGATTCGCCCTCCCTGTGGGTTTCTCTGCAGGAAGCATGGAACATTTCTCAATCTGCTCATCCATCCACATTGTGTCACCGGGGGGGAGGGAGAGGTTGCGGGGGGAGGGCTGGCCACGGGACTTGACACGCACCGAGCCCCACACAAGCAGAAGTGCACCAGCTACAGCCCGTCTCTGGGGCGGGGACAGGCACTGGCTCCTCTGCCCGTAACCACTCGTCTGCTCCCCAAAGGTTGCTAAGCCGAGCCCTGAGACCATCCGGTAAGTGACACCCTCTGCTCGCCTGGGGCGCTAACTCCTACACCCCACTGCCCTCCCCTAGCAGGAATAGACCCCAGGGATTCGGGATCCCAGTTCCCCTGCGCTAACTCCTACACCCCAGTGCCCTCCCCTAGCAGGAATAGACCCCAGGGATTCGGGATCTCAGTCCCCCGCTCTAACCCACTAGACCCCAGTCCCTTGAAAACAACAGGGGGAGAACCCAGGAGTCCTGGCCCCCCCTTCTTCAACTACTAGGCCCTACTGCTCTCCTGGCACCAGGAGCGGAGCCCAGCCGGGCGCCCTATCCCTCTCCCTGGGCCATGCAGAGCAGCCTGCCTGGTCCTGCTCCTCTCGGTCTCCCGTGTATTGGGGCTGGGCTCTCAGAGTCGAAGGCGTTTGCCGCTCCAGACTCGCCGGATCAGTGCTGGGCTCTGGCTTCTTGCGGGGGGGGGCGCAAACCCACCAGCTCTGCAGGGGCCGAGGGGCAACTGCCCCAGAACTGTGGCAAAGGGCTCGGGGGTTCCCTCCCCCCGCTGCCATCCGGCTCCGGCCTGGGCAGCCTCTGACTGATCCCGTTCCAACCTGTCCAGGAACGATCCCCCGGCTGCCCCCGCGCCCAGCGGCTGCTCCTGGCACCATGAAGGTTTCTCTGACTGCCTGCCTCCTCGCTGCTCTGCTGGCCACGGGTGAGTGGGGCTGGTTCCCTGGCGGCCCCAGCTCCCAGCCGCCTGCCAGGGGCTCTGGGCATGGAACCGAGCAGCAGGCACCGAGCCAGGGGCTCAGCCGGGGTGTTGGGGAGACAGCGGGCGAGGGGCGGGAGTGACACAGCCCCCAGGGCAATGGGGCAGGGCCTAGCTTTGTCAGTAGGCCAGGGTGCCAGTGGGGCAGGGCCTAGCCAGTGGGGCAGGGTGCCAGTGGGACAGGACCTAACATTGTCAGTGGGGCCCTGCCCTGGGGAGCAACACCAGCACCCGCCCGCTAGGGTCTCCTCTGGGGCTGGTGAGGGGGAACCCCCTGGGGGCACCCAATCTGAGCGGCCCGGGGCGGGAGGGGGCCCAGCCACCGAGCAGCATGAAGTGCCTGGAGCCCACTGGGGGCAGGGACCAAAGAGGCGGCGCGGAGCAGGAGGGACCCGGGCGTGGGGCCCGGTGCTCCCCTGGGGGGGCCCAGCTGGGGGCTCATGTTCCCTCCCTCCCCAGGGGCCGGCCTGCAGTGCGAGGTTTGCACCGGGCCCGAAGAGGACTGTAACGGCGACCCTAAGTCCTGCCCCGCTGGGAAAGACCGGTGCGCCGCCGAGCTGATAGAAACGACCTGGGGTAGGTGATGGGGCCGTGGCCGACAGGGGCCGGGAGCCGGGCCACCTGGGCCCCCCCTCGGCCCAGCGGTTAAGGAGCCCGGACGCCTGGGTTCGGGAGCCGCCAACGCCAGCCAATGGGAAAGGCCGCAGAGACGGTTGTGGCTTCAGCCCCGCCCCTCCCCCAGAGGCGGTTCAGCCCTAGGCCCCTGCGCACAGAAGCCCCCCACTCAGCTGGGCTGGGCAATGGGGACCCCTTGCCGGGTGCCGGGTCAGAGCTGGGCCACTGGGGAGCCAAGTTCAAATCCCCCTTCAGCTGGAGTCGGGGAGGGAATTTGAGCCCAGATCTCCCCCCTACACCCTGATTCTCCCCCTGAAATAGGGAGCCCCCAACCCACTGGGCTGCTGGGTCCATGGGGGCACCCCCCACATCCCCTCCCCGGCTGGGCTCTGTGCAGGGCCCGATGCGGGGAGAGCGCCCCCAGGGGTCCCCTGGATCAGGCCCCACAGGTGACATCGGCAGGGGATCCCTCGTCTGGGAATCCCGCGGCAGGCATGGGCTGAGCTGGACACAGCTGGGATTTCAGCCGCCTGCCCGTCCTCCCAGTGGGAACTTTGGCAACTGAAGTACTTTAGGGGCAGGAGATTCGGGCCCCCATGTTCGGTGACAGCTTTAGGCCCTAAATGCTGGAATTCGGGAGAGAAATTGCTTGGTCTGGCCTCGTGGAACTTCGAGTGAGTCACGTCCCTGCCTCGTGCCTCAGTTTCCCCAGGGAGAGGAAGGCTGATGGCTCTGGGCTGTCAGCGTGAAGAGGGAGTTGATGGGGTGGGAGTGGGAGGAGGTTAAATCTCAGGCATTTCCTCTCATGCAGGGAGAGGGAAAAACCAGACCTCACACAAGGGCTGTCTGAGCTCCCACGAGTGCAATGCCGGACCCATCTCCGTGACTTTTGGGAAGGGAAAGACAAAAAGGTCGATCGTCACCTGCTGCCAGGTGGACGGCTGCTCCCCAGAAGCGGCTAAAGGTACAGCACCCCACCCACCTCCATCTCTGCACCTCCTGCTGTCTGGGACCTTCCCCCCCGTCCTCCCTTCAATGGGGTGCCCCATTGAATAACACAGAGCCCGGGGTGGGTGGCGGATGGGGGAAGGCCTCTAGGCAGGCACCAGGTGTGAGCCCCCCAAACCTCTCCCTGTCCCTGCTGCCTCTGGCATCCCCAGAGCTGCAGCGCCCCCTGCAGGGGGATCTGGGGCTGAGCGGTGCCTCCCCAACTGCTCTCCCTGCCCTGATGCCCCCTGGGGCTCGTCCCCCAAGCTGACTGTGTTTGCCTCCCACCCCACCCCGTTCCCAGTGCCCCTGCCTGACACCACACCCAACAGCCGGCGCTGCCACGGCTGCTACGGTCCGCCCCCCGAGCAGTGTCATGAAGAGACCATAGACTGTGTGGGAGCTGAGACCCAATGTATCGAAGTCTCTGGATCCACAAAAGCTGGTAACTTCCACAAACTTTTTCTGAGGGGATTTTCCTTGGCTGTTTCCCTCCCTCTGCCCCCCATAGGGCAGAAGCCAGACAGAGGGTGGGGCCCGCTAGGGAAAGGTGTTGGCAGCAGATCAGGACACCAGGGCTCTGTGCCTCTGGACTGACCTCGGACCTGGGTCTTCCCTCCTCGTGCCTCTCACTCTCCACCCGACCTCCTCAATGCAGGGCCTGGCTCAGCACAGGGGGCCCCGGCCATGCTGGACACAGCCCACACAAGGGACCGAGCCGTGCTAGGCACTACAGGCTTGAAGGGAGATATTGCCCCTGCCCCAATGAGCCTGCAGTCTGAGTCGGTGTGGTGGGGAAACTCTCCCCAGTTAAAAAGTGGGGAAACTGAGGCAGGGAATGGTGCCAGCAGTAGCCCAAACTCACACAAGGAGGTTGTGGCTGAGCTGGGAACTGACGCTAGTTTTGCAGAGTCCCATCTTGGTGCTCTAATGCACGCCGAAGCCACCGTTCTTGGAGATCCCACCGCTCCCACCAACACTGAGCTGCTGCTCTGCAAGAGTCCGACCCAGTACAGGTGTCCTCAGTGAAGGGGGGAGGCAGGTGACTTGAAGGACACACAGTGAGTGCATGGAGAAGGAGGAGGCCATACCAAGCCAGACCGGCGAGGGGGATCAGAGCCAAAGGGGCGATGGGGACTGGGGGAGGCCGACATGGGGCCCAGAGTCAGATCTGAGCCAGGCAGGCTGCTGTGTCCTAGTCCATCCCCAGGAAGAGAGCTGCACCCCTCCCACTGATCATCTTCCCCCCCCTTTCCCCACGCAGGTGGGACTGCCCGAAACACCATCATGAAGGGCTGCGCGACCCTGGCCGCCTGCACCCATATCAGAGGAGGTTTGGGGCCCTTTGCGGGGATCTATGTTGATCCATCCAATGTCAAATGCACAGAAGCCTCCAGAGTGATCAGCAGAGCCGTGTGCCCCGCCGGTCTCCTGCTTCCTGCCCTCGCCGGGCTCCTCCTGCTGATGCTCCGCTCCTGAACCCCCCTCCTCTCCCAAACGCTGGAGCACCGCCCACACCAGGCCCCCTGCTGCCTGCATTAGCCCCTCTCTGCAGCTGCTTTCCCCCAGGGGCTCTGCCCCCCCCAGCCAAATTCGCTTCCCCCTGTGCAACGTGCTGCTTAATAAAACAAACGGGAGAACAAAGTCGTTGGGAATTGGGTCTTCATTGTGTGTGTGTGTGCGCGGGGGAGGGGGCATTGAAGAAGTGGGTGGGGCAGTGAAGAAGCCAATTAGTCTGAGCATGGCCCGTAGTGTGTAACGAGGCAGCCCAGCTGATGCCCTCTCCAGCCCTGGAGAAGCTGAAAGTGGCTGCCCATCTGCTCCAGGAGGGGATGGGGGGGAAGGCAGCAGGTGTGGGTGGGATATGTACCCACAATCCCAGGCTCCAGAGGCTGGTCTCCCCCAGCCAAACCACAAAGTTGGGGGCACAGCCCAGAGCTCTGGGAAGGCTCAGTCATGGGGACCTGCCACAGCCCCCCCAGGGAAAACAGCCCCCGTGGGACCAGAACCCCAGACCGATCCGTCTGACTCGGTCGAAAAGCTTTATACAGAGCTTGTTAGGACACAAGGCGCATCCCCCCCTTATCAGTGAATTAGAGACACAACTCTTGTCCCCCTGCCCGGTTCCAATTATTTACACTGGGTCCATTGATCAACCAAAGCGGTTCTATTCCGTATCAAGAGCGGGAGGGCAGTGGCTGCAGCCAGATCAAAGTTAGTTACTAAGCCCAATAAAACAAACCGCTCCCGCCCAGCCTCATGCACTCAGAACCCCTGCTGCCAATCCTAATTTCTCACCCTCCTCCCGACTTGAGGCGAAGTCCCTTTCGGGCCAGAGCAGATCTTTTGGGCCTGCGCCCAGCACAGTGCATCTCCACCCCTGCCGCTAGAGGTCTTTAGTTTCCAGCTGTTTGCAGGTGTCCTCGAGGACCTGGGAGCCAGCTGTGAAGCTAGATTGAGACAATCAGGCTACGTCTACACTGGCATGATTTTGCGCAAGAACTCTTTTGCGGAAGAGTTCTTCTGCAAAAACTCTTCCAGAAGAGAGCGTCTACACTGGCACGTGCCTTTGCGCAAGAGCATCCATGCCAGTGTAGACGCTCTCTTGTGCAAGAAAGCTCTGATGGCCATTTTAACCATCGGGCTTTCTTGCGCAAGAAATTCATGTTGCCTGTCTACACTGGCCTCTTGCGCGAGAACAGTTGCACAAAAGGGCTTATTCCTGAGCGGGAGCATCATAGTTCTTGCGCAAGAAGCCCTGATTTCATGCATTAGAAAGTCAGTGTTCTTGCGCAAGAACTCATGGCCAGTGTAGACAGGTAGCAAATTTCCCAGGGTGGAAGCCTGTTCCCCGTCACACACCCTTCCCCGGGTGGAAAAGCACAGCCTTCAAGATGGATTCCAGCACCCGGTGACTCAGGCTACCTCTAGATGGCAGGCTTCCTTCGGAAGACGCTTTTCTGGAACAACTTCTTCCCAAAGAGAGCGTCTACACAGCAAAAGCGCAACGAAAAAGCAATGTGCTTTTTTTGAGTGTCCACACTGAATAGACACTACCTCGCATTTCAGTTGTGATTAGTACGAATGGAGTGGCCACCAGGCCACTTGTGTTAGTCCCTGGAGGCCTCGTCTTTTAAAAAAAACTCCCTGTTCCCCATCCACACCCAGCTTTTTCCGAAAAAAAGCTTCTTCCTCCTAGAAGGAGGTTCACCGCTGTCAGAAAACCCCTCTGGTCTTTTAACTTTCTGTCGAGAGAACTCCATGGCAGTGTGGGCACAAGTATCGTTTTTCAGGCAAAGCTCTGCCGTGTCGACACACCCACAGAGGTGTAAGAGATGGAGCGTTGTAAGGGACACCGCTGGGGCCTGCGTTCGGGAGCCTGGCTTTTCAGTCACTGCCCAGAGCGGTCAGACGCTGGGAACGTTGCCCCTTTCTGCAAAAGGGGCACTTGTACGCAAAGGACGACAGCGGCTGTGTTTGGGAGGGTGTCAGAGCCAAAGACAATCACCGCCCTCACTAGAGACAGCTGCATGCCCAGCCTCCCTCCTCGAGGATCGGCAAAAGGAGCAATGAAGCCCCTTAGCGGAGTCGAGAGCAGAGGATGACAAAGCTACTGCCCAAGGCACCTGGCAGGGCAGCCTGACCTGAGCGTACGCACATGCAGCCGAGCGGAGAACAGCCGCAGCCTAAGGGAGAGCCGGGGAGAACCGAGCAGTGTGGCCCTTGGCTGGGGGGCCGGGCAGGGGGGTTTCTAGGCCTGGAAGCCTCCTGCTGCTCTAAGAACAGACCTGGGCCCGTTTGTGGCCGACTCAGGGCTGCGCCCAGCCAGGATGGAATTGTGCCGGCCATTCCCCAGCCAGTCTCTTAGCAACCCGGCCAGGGCTGTCGGTCCCCAGCACGCCACACCGTGCAGCAGGACAGACAAGGCCACAGAAGGGGCCCCACATGGCTCCTGGGCTCTCTAGCTGACTCGGAGGGACTGGCCCACATGGGGAAGGGGGATGCTTCCCTCAGGGGACCCTCCCCAACCCCCGGTATCCACCTTGCCTCAGTGACTCAAGGCCAGGTATCACCGAGCCCCACGGCAAACAGCAGCCTGACACGGCCACTCAGCACAGGCGAAGGGGTGGGGACCCGCTGCCTCCTCCTGCCCTGGCTGCCTCCCAAGTGCCCCCAGGACCCTGTCGCTGCGCCTCAGCCTGGGACTGCTCAGGCTGGAGCTCCCCAGCCCTGCGCTGTCCATGGTGCCTTGGCAAACAGGCAGCCAGACCCTTCTCCCTCTAGTGCCGGAGCAAGAGTGAGCCCAGCCTAGCCAGCCATCTCTTTTATACCACCCTCCTGGGCTCTGATTGGCTGCTGCAAGGCCTCTCCTGATTGGCCCCTAGCTACAGCCCCCTCCCAGGGCTCTTTTAACCCTTTGCCTGCCTGGTGCGGGGAGGCCTCTCGGCTGCAGGGACTCCGTGGAGAGGCTCTGGGAAGGGCGTCTCCATGCCCCCGAGAAACACCCCGCAGCCAGCAGGGCTGCCAGCGTCGCAAGCAGTGGGTGGGCTCCCCAGGCCCCCCTCCATGAGGGGGTGAGCAGGGCGCTCAGCGGGAAGCAGGGGACTTAGCCCCAACGCTCAGGGGCTGGAAGTGATGCCGGGCTCCCAGACCCTGCTCCCGTCCCCAGCATTGCCGCACCCGGTCCCACGCTGGAGGGGGGGGCCAACGCGTTCCCAAGGGGCCTGCCCTGCGGGTGGCCCTGCAGCAGGGGGCGCTGTAGGAGCGCAAGCGGCGGGACGTGACCGTGGGGGTGATAAAGGGAGATTCTCCGCTGAGCTGGCTGGAGTCAGCCTGGCTCTGGGGTCCCTTATGGAGCTGGGGATTGTGGGTACAAGTCTCACTCATGCCTCCCCCTCCTCTCCTGGAGCAGATGGGCAGCCTCCTCTTCTCCAGGGCTGGGGAGGCCATCAGCTGGGCGAATGCAGGCAGCAGGGGTCCCAGCATGTGCCATGTGGGCATTGGCACTGGCCGTGCGGGTGGGGGAGGGTTCAGGAGAGAAGCGTCAGCAGGAGGAGCCCGGACAGGGTGGGCAGGAGGACCCCGGCGGGTCGCACGGCTGCGCTGACTGTGCTGGCGGCTGGGGTGCATTTGCCATGGGTTAGCTCTCCAAGGATCCCTGGGAAGGCCCCTGACACGTCTTTTATCCGGGTGCAGGCGGCCTCGGTCGCACAGCCCTTCATGACGGCCTTTGGGGGAGTTCCGCCTGCGTGGGGAGGGGAAGGGGAAGGTGGAAGGAGCTGATCAGTGTGAGGGGTGCTTCTCTCTCCCTGGGGATGGAATAGGACACATCAGCCTGCCTGGCCTCAGATCTGCCTCTGGACCCCACGTCGGCCTCCCCAGCCCCCATCGCCCCTTCGGCTCTGCTCCCCCTTACTGCCTCCATCCTATCTAGCCCAGCATTGCCTCCCCCTTCTCCGTTACACACACTGACTGTGCGTCCCTGAACAATTCACCTGCCGCCCCACTCTAGAACCCACTGATGGCACCTGTGCTGGGTCAGGCTCTTGCAGAGCAGCAGCTCAGTGTTGGTGGGAGCGGTGGGAGCTCCAAGAACGGTGGCTTTGTCGTGCGTTAAAGCGCCATATGGGGACTCTGCAAAACTAGGTTCAGTTCCCAGCTCAGCCACAACCTCCTTGTGTGAGTTGGGGCTAGTCCTGGCACCATTCCCTGCCTCAGTTTCCCCACCTCTTAACTAGGGAGAGTTTCCCCACCACGTCAACTCAGACGGCTGGCTCCTTGGGGCAGGGGCAATATCTCCCTGCAAGCCTGTAGTGCCTAGCACGGCTCGGTCCCTTGTGTGCTAAGCATTGACAAGGTTGGATGGAGAGCGAGAGGCACAGGAAGGGGAAGACATGGGTGCAAGGTCAATTCAGAGGCACAGAGCCCAGGTGTCCTGATCTGCTCCTGACACCTTTCCCTAGTGGGCCCCACCCGGTGTCTGGCTTCTGCCCTACGGAGGGCAGAGGGAGGGAAACCGCAAAGGAAAATCATCCAGAAGAAGTTAGTGGAAGTTACCAGCTGCTGGGGGGGCACAGCTCAGCCCCAGATCCCCCTGCAGGGGGCACTGCAGCTCTGGGGATGCTGGAGGCAGCAGGGGCAGGGGAGAGGTTGCAAAGGGAGCCCTGGATCCTGCCCTGGGGGGGGGCGGGCAGATGGGTTCACACCTGGTGCCTGCCTAGAGCCCCGCCCACTCACTCCACACCCCCCTGGGGCTCTGTGTTATTCAATGGGGCGCCCCCTGCAGGGTGGGAGGACCAGGGGGAGGTTCCAGGCAGCAGGAAGTGCAGGGATGGGGGGAGGGGATGGGGCGCTGTACCTTTGGCCACGTCTGGGGAGCAGCCGTCCACCTGGCAGCAGGTGACAATCGTCCTTATTGCCTTTGGCTTCCCAAAATTCACAGAGACGGGTCCGGCTTTGCACTCGCGGGAGGTCAGACAGGCCTTGACAGTAGCTTGATTTTTCTCTCCCTCTGCATGAGAGGAGAGGTCTGAGATGTAACCTCCTCCCATTTCCACCCCATCAACATCCTCTTCACATTGACAGCCCTGAGCCAGCAGCCTTCCTCTCCCCAAGGGGAAACTGAGGCACGGGACGGGGACGTGACTCACTGGAGATTCCACGGGGCCAACCAAGTGATTTCTCTCCTGATCTGCAGCATTTAGAGCCTAAAGCTGCCACCAAACATGGGGGCCCCCGAATCTCCTGCCCCTAAAATTCTTCAGTTGCCAAAGGTCCCACCGCGAGTACAAGCACCTACCCCAAGTTCTATCTGTCAGCGCGACGCTGCACAAGTCTAACTCAGGTGCGCAGGACTGTCGGTTGCCCCTGCAGTCAGCTCCAGGCCCAGTGCAAAACTCACACAGCAGGCAGGCCCCTGGAGAGGGGAGGGAGAACATGAGGCCCTGACACCAACTGGGCCCTGCCCCGCTGGCACCCTGACCCACTGACACCAGTTGGTCCTGCCCCACTGCACCCTGCCCCACTGGCTGCTGTGCAGCTGCCTTGGAGGCTGTGTCATTCCGGGCCCTCGCCCGCTGTCACCCAGATTTCCCGGCTGAGCCCCTGCCTCGGTGCCTGCTGCTCAGTTCCATGCCCAGTGCCCCGGCAGGCGGCTCAGAGATGGGGCCGCCAGGGAACCAGCCCCACTCACCCGTGGCCAGCAGAGCAGCGAGGAGGCAGGCAGCCAGAGAAGCCTACATGGTGCCGGGAGCAGCCAATGGACACGGGGGTGGCTGGGGCGTTCCAGTCTCCGGCCAGGGGATCGGTCCCGGTCAGTCTGGAACGGGATCAGTCAGAGGCTGCCCAGGATGGAAGCAGCTGGCAGTGTGGAGGGACCCCTGAGCAATTTGCCACAGTTCTGGGGCAGCCACCTCACGGCCCCCTTCACTGGAAAAAAAAAATTATTCCAGAAGGTTGAGCAAGCTACTGGGGGGACGCTGTCCTAGATTTGATGTTAACAAATAGGGAGGGACTGGTTGGAAATTTGAAAGTGGAAGGCAGCTTGGGTGAACGTGACCATGAAATCCTAGCGTTCATGACTCTAAGGAATGGGAGAAGAGAGAACAGCAAAATAGGGACAGTGGATTTCAGGGAGGCAGATTTCGGTAAATTCACAGAGTTGGTAGGTAAGGTCCCAGGGGAAGCAAAATTAAGAGGAAAAACAACTGAAGAGCTTTGGCAGTTTTTCAAAGAGACATTATTAAGAGCCCAAAAGCAAACTATTCTGCTGTGTAGGAAAGATAGAAAGTCTGGCAGGAGACCACTTTGACTTACCCAGAAGATCTTACATGATCTAAAAATCAAAAAGGAGTCATATAAGAAGTGGAAACTAGGTTAAAGTTCAAATATTAGATTAATGTCTAGCTAGAGACATAAAGGGTAACAAGAAAACAGTGTGTAAATATATTAAAAGCAAGAGGAAGATGAAGGGCAGGGTAGGCCCATTGCTCAGTGAGGAGGGAGAAACAATAACAGGAAACTTAGAAATGGCAGAGGTGCTTAATGACTTCTTCGTTCTGGTTTTCAGATGTCTGATGATGACGGGACACCTAACATAGTGAATGGTAGTGGAAATGGGGTAGGTTTACAAGTTAAAATAGGAAAAGAACAAGTTAAAAAAATTAGGGAAAGTTAGAAGTCTGCAAGTCCCTAGGGCCTGATGAAATGCATCCTGGAATACTCAAGGAGTTGATAGAGGAGGTATCTGAGTCTTTAGCTATCATCTTTGGAAAGTCATGGATGTCAGGAGAAGGGGCAAATCTAGTGCCCATCTATAAAAAGGGAAATAAGAACAACCCAGGAAACTACAGACCAGTCAGTTTAACTTCTGTGCCAGGGAAGATAATGAAGCAAGTAATTAAGGAAATCATTTGCAAACACCTGGAGGATAATAAGGTGATAGGGAACAGCCAGCATGGATTTGTAAAGAACAAATCATGTCAAACCAATCTGATAGCTTTCTCTGAGGCTGTGTCTACACTGGCATGATTTTCCGGAAATGCTTTTAACGGAAAAGTTTTCCGTTAAAAGCATTTTTGGAAAAGAGCATCTAGATTGGCACGGACGCTTTTCCGCAAAAGCACTTTCTGCGGAAAAGCGTCCGTGCCAATCTAGATGCGCTTTCATAAAAGCCCCGATCGCCATTTTTGCGATCGGGGCTTTTTATGAAACCAAATCTCAGCTGTCTACACTGGCCCTTTTGTGCAAAAGTTTTGCGCAAAAGGGACTTTTGCCCGAACGGGAGCAGCATAGTATTTCTGCAAAATGCACTGATTTCTTACAGTAGGAAGTCAGTGCTTTTGCGGAAATTCAAGCGGCCAGTGTAGACAGCTGGCAAGTTTTTCTGCAAAAGCGGCTGATTTTGCGGAAAAACTTGCGAGTCTAGACACAGCCTGATAGAATAACAAGTCTTGTGGAAAAGGGAGAAGTGGTGGACGTGGTATACCTCAACTTTAGTAAGACAGTTGATACGGTCTCGCATGAGTGTCTTATCAATAAACTAGGGAACTCCAACCTAGATGGGGCTACTATACGGTGGGTGCATAACTGGCTGGATAACAGTTTCCAGAGAGTAGTTATTAACGGTTCACAATCCTGCTGGCAGGGCATAACAAGTGGGGTTCTGCAGGGATCTCTTTTGATACCAGTTCTGTTCAATATCTTCATCAAGGATTTAGCTATTGGCGTAGAGAGTACGATTGTAGTTTGCAGATAATACAAAGCTGGGAGGGGCTGCAAGTGCTTTGGAGGACAGAGTGAGAATTCAAAATGATCTGGACAAACCAGAGAAACGGTCTGAGGCAAATAGGATGAAGTTGAATAAGGAGAAATGCAAAGTGCTCCACTTAGAAAGGACCAATCAGTCTCACACACACAGAATGGGATGTGACTGTCTAGGAAGGAGTCCTGCAGAAAGGGATCTAGGGGTCAGAGTGGACCACAAGCTAAATCTGAGTCAGCAGTGTGACGCTGTTCCAAAAAAAAAAAAAAAGCCTGGAAAAAAGAAGACTGAGGGGAAACATTGTAACCGTTTTCAAGTGCCTAAAAGGGTGTCACAAGCAAGAGGGAGAAAAATTATTCTCCTTGGCCTCTGAGGATAGGACAAGCAATGGGCTTAAATTGCAGCAAGGGAGGTTTAGGTTGGACATTAGGAAAAACTTCCTGCCTGTCAGGGTGGTGAAACACTGGGATAAGTTGACTGGGGAGGTTGTGGAATCTCCATCGCTGGAGCTATGTAAGAGCAGGTTGGACAGACACCTGTCCGGGATGGTCTAGACAGTACTGGTCCTGCTGTGAGGGCAGGGGACTGGACTCGATGCCTCTCGAGGTCTCTTCCCATTCTAATGTTCTAGGAGTCTATGATTCTAGGATCCTCCAGTCAGGATTGGATGCCAGTCACACACGGCACAGCTCAGCAGGGACGGCCTCTCCCTCCTCTGCTGTTCTGTCTGTGTCTCTGCCTGTAGCACACAGCTTTTACTCTTCTGAACGGATCAGTTCTGCAGTCAAGGGAGCAATGTGCCCTCCGGGAGCAGACAGGGGCACAGACCCAAAGGGGCGGGCCAGGTCTCCACCATCCAACACACACGGCAGGCCGGCGGGTGACTGCTTGGCTCCCACCGGGTGGGTCTCTGGGGGGCTGTGAGTGTGGACGGGCCCCTCATTGCACGCGGAGGGCGCCCGCCTGGGGTGTCGCTGACTGGTCCCGAGGCTCTCGCTGGCCGGGGATTCCTCTCGCCCGTGGGAAGGGGGCGCTGGAGGTTGAACTGTGGGAACGTTACGGTCCCAGAGGAAGGTCAAACTCCAGGCCCAGCAGGATCCGAGGAGCCGCCCTCCCAGGTGTGTTTGTGTGGGGGTTGATTAATGAATGGATTCCTTGGTGCCAAGAGGCCGCAGGAATTCAGAGCGCGTAGGGTTCATCCTGCCTTATTGCAGCCCCCTGAACTCCGCTGAGCTGTGACTGCGTCCGGCTCCTTACAGCTTCCCCCTGGCCACTTGGCAGGCGCTGACTGGGGAATAACCTCTCCTCAGCCATGAGCCATCAAGGAAAGAGAGAGGGAAACAAAGCTCCCCACTGCTTTTGGGGAGTCGATTAAGTCATTGAACCCGGAGCAGGGGATACTTATTTAAGGAGAGACATCTCTGTGAATGTTTGGGGATGGGGGACATGTAGGTGTCATGGTAATTTGACTAGCTGGGAACCTGCTCATTGAGCTCATGTAACATAGGAGTGGAAGGAGGATGGAGTTCGGGGGGTTTAGTAGAGTAAGTATGACTAAAGCCCAGCCAGGCGATCAGCCAGGCGGAGTCCCAGGATCCTGCGTTTAGTGTCCCGCTTTAGATGTTTAATAGAGTCAGGGACAGTCTAGGGAGCAGCACAAGTGCCGGTTTCTCTGCTTATCAGGACAAAGAGACGAAACAAAAGTGGCGTAAGTACTGATGGACAAGCCGCCTTCGTCCGCCAAAGGCCGGGTGTGAACAACATGGGACCTCGAACGGCATAAAACGGTGACAGCAACAATTGCAAAGGAACATGAGACTTACCAACAGGGCCAATGACTCAGCCCCCACCTCGGTGCAGAGACTCTAATCCCGACTCCGTCCTCTGTCAGACCAACTGACGCCGCGCTTTGCCAGTGCGATTTCAACAGGAAGCCAAAGGTCCCTGCAGCTTTGACTGTCAGCTAAGAGATTGTGGTGCAATGTAATCCATGGATAGAGGAAATGCATCTGGGTGTTCCAGAGAAAACAGGAAGCAGCAGGGCGACTCAGTGTCACCCGTATACGAATCCTTAAAAAAAAAGTGTTCAGGTTACTAACGGTGACTTGGTTCCATTCACCAGCCTATAACAGGGAGTGGCACTTTCCCCTGGTGCACCCCTCACAATCTGCTCCTTTAAGATACATTGTGTTTTGTACATGTGCAGCTGTGATGCCAACAGGCTAAGCAGTAAACCCAGCACTGTCCATAGGTGCTCTTCCGACTTCTGCACAGTGCACTAGGAATGAGATAACATCGCCCTGAAAATGGTACTAGTGCACCAAAGAGTGTCCTTGCACCAGTGCACCAAAGAGTGCCCCTGCACCATTCACTTCCCACCACAATTATTACAGAGTTCGAGCTCCCCATGTGGAGATTGACGCCAGGTTTCTCCTTTCCCCTCGCATGGTACAAACGCTGCAGCCTAGGGAGCCGCATGGGATGGGCCAGGTGTGTTCCCGAACCAACTGTTTGGCCTTTGCAGCTGCAGTCGGAGGAAGGGCCGGATGGTTCAGCTCGGGTCCCTCCGAGGAGCTGGTGTTGTCGCTGACACCTGCGCAGCCCTGGCCCTTTCCGGGCCCAACAGGGACATGTGCTACCTCTGCCTGGCCCTTCCTTTCTTAGCGACTTTGAAACAAGCCTTTGCCCGACACAGATTCTATAGCTTGTCCCAGGAGAGACACAGACACCCCCTTGTGAGCGATCACCTCGGGGGGTTCATCCCGCCATCGTCTGACTTGACCTAGAGCCTGATCTTACATTTCACTGAGTCTGATCAGAACCGGCTGACATGACTAGCTCCCAGGGGATACCAATGTCTGCATTATTATATCTGCCCAGCTTCTGAGCCCCACAAGCCGACCGAGGCTCCGGGACTCGGGGCCACAGGGTGGTTCTGCACTGGTGATGGAGCCAACGTCCCTCCCAGCTCCAGTGCCCGGAAGGGAGGGATGGGACGTGGGTAGGACACCCCCTTCCTGCACCAGGAAGGCAGCGTGATCTGATGCAGCGAGCCCTGCGATGGGACCGGCTCTGCCACTGGTCGGCCTTGGGCATGTCTGTGCCTCAGTTTCCCCACTTGTGAAAGCAGGAGAGTCACGTCGCTAGTGAGGAAAAGGAATAAAAGGGACTGGGGGAGTTACCCAGCTGGGTTCACCGGGGTGGGAAGGCTAGGAAACAGGGCTGTGGGTTGTTTCTTTTCCCTGTAGAAGAGGAAATATCTGATGGGAAGAAATACCATGGCTGGCCTTTCCTCCACCCACATATGGGGGCCCTCGCCAGACAGGCACCCTGATACTAGAGGTGCCCAGCCAGGCCGCGGGGTGCACCTGCTGGCCCATCCCTCCCAGGCATCCCTCTGACTGAGGAAAGAGCCTAGGCCGGCTCACGCCCAGCCTGGGGCCAGGCCTGTCTGCACAGAGCAGGTCAGCGGATGCCTCTGGCTTCCTGGGCCACAGAGGGCAGATCTGGGGAGTCGTGCTGAGCCTCCATCAACAACTGCCAGCCCCCAAGCCACATTCAGAGGGGGCTGGGCTGGGGGGCCCACAGGGAAGCTCACAGAAGTGTGCTCCAGGTGGCACTAAGGGCTGGCAGCCCCAGCCCAAAAACCTGCCCCTTCGGGGAATGCGGAACCACCCCCCACATTGCCCAGGGGCCCCAGCAGACCCCCCCATGCACAGGTATATCCCCCCCCAACGTCAGGGAGTGTGGGGCAGTGAGGAAGGACTGAAAGGATCAGGGCACAGGCCCTAATTAGGATGGAATTTATTGCCCCAGAGACCAGTCTCAGGTGTAGAATGTGCAGCAGGCAGGTCAAAGGGGAAGGAGGAATACAAGTGTAGACATCCGAAATTGCAAATGAAGCGGGGATTTATATATCCCACTCTTCTTTTGCATAATTGCGGACTGGCACTATTGCGAAATAATGCTATTGCGAGAGGAAAAAATGGGGTTATTTCGAGGGAAACCCTTCCCTCAAAATAACCCTTGCTCCTCAAAAAATGAGGTTTTAAGGATTATTTTGCCTCGAAATAACCCCAGTTTTCGCCAGTCTACGATTATGCAAATGAAGCACGGGATATTTAAATCCCTGCTTCATTTGCAATTTCGGATGTCTACATTTGCATTCCTCCCTGGAAGGAGGAATGCAGCGTAGACATACCCTTAGTCTCTCCGCAATGGTTTTATCATCCTTGATTGCTCCTTTTGTATCTCGGTCGTCCAGGGGCCTCACTGGTTGTTTAGCCGGCTTCCTGCTTCTGATGTACTTAAAAAACATTTGGCTCTTCCTTTTTGAGTTTCTGGCTAGCTGTTCCTCAAAATCTTTTTGGCTTTTCTTATTACACTAGCCAATTAGCCCGTCATAAGATGGGATTTTCAGGTCTCTCCTCCACGTCGGTCTTCTCTCCTGAGCCTCCGGTCTCTCGCTCCATCTCTCTCTCTCTCCTCCTTCTCCTCCTACTGCCTCCCCCTCTCTCTCTCAGCTCTCCTCCGCCTCCTGCCTCTCTCTGTCTCTCTCTTCACTTCTCCTCCTCCTGCCTCTCACTCGGGGACTGCGGAGCCCAAATGGCCGCTTGGGCTCCGTGACTCGTGCTGCATGGGGGCGCGAGCCCAAATGGCCGCTTGCGCCACTTGCTCCCACGCGGCGGCCTGGCTGAGCGGCGCAGAAGTCAGCCGAGAGCCATGGCGGGAGGCGAAGGGGGCCGGGGTGGTGACGTTCGCGGCCAGGGGGCGGGGCCTGGAGCCGCTGTCATGCCGCACGTCACTGCCCCGCCCCCCTTCGCCTCCCACCGTGGCACTCGGCTGACTTCTGCGCCACTCAGCCAGGCCGCCGCAGGGGAGCAAGCGACCGTTTGGGCCCCACACTCCCCATGCAGCATGGACCGCCCAGAGGGAACAGCCAGAATTTCAGGCAACAGCGCCCCCCAGAGGGAACAGCCAGCATTTCAACAACAGCGTCCCCCAGAGGGAACAGCCAGCATTTTGGCGTTACAGACTCACAGACACTGGGCTACTATATATATATCTAATGATGATTTTTACACTTAACATGGCAGTGTTTATGTTCCTTTCTATTTACCTCACTAGGATTGGACTTCCACTTTTTAAGATGCCTTTTATCTCTCACTGCTTCTTTTACATGGTGGTTAAGCCACGGTGGCTCTTTTTTAGGTCTCTTACTATATTTTTTAATTTGGGGGTATACATTTAAGTTGAGCCTTTATCAGGGTGGTGTTGTTACTTCTGTCCCTGCTTGCAGAGTGGGGTGGTTTGCGGGTTTGGCTGCTCTGGGCATTTCATCATGTTCATTTCTCTCTTACACTTACATTTATTTCTGTGAGCAGTGAGTTCTCAAATGCCGAACCTGCCGCGTGGCTGGAGTCATTAACCCCGTGGTCACTGCTGCTCCTGGACGTGGCTGGCCTGTCCCTGTGGCCCCTGAGAGAGGCAGAGCAGGGGGTCTCCACATGCTGTCCTTGCCTGCAGCACCGCTCCTGCAGCTCCCAGTGATCAGAAACGGGGAACTGTGGCCAGTAGGAGCTGGGGGCTCGGTGCCTGGAGACGAGGGGCAGCACATGGGCCAGGGAGCCATCGCTGTAGGTGCGAGATTTTTATCGGGAAAACCTTCCTCTCTCTCTCTCTCTCTCTCTCTCTCTCTCTCTAAGGGGGTTGATTAAAAAAAAAAAGGCTGAGACAGCCTGGGACGGTTCCCGGCCCCACCGCTGTAACCTGGACCCAGGCCTTTGGCCCCCTCTGGTGTCTGGAGTCTGCAAAAGAGACTAGGGAGCTGCTAAACCACAGGGCTGCAGATGCGTCTCCTTTACGTCCAATGTTAAAGGCGCCTGTGTTCATCTCCACCGAAGTCCAGGGTTCACTCCCGGCCCAGGTATCTTTCCAGGAGCTGCACTGTGCAGGAGGCAGCAGGGCCCTGGCATCCGCAGGCGGCTGCTTTAACGCCGGGGGGTTTCCAGCCCTGACTGGCGGCCCTGCCAGAAACCCACATTCACAGTGTAATTAAAGGGCAGCAGCCACGGGCGGGGGGGAGTCAGCTCAACAGATTTTCAATTTTATGACAAAAAGTGGGACTATTCTAGGATGTAAAAGGCCCCACAAATAAACCAGCCTCATTTCCTTCCCGCACGAGGGCCTGTCGGAGAGGTGGCACGGGAGACGGCTGTGCAGGCTGCTTCCATGTGCGTGTGTGTGTGTGTGCATGTGCGTATTTGTGCATGTGTGTGTGTGTGCATGTGCGCATGCTCTCCCCATTCCATTAAAAGGGTCATCCTAGCTCCAATTAGCCTCACAACCAGGCTTCTGATGCCCCAGGACTCCCCTAAAATTAAACATGAGAAAATGCTTCAGACCGCCATCAACACACACACATAATCCCCACATACACAACACACACATGGACTCACTATCACGCACATGATCCAAGCCTCACGACACACACAGTCCAGGATTTGGGATTATAGACACACAGACACACACACACACACAGAGTGCAATATCTAGACACACACAGTCCAAGGCATGATTACACAGCTATGATCCAAGACTTGCTATCAGACACACACAAACACACACGGTCCAAGACTCATGATCACGCACGCACAGGGTATGTCTATGCGACAGAGTCTTTATGGGAAAATGGACACTTGTCTGAAAAGACTTGAGTTACATCCACACTGCAATCGCATTCTTTAGAAAAAAATCAAAAGAACAGAGGGGTTTTTCCAACATTAGTAAACCTCTTTTTACGAGGAAGAAGCCTTTTTCCAATAGAGCTCTTTTGGAAAAAGGTGTATGTAGTGAATAATTCTGGAGACTCTCGATGCAGGTGAAAACAAGCAGAGGGTTTATTGCACACAGCTGGTGGAGTGTCCCTCAGGGGTTAACCTGGTGAACACTAGTTAATCAAAACACTACAATAGATTATATAGGCAGCAGACGGGCAGAGGAGAAGCAATTTGATAGGGTCTGGTGGCAAGACGGAGTGAACACATAAGCCAACAAACTACAAAGGTTACACAGCATCTCCACCCATCGCCAATTAAACATCTTATCACTAGTACAGGTAGTTATTCCTAACAAGCTAAATAAGCCAACATAAACAAAACAGACATGTTAATGGCAGCTTGTCTGCTGAAATTATGATGCATCTACTGCGGGGTGATACTGCCTCACGTTGGCGTGGTCCTTGGGTTCCAGGCTTATTTTTGAGGATTAAAGGAGACAGTGAGAACAATTTCCGCAAAAGTTTGTTTTGGTACCAGCCAGGGTCTTATCGGAGTGAGGCCCTCTTGGAATGTGGTTGCCAAGTGACCAGGGTCATGTTAGCTGCTTCTGCTGTGTGTTCACAGGCCTTGCCTCAAATTTAGGATAGAATAGGGCTTCTTAGCAAAATACCATGGACTGCCTCAGTTTACCCCTACAGTTCCCTCCTCTTGACCTCAGGGTTCCCTGACCCGTCAGGTTAAAGACAACAGTTTTCAGAGTTTTTAATTTGCTTTGGAAGCGCCGGTACTATTCTAAAGGTTAAAACTGAAACGCCCCACATAATTTGGCAACACACGGCGCCTATCCATCCCCAAGGTATTTTGTCGCCAGTAAAGGCGCTGCCCATGATGATAGTTTTGACCTCTACTGCCTTGTTGAGTGCCGCAGAGTAATGTGTATTGGCATGGTCCACGGTTCTCCCTATCTGTGTGGACCTCAGGCGGCCAGTCCTGATACGCCTTTGGGGGCATCGGCCGCCAACGCCTCGATTTTTGCCTGCAGGGCCAGGAGACCCTCCTCTAGGTACTTACCTGTGTTAATCATCCCCCCCACCCACCCCCACCCGAGTCCAGGGTTCACTCCCGGCCCAGGGCACGTTTCCAGGAGCTGCGTTGTGCAGGAGGCAGCAGGGCCCTGGCATCCCCAGATGGCTGCTTTAACCCCGGGGGGTTTCCAGCCCTGGCTGGCGGCCCTGCCAGAAACCCACATTCACAGTGTAATTAAAGGGCAGGGGAGGACGGGGGGAGGGTAGTCAGCTGAACAGATTTTCAATTTTATGACAAAACGTGGGACTATTCAGGGATGTAAAAGGCTCCACAAATAAACCAGCCTCATTTCCCTCCCGCACGAGGGCCTGTCGGAGGGGTGGCACAGGGGACGGCTATGCAGGCTGCGATGTGTGTGCGTGTGTGTGTGTGTGTGTGTGCACCTCTGTGCGTGCTCTCCCCATTCCATTACAAGGTGTTGCCCTAGCTCCAATCAGCCTCAGAACCAGGCTTCTGACGCCCCCAGGATCCCACTAAAATTAAACATGAGGAAATCCATCAGACCACCAGCAACAGACACACATAATGCACACCATTGAAAGAGCAGAGGGGTTTTTCTGGCATTGCTAATCCTCATTCTACGAGGAAGATTTTTTTTTTTTTTTACGAGGAAGAGCTCTTCTGGAAAAAGGCCTGTGTGGAGGGGAAAGACGCAGTTCTTTCGCAACAAGAGGAAAGAGGAAAAAGCACAAGTGCCCTGGTAGCTACTTCATGCATAGCAATCACAGCTTACATGCGAGACAGCCTTCATTCAGTGTGGACGTTATCTTTGGAAAAAGCATTTTGCTTTTTTGACATGCTTTGGCAGTGTGGCTGCTCCCTTTCAGAAGAAGATTTTCTAGAAAATCTCTTCTGGAAAAGATTCTTCCAAAAGGAGCCTGCAGTGCAGACATAGCCACAGTGTCTAACGCTCATTATCACACACAGGAAGACACACAATATCCGAGATTCACTATTACAGACAGACACACACACACGATCCAAGAATCATCCCCTCCCCACACACACAGATACCTGCTCCCATCCAGTTTTCTTGTGTCTGTTTTATTCTGGGGTTGTGCCGTGGGAGGGGGGATCAGGAAAGGACATTCACCACCAGGGCGGGGGCTGTGCCTCGGGAAGGAGGATCAGAGAGGACGTTCACCAGTAGGACGGTAAGGAGGGCTGGGAGGACGAGTCCAGCTGGTTCCAGAGCCACAGTGGCCCCATGGGAGGAGGCTGGGCTGCATTTGGCCGTGGTGAGATGCTCACCCAACCCCCCTGAAGGTCTCTTTGAACTGCTGTATATTGAAGGAGGCAGACTCAGTGGCACAACCTTTCAGGATACTCTTTATGGTTGTCCCACCTGTGGGGGACAAAGCAAGAGGATCAGTGTCTGGGAACCCCTTTGGGAAGCCTCTAATGCCTCTGGTCCTTTACAACACAGTCCCCTTTCCCCTCTGAGCCACTCCCTGCTGCCCATCTGGGACCCCACAATGGTCTCCCCCCTCCTCTGTTCTGATGCAGTGTCACTCAGTGAACCTCTGATCTCTAACAAACTCTAACAGGTCAATTTTACTCCCAACATTTACCTAGCAATGGTGTTGCTCACTGATGGTGGCAGTAGTGGGATCCTTAACCAGCTCTCATCCAAAGGCCCTGTATAAACCCTGGCACATAGGGACTCCCAATTTTGGCAACGGCAAGTGTGCAACAGAGGATTCACCTCTCAGCCAAGGAGTCTGTGGAATACCTGGACCAAAAAAGGCCCCAATCTCAGTTGGGGCATCTGTTACACTGTTCCACAACCAGTAAAAAAGAAATATCTCTGGCACTTCCAGGTCCCCCAGCTGGGAGATTTCTGCAGCAGACCCAGGCAAGGTGTGTTTGTACTGTCACTTTTTCTGTATTACTTTAGAGCCTGCTAGTCTACAAAGAGAGAGACACCAAGGCAGTTTGGGGGCCCTTGCGCAGGGCGCTGTGCACAGGAGAGTATCCTGCCTCAATCAGCGGCCAGCACTAGATCCTGCACAGAAAGGTATCCCTCATATTGGTGGTTTGGATATTGCTAATAGCTAGAAATCAGTGTAAGGCTGGAAAAAGGAGGTTCAACAGTTTTCTGATCATTCATTATGATCACTCCAGCTCTTCTTGATAAGCAAGAATCTTTTAGAATTTTACATAGCTCTTGACCACAGCAGTTTCCAGTGGTGGGGAGTTCCAAAGATTAATGGGTTATTGGCTGGAAAAAGCATTTATTTTAATCATAGTGCACTTCTCCCTTTTCAGTTTCATTTCCTCTCTTATGCCGCACATCTCTCCTAGCGCAGGAATGGACTCAGGCACCTCCCAGACTGGGTCCCCGCTCCCTGCCTCACTCACAGAAATGCCCTTGCTGGCCCGGGCCAACAGATTCCCACGTGGCCTGCCCCTCAGTTCGACCTGCCCTGGGGCGCTGCCCAGGTGGGAGCTGGAGGGGAGGGGAGGGGTGGGAAGGGGCTGGATACAGGGGTTCGTAGGATCCCCAGGCAGGCAGGAACCTTGGGGCCATCTAGTCCAGCCCCAGGCAAAGCATCAGCAGGGTTGATGATCAACATCAATTTCCCCCGTGGGAAGGGCTCCCCCTCTCGTGGGAGGCCCTTTGTGGCCAGAGGCTTCTCCACCCCACTGGCTCAAGGCGTCCCCAGGTGGCTTTTCTGGTCAGTCACCTTGGACCAGGCTTCTTCTGACCCCCTTTATATTGCTGTTGGGGGGAGGGGGAGTACTTTGGGACCCAGCCCTGAGACTCTCTAAGTAGCAGCTGCCTGCTCAGTGTCACTGCTCCCCACTGCTTCCCTTGCTCTTTGGGTCACTGCCCCAGGAAGCTGCTCCACCCAGCCCCCGGTCTTAGGGCTTTGAGGTCAAGATCTCACCCCAGGGCTCTGCAATTTGTCCTAGTTTATCACCTCCGGTCTGCTGCTGGACCTGGGTCTGGGCCAGATCGGGAGGCCAGTGCCCACTCGGAGCTGTCCATGGTATCACTGTCTTCTCTGGATAGAACAAAAACAGGACTATGCAGCACTTTAAAGACTAACAAGATGGTTTATTAGTGATGAGCTTTGGTGGGCCAGACCCAAGTGCTACCTAGCCCTGTTTTTTGTTTCAGCTAGACCAGACTAACGGCTACATCTCTATTACTGTTCTCTGGATAGGTCCTAGCTGCTGCATTTTTCAGAAAAAGGGATGTTACAGTGTCCTGCCCCCACTCCTGTACCCCGTCTCCTCACAGAGAGAAGGAGCTGGAGGGGAGCTTGGGAATGCAAGTCTCTGCCGCTCACACCCTGTGTGTGTCTGTCATTCTCTCTCTCACACACACCCTGCCCAGCACTCTCCTCTCCCGACCCAACATGTTATCCCCAAAAATTCCCACTGGAGACCACCCAGGGTTACACGAGGGTGGACGTATTGAGTGAGAAATTCACACTCCACTAGATGGTTCAACTGAAGAGGGTAGAGCTGCCACTGAAGGTTTAAACTAAAGAGGAAGCAGCTCTCCCTCTCTCACACACACACCAATACACACCCCCCTTCAGTCATTCACACACACTCATTCTGCCCTCAGACCCTCGCACACTCACACTGGCTTATGGGTGGCAGAAGGAGCTGAGGTGTGTGGATTCTGGAGGGTCTGTTGGCTGATCACGGGTGGGGAGCTGGTCAGAAGAGAAAGAGCTTCTCAGACAGAGGGCTTCTGCCCCAGCTCTCTCCTCTTATTGCCTCTGTACAACCCCTGGGACTCATCCACCTTCCTCACCAGGCAGCAGGCCCAGGCTGCCCTTGATCCAGCAGAGCAGCAGTCTCCTTAATTGGTCCCATGACTCCTCCCTTGGCTGCAGGTGCTCAGCCTTGCAGTCTCTGACCCCAAACACACAATAGTCTCCACTCTCACCCCCACATTCCTAGCTCAGGGTTGAATGCTGCTGAGAGCAAGTTACAAGCAGAGTGGAGGAAAGTTGCAAGAAGTTACAACCTTGGGAGGTTCAACAATCACCCAGCTGACAGGAGGTTTCTGAACTTACAAAGCAAAGGGGCTGAGAGTTACACAGTTGCGAGGTTTAACAAAGATTACAAGGAGTTGCAGATGCAGCTGGAACAATTACAAAGCTCCATGTCTCTCATTCATACATTTGAAACCCATACAGTATTCCCCACTCCCTGTGTCTAATTTTACACACACACATGATACATACAACAGAGTAAGATAAACAGAACCAGCAAATCATGACATGAAGATTGATGGGTTACATGAAATAATTTGCTCAAACCACCTTTGAGTTATGCATATTCATGTCCCTGAGTCCATTTCATAAAGCATGGGGGGGAGGGAGGGGGCGGTGGTCTGTCACATGAGGGATATTGCTAATAGCTAGAAATCAGTGCAACACAGGAAAAAGAAGGTTCAACAGTTTTCTGATCATTCATTATGATCACTCCAGCTCTTCTTGATAAACAAGAATCTTTTAGAATTTTACATAGCTCTTGACCACAGCAGTTTCCAGTGGTGGGGAGTTCCAAAGATTAACGGATTATTGGCAGGGGGAAAAAGCATTTATTTTAATCATAGTGCACTTCTCCCTTTTCAATTTCATCTCTTCTCTTATGCCAGAGAGTGCTCAGAAATTCTCTTGTGCTCTGAGATTTTCAGCTGAAACCTTTCTGCAGTTAAAAATAGAAATTTGAACACATTTTGTGAATTCAAATTCACCAGACTGTTTCAGTCAGAAGAAACCCCCATGAAAACAAACTCTGGGAAAAATCAGAATGGTTCATTATTGTAATTCAAAACAACTTTCCCTTCCAATGTTTTATCTACAAGAACTCTTTAACGTTCCCCACCGCAGAGGCCCGCCCATACGTGTGGTCGCTCCTAGGTGTGGAAATTGGATGGAGAAACAGCTGGATGCCAATTACCGCTTGTCACTGTGGTCCTGACATGCAGGCAGTGGGTCTGGGCACCTGTGCAGTCGCTGATCTCTTCGTTGCAGGGATGGGAGAGCGCAGAGAAACAGGCTGGGCAGCACCAGCTGTTCGGGGTGGTGTTCGAAGGGGGCGCTAGGAAAAGTGGAGCAAACACAGTCAGCTTTGGAGATGAGCCCCAGGGAGCGGTTGGGCAGGCAGAGCAGATGAGGGCAGGGGGCTCTGCAGCTTTTGGGCACAGGAGGTAGCGGGGCAGGGAGAGGTTTGCAGCAGGGAATCCTGGATCCGGTTCACACCTGGTGCAAGCCTAAAGCCCCGCCCACCGACCTCCCCCCACCTAGGGGTTCAGGGTTAACCAGTGGGACGCCCCCTGCAGGACAGGGGAAATAAAGGTTCTTTCCTAATCCCGTTCCGTCTTCCCACAGAGAGGCCTGAAGGGGCCAGGCAGGGCAGGGGGCGCGCGGGAGCGACACACTGGAGAGGAAGACGGGCGCTGTACCACTAACAGAGGCTGTTTCGCAGGCCTCCCTGACACAGCAGGCGATGTTCGTGCTCAAAGAGAGCCCGTTCCCAAAAGTCACGTAAAGGGGCGCAAGGTTGCACTGGCTGGAGGACACGCAGGTCTTCGCAAAGGTGGGGGTCTTTACCTCCCCTGCACAGGAGGAAGAGGAGATGAGGTTTCAGGTCTCTGTCTCCCCCTCACAACACTTCACAGGTGTGATTATGACCTATCTAGAGAGGGGGAAACTGAGGCACGACTCACCCCAGGTCAGTAGAGAACCAGCAGGACTGGTGCCCACAGCTGCCCCTCACCCGCTGGATTTCTCTTTCCTCCCAGACTCAGGGAGAAAACCCAGGAGTCCTGACTCCCCCGGCTCTATCCCACCAGACACCACAGCCCTGCCAGGACCAATGATAGACTCCCCCAGCCTTTACCCTCCACCCACCAGCCCCAGCCCCCTCGCAGAGCCACAGAGAAAACCCAGGAGTCCTGGCTCCCAGGCCCCCTGCTCTCACCCAACAGCCCCTAGTTCTGGGCGGGCTGACGCCTACCCAGCCTGTGTTCTGGGCTGGTTCAAGGTCTGCACCTACCTGCTACAGATTCTGCTTTAATGATCCCACAGGAATCCAGTTGCTTGCAGCAGGCAGACTTGCACAGGGCCCGTACAGCTGTTACCGTCACTGTGGCAGACCTCACACGAAACACAGGTCCCTAGAGAAGCAAAGGCAACAGGATCCATCTGTGCTGAGCCTTCCCTGCAGCCCCGTTGATTGTAATGGAGCTACGGCCCATTGAACGAGCTGGGATCTTACCCTGCATTACTTGGTTTTGTGCCAGTGTTGTCCGTCCTTCTATTGCACAGCTAGGGGGAGGGGCAGATACGCTGGAGGGCAGGGATCGGGTCCAGAGTGACTTAGACATATTGGAGGATTGGGCCACAAGAAATCTGATGAGGTTCATCAAGGACAAGTGTAGAGTCCTGCCGTGGGGACAGAGGAATCCCAAGAATTGTTACAGGCCGGGGACCGACTGGGTAGGCAGCAGTTCAGCAGAAAAGGACCTGGGGGTTACAGTGGATGAGAAGCTGGAGATGAGTCAACAGGGCACCCTTGTAGCCAGGAAGGCTAATGGCATGTTAGGGGCATTAAGAGCATTGCCAGCAGATCCAGAGAAGTGATTATTCCCCTTCATTCGGCTCTGATGAGGCCACATCTGGAGTATTGTGTCCAGTTCTGGGCCCCCCACTACAGAAAGGATGTGGACGCATTGGAGAGGGCCCAGCGGAGGGAAACCAAAACGATGAAGGGGCTGGAGCACATGACCTATGAGGAGAGGCTGAAGGATTTGGGTTTGTTCAGTCTGCAGAAGAGAGGGGTGAGGGGGGATTGGAGAGCAGCCTGCAACTCCCTGCAGGGGGTTCCAAAGAGGCTGGCGAGAGGCTGTTCTCAGGGGTGGCAGGTGGCAGAACAAGGAGCAATGGGCTCACGTTGCAGGGGGGTGGTCTAGGTTGGAGATTAGGGCAAACTATTTCCCTAGGTGGGTGGGGAAGCGCTGCGCTGGGCTGGGCTCCCTAGGGAGGTTTTAAATCCCGGCTTGACAAAGCCCTGGCTGGGCTGATTGAGTTGGTCTGGTCCTGCTTTGGGAAGGGGGCTGGATTCGATGCCTCCTGAGGTCTCTGCCCACCCTGGGATTCTGTGAGTCTATGAGAACCGAAGCAGGAGGCCCCGTCTCCCCAGGGGAGAACCGTGAGGACAATCCCCCACCCCGTGTGCGACAGGTGCTGAATAGCCCAGAGAGAAGATCTCAGAGCTGGGGCGTATTTCACCCGGGGGGCAGAGCCCCTCTCCTGCAGAGCAACTCTCCTGGGTGGGTCTTTGTCTGTCTGCACCGGGTAGAGAGTCAAAGACACCCCCCTTCCCCGACCCCGTTCTCACCTGTCTCCAGCAGGGCCCAGAGGAGGCAGCAGAGGAGAAGCGTCTTCATGGTGCCGGGCCGGGAGCTGGAGCCGGTCTGGGGTCTGAGCCAGGGAGCTCTGATGCCGCAAACTGTCTGGCCGGGGGCTGGCAGTTCTCAACGGAGGCCCGGGCAGGGTCGCAATTAGAGTCACCGGCCCTGAGCTGGGAGCAGGAAGGTTTGTAGCTCAAGTCCTCGGAATATCAGCACAGAGGCCCCAGGAACGTAAGGGCCAGACCCCGCCCCCCACCCCAAAGTGTGACTGGGCTTTGGGCACCAGGGTGATGGCCGCTGCCTGCGGCGGGCTGGGCGGGGGGCGGTGCCAGGTTCGCTGCAGCTGCCTTGCTCGGCAGGGCGAAGGACAGCCCCCGGGAGGCAGGGACGGTGGGGCAGGCTGAGGCTCCCTGTTCCTAATGCGGCTCCGTCTACACCCACAACTGGTAGGTCTCTGCTGCCCCAAGGGGGCGCTCACTCTGGCCTGCACCCTCAGTGGCTGGTTTCCACGGCGCCCATGTCCCCTGGGTGCAAGCCGGGGGGCCGGGGCTGCTGGGCACTTGAGGGGCGGGTTCAGGGGTTGGGGTGGGGGCACCGACCGAGAGACAAATCAGTCAGGGGCCGCACTGAGAAGCAAAAACCAAACCAAGCCCCTCTCTGATGTGGCCCCCAACGGAGGAGAAAGACCCTCCCCACATTCCCCTCGCGCACCAGCGCCTGGGGGCCAGACCAGCCCATTTTGTGTGCTCTGGCCCCACGGTGGAGTGGCGAGGGGCTGGGCACCAGTGCAGGCTCCCCAGTGCTGTGGGGGGAGCCCTGAGCCTCAGGGGCCAGATCCAAGGCAAGTGGGGGGCACCTCCAGGCCCTAGGCATGAGGTTCCCCACCTTAGTCCCCACCCCTCACTGGGCCCTGCCCCAAGGCTCCAGCCCCAGGCACTCAGTGGCATTTGTAGGCATTTTATTTCATTGCTGTTTAAATTCCCAAAACTGTGTTGTGACGTAGTGTGAGTGACCTCCACTGGCTGCTGTCTGCAGCACGGCTCAGCAGGGCAGGGGATGAGTCATTATGCAAAGGGGGCTTCAAACCTGTCTGACCAGTATCTCCCAGGGAGCGGAACAATGGGAAGAAGGGGGTGAAGCCCTGGATGGGGCAGGCTGGAAGTGAGTGGTTTTTTAGTTTCTGTCTGGGATCATGGAGGAACCAGCCTAAGCCAGGGGCTGGGATTTAGGGGCCCAGTCTCCCCCATCTCAAGGGGGGCTGAGGCATCCTAGGCCTGCCCTGTAACCAGATTACATCTGTGCTGTGCTGTATCCTGGAGAAGCAATAAACTCCCTCTATTCTACTGCCTGGTGGAGACTGTTCGTGCCATTACAGGGGTGCAGGAGTCAGGGGACCCCGACGCGTCGTCACATGTGTACAATTTTGTGGTTTAAGCATCTTTTAAATTGAATTTTCACAGTTGTGCAAAGAGAGAGTTTTAAGCATTTTTTTCCAATTGGTAGCCATTTCAGTCCTCACATTTGGTGCAGATGTGAGTGCTTTTTAGGTTTTTTTCCCATTGAAATCTCCACCGGTGTGTAAAATCCTGGGGTTTAAGCATTTTTTTGGGGGGGGGGTTCTTCATTTTGGTCTATTTAAATGTTCATGCTGGTGGGAAATTGTGGATTTTAAGATTTTTGTTTTCAGTTTTTAATCCATTTAAATGTCCACGTGTGAGAGAAAACTCTGGGCAGTGCTGGGCAACAATTATTAAATGAGACCCTGAGAGTCTGAAAGTTGAAGCCTTATTAGAACCTTGAACTGTCAATCTCACGAGTCCAAGTCTGCAAAGTAAATAGCCTTAAATCAAACTCTGCTGCCATCTCAAGCTGATTTTTCTCAGCTGCATGTTTCGATTATTTTCGATGGGAATATTATTCTGGTTAGGGGAGGGGCATGGGAGTGCGGGTGGTGAAACTGACATTTTCCGCTACCAATCAAACCCTTCCAAGGCAGCACATAGAGGAACCTTTGGTGGCCTCCGGCTTTTTCTCGTGGCTGTGTCACATCACCGCTCTCCGCGTCTGCAGTCAAAACACGGCGCTCAACCTGAGGTTTTCGCTTAGCCACAGGGATGCGTAACAGCCTGAACTCATCGGTTCAAATGGCCAGTATCGATGCACCCGTTGGAGAGAGGCGTTATGTAACGAGGTGCCGCAGGATTCCGATGCAATACCCACCACTCGACCTCTAGTGCAAGGGAGCGTTACAAATAAATACAGAACAAATAAATAGCCGTAGTCTATTGTTTGAGCTAGTGAATTAAGCAATAGCCTGAGCCTTAGCGCAATTCAGTTCCACCCTGTCTCTGACACTGGCCTGCCGGCTGACCTTGGGTGAGTCACCCTCACCATTCTGTGCCTCAGTTTCCCAGCGAGAGCCATATTTCTCGCCCTCTCTCTAGTGCTTTGGGAGCAACTGATGAGCTTGTCATGGGCGATGCTGACACTGGGTGGTTTGATGGTGAAAAAGCCTGAACTTTGTGAACCTCAGCGTCTGCAGCCAGGAAATGGATATTGCCCCGGCGTTTGCAGCAAGTGTGACAATCGAAAGGCATGAAAGCAGAAAAATGCTTAAACAAGCCAGTGTGATCCACTGAAACTGAAACAACAACAACAACACACATACACACACACAACTACACAGAGTGATTCGGCCACGCCTAGATGAAAGATCTTTCCTAGAGCGCTGTGGCTCCGGACGGGCGCTGCCTAGTTTCCCCACTAGGGGTCACTCTCAGGCGGCCCCAGCCACAAAAATTGAAACTGTTGCCCACGGAAATAAATGAGGAATCGCCAAAGGTTCGGTCCCCGCTTTGTTTTATTAGGTGCGACCAAAAGGGGAAGCGAATCCAGCCGGGATCCCGGAGCCCCTGGGAGGAGAGGGGGCTGCAGAGCGGGGGGGATGCGGGTGCTGGGGTGTTGTGAGTCCGTGTGCCCATGGGCCAGGCTGGGGGATCAGGGCTGGGACGAGGATCCCGGCTGCCTTCAGAGGTGGGCGTCCAGCCAGCAGCGGCCACGTCCGGCCACACCGCTCTGAATGGGGGCCATGCCCTGGCCTGGCCTTCGGGAAGATGGTGAATGAGGGGGGGTGAGTCCCCCGCACAGTGCCCCCGCTCCCCCGCTCGGGCAGGAAGCGGGGTGGGCAGTGCGCAGCTCCCGGCAGCCGGGGGAGTCTCCTGGCCCTGGGTCTGACCCAGCCCTGTTGCGGCCGGGCACGGGAAGGAGAAGTCCTGTCCCTCCCAAGTGTGTTGGGACCAGCAGCTGGAGCCTGGCTCGTGCCCCGAGGCCCGGAGCTGGGCACCTCAGCCTGGCCCGTCCCCAGCTCCATCCCGGCGCTGGGGGTCACAGGAGACTGGGGCGGTGCGGGGGGGGGAGGTGCAGGCAGCCTCCCCCCCCATTCTCTGTCTAGCCCCCGCAGAGGGGGCAGCCGCCCGGTCTCAGGACGAAGGGGAGGCCCTCAGCCAGGTGCCCTGCAGGGCGCTCGGGATCCACCGTCTGCCCCCGGCCCTCTCTCGGGTCCCGTCTGCGGCCTGCGGGGAGCCGGTGAAGGGCCGCGGCCGGCAGCAAAGCCGAGGCGCGACCGCAGCTCCGCCTGGGGCCGAAATTGAACCCGCCTCGTTCCGTCGCCAGGACTCGGCTCCCCCAGCGCCCCACGATGGCCCCGAGCAAACCGGGACCGCGGGGAGCGCCTTGGCGGGCGGGCTGGGGGCGGCGCGTGTTCTGACATTCCTCCGGGACGAGAGCGAGGGGGGATCCCAGAACGAGGGGCGGCTGAGGGGAGGGGGGACACTGGCCATGTGACTGCGCCCCCAACCCGGGGAAGAGCCAGGCCCCGCCCCCTACTCCAGGCCCCGCCCCTGCTCCATCCCCGCTGCGCCCCTGCTCCGCCCTCTGCCCTCCCCTTCCTCACCCTTGCTCCAGCCCCCCACCCCCCGACAGACACAGCCGGGGAGCAGGGCCAGCAGGGCCGTGTTGCTCTGGGTCCCCTCTCTGGCCCCTGAGTGAGAGGGGCAGCTCCCTGCTGTGGACACCAGGCCCCTTGCTGGCCCCTTGGACACACACAGACTGTGGCCCCGCTGGCTGCAGCCCACCCCCTGCCCCTCCCAGTGGCTGCGGCAGACCCCCTGCCCCCGCGCACCCCTCCCATCACCCCTGCACAGGACAAAGCAGTAGGGTGCCCTAGGAAGGCCGGGGGGGAGACACATGGTACCTGCCCCAGGAGGCCTTTCAAGCCCTGCCCAAAGCTGCTTGTACCATGGTGTCACTTCCTGGATTTTAAAGGGAGAAACCAGATCACTGCTGCACCCATGGGGGGGGGGGCGCTGTTTGCCCCAAAGTCTGTACAAGGGGGTCATGTAAGGTGTCAGAAAAAGCTTGTGTTCTACTGATTGTATGTGTGCTACTCATGTACCTGTGTGATATCTGTGGGGGGTTATGAATGTGGACTCTGCGCTGATACTGTGCGTGTTCTCTGCCTGAGACAGAGCAGTGGGCCTGGACTGCCTGCTGTGAGGAAGGCATGTCCAGCCAGTGACCGTGCTAATTAGTGAGGCTCCAGGGACAAGGCTCTCAAGGTGCCCAGTACACACTTGAGGAAGGCGTCTGGGACCTGCAAACCAGCCAGAGTATAATGGCTGCCAGCATGTGAAACACAGACAGGTCGCTCGACCATGTGACCTGCTCTGGCCAGGAGGATGCCAGGAGAGATATAAGGCCATGAGGTGGACTCCATCTGGTCTGCAATTCTGCCCCTGATCCCAGATGCAGCCTTGTGAGGGACAGCGAGCCAGGAAGAATTGTCAACCCCTCCTGACATAGGCTGTACCCCACAGACCTTTAAGCCAGCAGTTTGTAACACCTCTGCTGAGAACTGGGTGATCGGTGCACGTGATGTATTCTCCTTAACAACCTCACTCTCAGCCTTTTCTTTCGTTTATTAATAAACATTTAGATTGTAGAGTCTAAAGGATTGGCTCAGCGTGATCTTGTGGGTAAGATCCAGAATGTAAATTGACTGGGACCTGTGGCTGGTCTTTTGGGACCGGGAGGGATTTGTTCGGGGTAGGTGGGATTGGGTTCCATAACCCCTCACCTGTGTTAGGCCTGGGGCTGATTGGGGCACAGGGAGAGCTGGGGTGTCTGCGGGATTTTGCTCATGAGGCTTCCTGCTGGCCGGATTGGCAGCTGAAGTGCTCGGTGTGGCTGGTTTATGGCCTATTTGGGAAGGGCCTCCGGTCAGGGGCTGTAAAGAGCCCTGATTTTGAGCAATTTGCCCTGAGTGGACGCCCTCAGTGGTGCCCAGACCCGGCCCGGTCTGTCACATATGGGATACCTACCCACAGTGCACTGCTGCCCACTGACACCAGCTACCCACAGTGCACTGCTCTCCACCAACACGAACTACCCACAGTGCACTGCTGCCCATTGAAACCAGCTACCCACAATGCACTGCTTTCCACCGACACTGACACTCCATAGTGCACTGCTGTCCATTGACCCAAGGAGCGAGCGTGGGCATGTGAGAGCGGGTCAGTCACAGCACCGCAACTTTTGCCGACACCCAGCGGCAGTGCAGCGGCGCGTGTCCACGCAGACAGGAGAAGAGTTTCCACAGGAGGAGCAGGGCGAGAGCTGTGAAGATCGTGATATATCCCACCATCATGTTGGTCGTGACGGTGGCGAGAGTGCAGACATCTTTGGCTGGAAGGAACCTCCTACCTGAGACGATCCCAAATGGCGACTCTGCGACAGCACAGTAGGACTCAGTTGCGCAGCCGTGCAGAATGTTGAAGGTGGCCCCACCATCTACACGCGCGGTGGGGAGAAGGCAGGCGATTGGCCCAGGGGAGCTGGGACACTGACCGGCCCCCGGCTCTCCTGACCTAGGTGCACGATATGCAGCCAGCCCCACACCCAGCCACCCCGCCCATGGGCTGCACCCAGAAGGGCTGTCCCTAGGGTAGTGTGGGGCCCAGGGCAACCACCCTGCTCTGTCCCGGCTCTGCCCCCTCCTTTTTGCCCCTATTCCAGCCCTTCCTCCAAGCCCGTTCCCCCAAGCGACACAGCTGGTAGTGGAGCTGAGGCTCTGTCCCTCTGTGTCCCACCACCACAGGGGAGTGCCCCTGGCCTCTGGACCTGCCCCTGCGGCCCCACACCTCTGAGTGCAGACCACAGGAGAAGAGGGGTGCAGGTGGTCAGGCTGCATAGGCAATTGCTGGGACAGCCCTGGACCACCCCTCCTATGCTCCGGAGAACCCCATCTAGCCCCTGCCCCGCCGGATCCTCAATCTCCCCATCTGCTCTGCTCCCCCAAACAGTCTGGACTTGGATGGCCACCCCTTCTCCTCTGATTTGTGGCAGCTACAGTGTTCATGAATAAATCACTTGTGGCCCAGACCCAGAGCCCACCAACAAGACCAGATGTGGGCCTGTATTAGCCCCATTGTTCATCCAGAAAGGCAGCAGCTTAGTGCTGGTGGGAGAAGTGGGATATCTATAGGGGTTATCTATAAGGTTTGGTGGAGAATCAAGGCTCCCTGATGAGACTTAGGAAAACTAAGCTCAATTCCCAGTTCTGCCCCAGCCTCCTTGTGTGGCCTTGCGTAAGTCACATAGTTGCTCTGTGCCTCAGTTTCCCCTACTGTAACACAGGGAGTATGCTCCTTCTTTGCTCTTTGGGGGAAGTACGGTGACTATGAACTTGCTCTTCTCCACCTCTGCTGGGGTTTGCGCAGTGCTGGGCACCTCAGGGCTCCCAGTACTAACCCAGTCACTACACCAAAGAGCTTACAGATTAAACTCTGCCGAGGCAAAATGTGGGAGAGGAAATAGAAAGAAGGGGAGGGGAAGCCACTGGGCCAAGGTTGCCCTGGAGGCGCAGGGAACAGGAGCCCCTGGATGCTCTGATGTCCAGCCAATAGCTTTACCGAGCAAAGCTGGCTTCCTAAGACCTGTACTGAGCCATGGGCTGGCCAGGAATGACCCTGGGAACAAAAGATTAAGTGGCTTCCTTGGGGAATCTCCAGGGTGACGTTAATGCCCAGCCCCACCCTGGTCACCCCAGAACCAACCTTGGGAAGCTACGCTGGGAAGGGGGCACCTTTATCTGTTGACACCTGGGACATGAGACCAAGAACAAAGGTCCCAGCTGTGGGAAGGAAGAACCGAGCGAGTTGTTGGGGCTCTGGGTCTGGCCCAAGGAAGGTTATGAACTTGTTACCGCAAGGAAACCCAGCATAAATGAAGAGAAGTTGCCACTTGCCTGTTTCCTTAATGGAGTAGGAACACCAGATCTCGGGTCCAGCACACCTGATGGTCACGTCCATGCAGCTTTCTGGGGATATGTAGATGCATCCACTGCAGCTCCGGTAATTGGGTTTGGTGTCAGGTGGGAGCACTGGGAAGAGCGGAGCAAACACAGTCAACTCAGGGGACGAGCCCCAGGGGACATGGGGGCAGGGAAAGCAGCTAGGGGCTGCACCGCTCAGGCCCGGATTCTCCTGCAGGGGGTGCTGCAGCTCCACAGCCCCACCCACTGAACTCCACCCACCCAGGGACTCAGTGGTAGTCAATGGCATGCCCCCTGCAGGGCGGGAGGACCAGTCTTGGGAAGCCAATGTGGTGGTGGGAGAGGAGAGGAGGAGTTGGGGAGACCTACGTGTAATCGGGGGTGTCTTGCAGCCGGCTCCCATGCAGCAGGACGTGTTCATCCTGAATAACCTTCCAGTATAATGTGTGATAGAGAAGAGGCCAGGTTCACATTGGCGGGGTGTCATACACTTCCTGATGGTCTTCTGAGACGTCTCTCCCTCTGTATAGGAGGAGATGACAGATTTATTCCCCTGCCCCTTCTTCCCCATCAGCCCCCTCTGGCCAACAACAGCCATGTCCCCAACCCTCCCTCTGCCCCTGGGAAAAGTGAGCTGGAAGAGACCTCAGGAGTCATCAAGTCCAGCCCCCTGCCCAAGCAGGACCAATCCCAACTATAATGGAACAACAATTTTTTAAAAAAGGCTGCACAGGTGATCCTGGCAATTACACTCAGGGGCAGGCAAAGGGGTTGAAACTCTAGTGAAGAATAGAATTCCTGGGCACGGAGTGAACGATTCGGTGGGGAAGAGTCAACATGGCATTTGGAAGGGGAACCGAGCCTTGCTGCTCAACTCGCGGTCCCACGGGGCCGCCCCACAACGTGATCCAGCCCCCAACTGCCTGCTCAGATGCCTAAATACACCGTTTAGAGCAGTGGTCTCCAACCTTTTTACACCCAAGATCACTTTTTAAATGACAGACCAAGCCAAGATCTACCGCCCTGCCCCTTCCTTGAAGCCCCTTCCTTGAAGCCTCTCTATTCTCCTCCTCTCCATCACTTGCTATCCCCAATCCTTATGCTGCTGCTTTTTTTTAAAAAAAAAAAAATCTTTTGTAGGAAGAGGTTTTTCCAACATTTGGCCTGTCTAGACTGGACCAAATGTCAGAAAAAACCCTTCTTTTGGAAGCCCCCTTATTCCTTGTGGAAAGAGGAATATAGGGGTGACCAAAAGAGCCTGTTTGCTCTTCCACTAAAAAAGCGGAAGAACAAACGCAACCCTGGATGCAGAAGAGTTTTTCTGGGATATCTCCAGAATCCTGAAAAACTCCTGCAGTCTAGCCTGGACCCTCGCTGTGTTGAGACAGGATGTGTAGTCTCTGGGGTGGGAATGAGGATTTGGGTGTGGGAAGGGGTGAGAGGTGCAAGCTCTGGGAGGAAATCTGGATGCAGGAGGAGGTGGAGAAGGGGACACTGGCTTGGGGAGGGGGCTCCAGGCTGGGCAGTGTTGGGATACTAAGCAAGCCACAGGCTTGTGGATGTGAGTGCAGGAATTTGGGTTGGGGTATGTGAGGGGCTCAGGGCAGGGGTTCCAGTGTTTGATAGGCTCAGATCTAGGGTCTGGGGAAGGGGAATGCAGGAGTGGTTGTGGCCAGATGGGGGCTTGGCCCCAATTGGGGGTTTGTTGGCCAGGCTTCATTTTTAAATAAAATACTATGTTAAACACAAAAAGTTTCTGCATTGTCTTTATTTATGAGAATGGCAGGGAACCTGCCTTGAGTCAGGGGTCACTGACCCATAGAAAAGTCATTTGGGAGCAGGGGACAGTACTGGGGAGGGGTGCTAGTGGGTTCTGGGGCAGGGAACAGGGTGCCAGTGGGGACAGGGGAGAGAGGGCAGGGTTCCAGGACAGGTTTCTGCAGCAGGGGACAGGGTGCTGGGGGGGACAGGTTTCTGCAGAGGAAGGCAGGGGACAGGTTTCTGCAGTAGGGGACAGGGTGCCAGAGGGAACTGGTTTCTGCAGGGGCAGGTGCCGGGGCAGGTTTCTGCAGGGGCAGGTTTCTGCAGCAGGGTGGGGGCAAAGGGGGGCCAGGAGGCGGGGACAGGTTTGGGGCAGGAGAGGGAACAAGGTTGGGGGCAGGAGTTCCCTACACCAGCCACGGAGGGAAGCCTCCGACCCACGCTCCCTCGGACTGACCGCAGGGCAGCCGGGCTGGAGCGAAGAGAAGCGGCTGCCCAGCCAGCTGGCCATGGCGCTCAGCCAGGGTGCACCAAGCTCCACGTGGGCAGGCGCAGAGGGGAAGCTGCCCGATCAGCTGGAGCACGGGGCAGCCTCTTTCAGCTGAAAGCCACAGTCAGCTGGCTGGGGTGTTTCAGCCCTCCCGACCTCCCAGCTCCCACCATTCCTCGCAGCTACTCACCTGTGTTGTTGCTCAGTGAGTAGCTGCTCCTCAAATGAGGAAATCTAATGTAAATGTACTGCGCAGGCGCGCAGTTCAGAGAGGGCTCAAGAGCTAATCTTAGAGCCCCTGAGATCTACTGGTAGATCGCAATCTACTGGTTGGTGACCATGGGTTTAGAGCTTCATGCCCCAAGCTCAGCTGCCAGCAACCCCTGTAGCCCTCTAAACGCCCCAACTTACTTCATTTCTGGTGGCAGGTAACCGCACGGCTGCTAAATCCTAACCCCCCTGGCCCCGTTCCTAGCTAGGCTCCCGGATCTCCTGTCAGGCCTTCCCCCACCTCAATTAGCTGTGGGGCTCCTCCAGGGGCAGCCTGTGAGACAGGTGACACATTGGAGGGAGGAACTGGCTGCAGATGGAATTTGCCCGAGGTGACTGATTTAGCCCTCCCCCGCCCCTGCCTGGTGCAAGGAAGGGCAGGCCTGGCTCGGACCCCGGGGTCACGGGTTGGAATTCCCAGTTCTGAACCCTGAGCAGAGCTGAATCCGGGACTTTGAGGGTCTGATCTCTGGGAAAGGGGCAGGGGCCAGCTCCCGGCTTGGAGTACTGGCTTTTGGGGATCACTTTCTCCCATGCTTCTCCCTCCCTGACTCCTATCCGGCAGCCTGGGCCCCTGGCTGGCTAGTGTTCTAGATGCCAGGCATGGCAATGCAGAGCCACAGGTCCTGGCATAGGACGCAGGTGTCCTGGTTCCCAGTCAACCCCTGCTCAGACCCCCCAGCCACCCCACTCCCTTCCCAGAGCCCAGGCGTACCGGCTCTCGACCTGGCCCATGGAGGTTAGGATCCATCTCACCTACCCACTGTTGTCTCTATCAGAGCGGTGCCACAAGCAGCGTGCTGATCTGTGCAGGGCTGTAGGGTGCCCGTGCAGCTGGTTCCTTGTCCTTCGCAAACCTCGCACTGCAGGCAGGCCCCTGGGGGGGAGGAGGGAGAACATGAGCCCCCAGCTGGGTCCCTCCCTCGCCTTCCTAGCGGTTTGATCCGCACTAGCCAGGATCTGGGCCCACTTGATGGCTGATTCTCGCCTGCTGGGGACCCTACAGAAATGCCTTTTGCCTTGTCTTCAGCACGGGCCTTCCGGCTGGATCCTGCTCAGCCACCCGCCTGGGGGAATCCCAGGGTCCTAGAGACCGAGAAGGGGGCCGGGATCCCAGGAGGTCAATGAATCCAGTCCCCTGCTCTCCCGGCAGAACCAAGCACCGTCTGGGCCAGAGCTCCTCAACTTTAGAAGCTCCAGGGCCCACGACGACACTCACAGCACATGTTGAGGGCTGCAACTTAAGTGTGGCTGCAAGTACATGCAAATATATATGCAAATATATGCAAATAGCTTCTTCTCCACAGAGAGGCATGCATACAGAGATTGAGCTATAAGTCACGGCGTTGGAAACAAACATGGCCACCTTAGGCTCTGCCCACAAGGCCACGCAGCCAGCACTTCCCACAATGCCCTGGTGCTCCCGACACCTCCTCCCTGGTTGCGAGAAATGCCGACACCCTGCACCTGCCTGTTCCAGCCAGCCCGTCTGCTTGCGTCTTTCAGTGCTCCCCCCGCTGGGAGACGCCTTGCTGCTGTGGAGCGTGTTCCCCTGTTCGAAGGATCCCGGCAGGGGCCGCATGTGGCGTAGCCCTGGTCTAGGCCATCCCTGACAGGCGTCTGTCCAACCTGCTCCTCCATATCTCCTCCCTCCCACTCTTCTGTCTCGTTTGGCCAGATTGGACAGGCCCCCAGTTCCCACGGGTGTCGACCCTCAACGTCTCCTCCCCTTTCCAGAATTGTTTCACACGTTACCATGGGAACTGGTGGCTCCTCCTACCTCCCTTCACTCCGACGCGCCCATTTGGCCCCTGTGAATCTGTGGCGATGTCTATAAACAGTTGCAGGGAACAGGCCATTCGGAGCTCGTGTGACGTGGGCCACATCAGCAAACCAACCCCTGCCCCGCTCACCTGTCGCTAGGAGGGCAGCGAGGAGCCAGAGGGCAGGAGAAGCCGTCATGGTGATGGGAAGCAGCAGCGGGACTGGGGGAGAGGGTCCCAGAGGTTGTCAAATCTCCAGCCGGGGGATCGAACACAGATGGGCTGAAATGAGATCAGAAGGGAGACGGTCCACGCATGGGCCAGTTGACAGGGTGGGTGGAGCTACAGTCACTTGCCCCAGCCCCGGGGTACCAGCGCCGCGAACCCCTCCGTGTTGGGATGTTTGCGGGGCCCAGCAGAGCAGAGAGGGACAAACCTCAAATGGTTTCTGGGATCCAGAACGATCCACTCAAGAGTCCAAAAAAGGAGGGAGACAAAACAGGCATCTCCCCAAACAGCAGGAGACAAAACAGGCGGCTCTCCATGGCAGCAAGCAACGACTCTGACCAGGTTGTTTTGGCTGGTTCTATGCAGGCTGCATCTGGTCCCAGCCTTCCCTACAGGGCCCCCGCACTGCCAGGAGGGCCGGGAACCCCGCGTCTCCCACGCTGCAGAGGGGGCTGCCGCTGCAATCGGGCCGCACCTCACAGCATCCAGCTGCCTGCAGAGAGGCTCCCAAGCACGCGACACTTTTAACAGCGGAGGGACCCCAGGGACCAGGCCAGGCAAACCCATCTCTCTTCTCCAGAGCCGAGTTCTCCGTGTGCCCCCCGCCCTGGAGGCTGCGGATGCTGCACAGTCACTCCACCTTCTCGGAGGGCAGTGGGATGGGGAGGGGGAGAATTTTGCTGACCCTCCCTCCCAGGGAGGTGGGTTTCGCTCCTCACAGCACAGAGCTTTGGTACCTCCCCCACCTGCTCAGGGTTACTCCTGCTGCCACAGACCAACAGTAGCCAGAGATGGGGGCAGAAATTCCCCTCCTAGATGGACTCCTGGGTTCTCTGCCTGGCTTTGGCCACCATCTCACATTTAGAGGGCAGAGGAAGGGGGCTGGGTGCGCAGATAGTTGGATTCCATCCCCTGCTCTGGGAGGAGAGTGTGTCCTAGTGGTTAGAGCACCACTAGGGTGCCACTTACCAAATGCTCCTTAGAGTCGGGTTTGTCAGGTGTCAATCAGGGCCCCGTTCCACCAAGCTGGACACTTCTCTCGTGCGGGCCTGTCACAATGGGGCTGGGGCTGCCTCGCTTTCCCATTTTATACACCGGTGACTGTGATGCAACATAGAAACCTTAATGGATTTGCGCTCGGCTCCAGGGAGAGTCTGTAAGTTTCTATTCCTCTCGCCCGCCCTGCCCAGGCTCCAGGCCTCTATGCGTCCTGACACGTCCCTTTGCCTTCCTGCCGGGAAATGGAATTCCAGGAAAGCGAGACTCCAGCTCTGCTCAGCCGGTGTCCTGGGTTCTGTTTCTGGGGCCATGTCGATTAAGGGCAGGACTCCTGGCAGCTGCTCCTGTTCTTGGGGGAAGCAGGGCAAAGTGGTTAGAGAGGAGGGGGTGGGAGCCAGGACGCCTGGGTTCTGTCGAGGGGCTAGTGGGGCACAGGAGAGTAGTGGTGCTTGGACCATAGAAATTGGGGCTCCATCATGATGGTTGAGGAAGGGGGCCTGCCGGTCAGGACTCCTGGGTTCTCTCACCAGTTCTGTATTGGGAGTGTGTTCCAGTGATTAGTGCAAGTGGCCCGGGAGCCAGAACTCAGGGGGTCTAGCCCACCTGTGGGAAAGGAGCAGGGTGCAGTGGTTCTGGAGCAGGATCTGGGCCTGGGCCTGGGCCTGGCTCTGGGAGGGGAGGGGAGGGGAGACCAGCGGGTCAAAGCAGGGCAGCGAAGTGGGAGTCTGGATTCTACACCTGCAGGGGAAGGGAAGTGATCGGTGCCGGTGAGAAGAGTTGGGAATCGGGGGGATTGTGGTGAAAGCATGGCAGGGGGGAGGGGTGTCTGGAGCCCTTCTTTCAGTCCCACCTCCCAGTGCCCAACAACAGCTCACCCAGCCTCCCTCCTTGATCAGTGGAGAGAGCAATGAAGCCCCTTGGTGGAGCACAGAGAGCAGTGGGAAAGGGAGCCACCGCCCAAAGCAGATATTGGCAGCTCCGTGGCTGGGCAGGGGGGTAGTTCCTCGCTGTGCCCACGGGGGGGGGTTCATGACTGCAGCCCACAGGCAGGAGAGGCAGGAAGCCACGTGGAGCTAGTTCATTTTCGGCCGGGACCCTGCAGGACAGGCCGGCGTGGGGCCTTCTAGGCCTGGAAGCCGCCTGCCGCTCTCTGTCTGCAGCATCCAGGGAACAGAGCTGGTCCCGTTTGTGCTGACTCGGGGTATGTCTACACTACAAAGTTAATTCAAACTAACAGACGTTAGTTCAAATTAACTTTCATAGCGTCTATACATACAAACCGCTAGTTCGAACTTAATTCGAACTAGGTAAACCTCATTCTACGAGGACTAACGCCTATTTCAAATTAAGTAGTTCGAATTAAGGGCTGTGTAGCCACTTAATTCGAACTAGTTGGAAAACTAGCCCTTCCCAGCTTGCCCTGGTGGCCACCTGGGCCAAACCAGGGAAACTTTCTGCCCTCCCGGCCCCGGAGCCCTTAAAGGGGCACGGTCTGGCTACAGTGCTTGTGCCAGCTTGCAAGCCTGCCAGCACCCAGCCAGCAGACCCTGCACCTGGCACGGCACGAGCCAGCCACCCGCTGCCACCCAGCCCTCCGCCTCTTCCCAGGACCAGGCTGGCGGCTCCCAGGAGCCTGCCCGGAGCCGCAAGAGGCGGGCACCCGCCTGGTCTAGTGCGGAAATTGTGGACCTCATCGAGGTTTGGGGGGAGGCCTCCAACGTCCACGACCTCCGCACTAGGCACAGGAATGCGGCCGTCTAGGCAGGATAGCTGCCAGCATGGCCACCAAAGGCCACATGTGAACCCAGGAGCAGGTTTGCATGAAAATCAAGTTGGTCCAGTGAGACCCCGACCCTGAGCCCTGAGCTTAGAACATAAGAACATAAGAATGGCCGTACTGGGTCAGACCAAAGGTCCATCTAGCCCAGTAGCCTGTCTGCCGACAGCGCCAGCACCAGGTACTCCGGAGGGGATGGACGAAGACAATGACCAAGCGATTTGTCTCGTGCCATCCATCTCCAGCCTTCCACAAACAGAGGCCAGGGACACCATTCCTACCCCTGGCTAATAGCACTCCATGGACCCAACCTCCATGAATTTATCTAACTTCTCTTAAACTCTGTTATAGTTCTAGCTTCACAGCCTCCTGTGGCAAGGAGTTCCACAGGTTGACTATGTGCTGTGTGAAGAAGAACTTTCTTTTATTAGTTTTAAACCTGCTGTCCATTCATTTCATTTGGTGTCCTCTAGTCCTTCTATTATGGGAACTAATGAAGAACTTTTCTTTATTCACCTCCACACCACTCATGCTTTTATATACCTCTATCATATCCCCTCAGTCTCCTCTTTTCTAAGCTGAAAAGTCCCAGTCTCTTTAGCCTCTCTTCATATGGGACCTGTTCCAAACCCCTAATCATTTTAGTTGCTCTTTCTGAACCCTTTCCAAGGCCAAAATATCTTTTTGAGGTGAGGAGACCACATCTGTACACAGTACTGAAGATATGGCGTACCATAGTTTTATACTTCCCTCCTCCTTCTTCCCCTGGCTTCCCCTTCCAGCTCCCTCCTCCCAGGTTTCCCCCCTCCCCTCTCCCACCCTCTCTCTTCCCCTCTCCCACCTCCTTTCCCAGTCTCCCCAGAGGTTAATCCCCCCAGTTTTGTTAAATAAAGAGAGTTTCTATTTTTGAACACATGTCCTTTATTTTTTACATCAGGAAGGGGGCTAGGAGGGGTAAGTGGAAGGAGGTGAGGGAGGAATGGGGCACGAGCCCCCGATGGGGAGGACTGGGGTGGCTCTGTGGGCTCCTCGGGGTGGAAGCTCTCCTGCAGGGCCTCCTGGATCCTGACAGCCCCTGATTGACCCTCCCGGATGGCAGCCTCCAAAGTGCAGCCAGGCTGATGGCCGAGTGCTGTGAAGTGCCGAGTGTGGGCACTCAGGGCACTCCAAGACAGGACTGCTTTGCTGTCCCTCATCGAGGTAGACAAGCAAGTGGGGAACCCTGAGAACTGTCTGTCCGGGGTGAGGGTCGGGTCCCTTTAAGCACAGCCCTCGGCTAGCCTGAGGCAGCAGCTCCACGCTCTAAGTCCTAACCTGATGCCCTGCTGGCTCTAGTTCCAGCCAGCCTTAACTTCAGTTCAGGGTCCACTGAATGTGGACATGCTAGTTCGAATTAGCAAAACGCTAATTCGAATTAGTTTTTAGGTCTAGATGCACTAATTCGAATGAGTTCGAATTAGTGCTGTAGTGTAGACATACCCTCACTATGTTGTGCCCAGACAGGATGGAATTGCACCATCGATTTCTCGGTCGGTCTCCTAGCAGCCCGGCCAGGCCCCCAGCAGGTAGTGAAATGGACAAGGCCACGGAATGGGCCCGACGTGTCTCCTAGGGTATGTCTACACTACAACTTTAATTCGAACTAACTTAGTTCGAATTAGTTAATTCGAACTAAGCTAATTCGAATTAGTGCATCTAGACCTAAAACCTAATTCGAATTAGCGTTTTGCTAATTCGAACTAGCATGTCCACATTCAGTGGACCCTGAACCGAAGTTAAGGCTGGCTGGAACCAGGACTTAGATTGTGGAGCTGCTGCCTCAGGCTAGCCGAGGGCTGTGCTTAAAGGGACCCGACCCCCACCCCGGACAGACAGTTCTCAGGGTTCCCCGCTTGCTCGTCTACCTCGATGAGGGACAGAAAAGCATTTGTGTCTCGGAGTGCTCTGCTTGCCCTCACTCGGGGCACCACGGCACTCTGCAACATGGAACCAGACCTGCCCCGGGACTCTGCTGCTCGTGGACATGTTGCGGGCAGCCTGGCTGCACTGTCTGCAGGCTGCCATCCGGGAGGACCATCGAGGGATGTCAGGATCCAGGGGCCCTGCGGAGAGCTTCCACCCTGAGGAGTGCTAACAGTCTCCCCGGTCTGCCCCACCGGGGGCTCGTGCCCCATTCCTCCCTCTCCTCCTTCCACTTCCCTAGCCCCCTTCCTGATGTCAAATAAAAGACACGTATTTTCAAAAATAACAACTCTCTTTATTCAACACAACTGGGGAGGGGGAATGAAACTGTGGGGAGACGGGGGAAAGGAGGCGGGAGAGGGCAGGAGAGAGGGTGGGAGAGGGGAGGGGAAAAACTGGGAGGAGGGAGCTGGAAGGGGGAAGCAAGGGAAGGAGGGGAGGGGAAACTCAGAGATCAGGGGTGGGGTCTCGGCCAACCGCCTCCCAGCACGGCGAGGGAGGGGCCTGGCGTCCCCGGGGATGGGGTGGAGGTGCGGAGGTTGAGGTGGGGGTGTGGACATTGAGGAGGAGGGTGTGGGAGTTGAGGAGGAAGAGGTGGGAGGGGGGCAGGAGTGGGAGGAGGGACAGTTGTTGGGGGGACAGCAGGCGCAGGACCCGCAGAGGGCACTCTGCAGCAGGGCCTGCAGGTTTGCATTTCTGGCTCGGTCCTCAGCCAGCTGCTCCCAGTGGAGCTGCAGGTCTGCCCGCATCCAGGCCTCCACGGTGTGGTGCAGGGCTCGCAGGGACCCCTGGTGCTGGTCCCAATACTCCTGCTCCGTGGTGGTGGTCCGGAGCAGGCTGCAGGTGCGGGAGCATGTCCTGGGCAGGGTGGTGCGCCCTGCACGAGCAGCTGGTGCAGCTGTAGAGAAAGAAGAGAAGTGGTCAGTTCTCCCTGGGGACACAGTGGATGATGCCCAGCTGCCCCCCGCGACGTGAGGGTGACTGTGCCCTGCACCGTCAGAGCCGTTGTGCTTGTACAGAGGCCATGGTCAGGATGTCTGGCTCTCCCGGGACTGGGAGCTGCCCCAAGACTGCACCCATGTCCCTGTGCCGTATAGTGTGGGTGGGGCAGGGGGAGATGTCTCCTGCCTCCGTGTAGAGGGGGCGTGTGAAGGGAGAGCATCCTGCTGGGTCCTGCCCCGGGGTTGGGAGCATGTCAGGTCTCTTCACACACGCATGTGCCTATTGGGCCACGGCCCCTGGGTGTCACGCAGCTGGAGCCACCTGCCCAAGGGTGGCATGGCACGTGCTCGCACGTGCACAGGTGGCTGCATGATCCGTGGGAGGCATGGCCCACGCGCAGTCCCTGGTCTCCCTCCCCGCCTCCCCCCTGGGCAGGGGACAGTGCTGGCACTTACCCGGTATGGCCTCCCTGGACGACCCTGCAGACTCCAGTGCTGGAACCGCTTGCGGTGACCCCTCCGGTGTGCCCGGGTCAGGGCCCTCCGGGCCTGGCTCGCTGCCTCCCAAGAGTCGGTCGAGGGCGGGGAAGTAGGGGCAGGTGGCAGCTCCTGCTACAGCGCCGCCCCTGGTGGCCCTGGCATACGCCTGCCTCAGCTGTTTTACTTTCAGGCGCACCTGTTCCTGGCTGCGCCTGTGTCCCTTTTGGGCCATGGCGGCCGCTATGCAGCCGTAGACGGCCGCGTTCCTCCACCTAGTGCGGAGATCATGGAGGTTGGGGGCCTGCCCCCAAACCTCAATGAGGTCCATGACCTCCGCACTAGTCCAGGAGGGCGTGCACCGTCTATGGCCCCTGGCTGGCCCCTGGGTGCTGGGAGACTGGGCGGGGGACGGCTGGCTGCCACTGGCTCCCTGGCTCATTGTGGGACCACTGGGTTGGGGCAGAGACTGCAGGCAGGGCTGTCTCTGGCAAGTGCCGTCTGGCCAGAGTCTACCCCTTTAAGGACCCTGGGGCTGGGGGAGAGGTGAGGAGTTTTCCTGGTTTGGCCCAGAGTGGCCACCAGGGCAAGCTGGGAAAGGCTAGCCTCCAGCTAGTTCGAATTAAGTGGCTACACAGCCCTTAATTCGAACTAGGCATTAGTCCTCGTAGAATGAGGTTTACCTAGTTCGAATTAAGCGCTCCGCTAGTTCGAATTAAGTTCGAACTAGCGGTTTGTACGTATAGACGCTATGAAAGTTAATTCAAACTAACGGATGTTAGTTTGAATTAACTTTGTAGTGTAGACATACCCCTGGGCTCTGCCTGCCTCAGAGGGAGTGGGGTCTGGTGGTTTAAAGATGTGGGGGACCTACATATTAGGACTCTGGGGTTCTGCACAGAGAGCAGGGGAAGCTAAGGATAGTCCTCTTTCCCCTGCAGCATGGTCCCCAAAATCCATCTAGCCCAGTGTCCAGTGATCCCTCCTCTGTCGCCCATTCCCAGCCTCTGACAAACAGAGGCCAGGGACACTATCCCTACCCAGCCTGGCCAACAGCCATTGATTTACCTAACCTCCGTGAATTTACCTAGCTCTTTTTAGAACCCTGTTCCAGTCCTGGACATCACAACGTCCTCTGGCAAGGAGGTCCACAGATGAACCGGTTAACTGTGCATTGTGTGAAGGGTTATTTTAAACCAGTTGCCTTTTAATTTTATTTGGTGACCCCCTATTTCTTGTGTCACGGGAAGGAGTAAAGCTCTCTTCTTTCTCCACACCACTCTTGGATTTATAGACTGTATCGTATCTCCCCTTTGTCTTCTCTTTTCTATCTAGTGGCTGAGGCCAGCTCAACTCCCCTCACCCGGCTGAGTGGTGAATGAAGCCAGAAGCGTATCCTGGCCGTGGTCTAACGGTTCCCAGGCTATGTCTAGATTACAGCAAAATTTGCAGTCCTATGCAGTGAGGCCGGAGCAATGGCTGGGGCGGCGGGGGCTTGGACCCTGGGCTGGGCCTCCCTGGGATCAGACGCAGCAGCAGGGCTGTGGGCCCCGCACTGTGGGCAGGTGACACCCAACACATCCTGCGTCCTTTCTGTAGGGAATCCAGCAGTCACGGCTCACAGGCTGAGGGGGCTGCCCAGAACTGTGGCAAAGGGCTCAGGGTCCCCCCCCCCCCAGCACCGCCTCCCAGTTCCGGCCTGGGCAGCCTCTGACTGATCCTGTTCCAGCCTGTCCAGGAACAGTCCCCCTCAGCCCCCGCACCCAGCGGCTGCTCCCCGCACCATGAAGGTTTCTCAGGCCGCCTGCCTCCTCGCTGCTCTGCTGGCCACGGGTGAGTGGGGCTGGTCCCCCGGCGGCCCCAGCTCCGAGCCGCCTGCTGGGGGCCCTGGGCATGGAACCGAGCAGCAGGCACCGAGCCAGGGGCTCTGCCAGGGCATCAGGGGGACAGCGGGCGAGGGGCACAGCCCCCAAGGCAGCTCCATGGCAACTGGTGGGGAGGGGCAGCCAGTGTCAGTGGGGCAGGGCCTATCTGGTGCCCATGGGGCTCTATCCTGGGAGCGACACCAGCACCCGTTGCTAGGGTCTCCTCTGGGGCTGATGAGAGAACCCCCCCAGGAAAACTCTAATTTGAATGGCCCGGGGGCAGGGCGCTCACTGGGGGCAGGGACCAAACAGGCAGCACGGAGCAGGGGGGACCCAGGCGCGGGGCCTGGTGCTTCCCTGTGGAGCGGGGGGGGGCCCAGCTGAGGACTCATGTTCTCCCTCCCCAGGGGCTGGCCTGCAGTGCGAGGATCGCTCTGCGTCGGGGACCAGCTGCAGCGGCGAGCTGCACCCTTCCCCGCCAGGCGAGACGCGTGCGCCGGCGCTCTGAGACTGACCACACGGTGGAGGTGAGAGGGAACAGAACCGCCACGGGCCAGCCTCTCAGCTAGGTCATGGGGAGCCGAGTTCAAATCCCCCCTCAGCCCAGATCCCAAGCCCCCCCAGCCATTGCTCTGGTGTCTTGTGCAGGGGAAACATTCAGGGCACCGGGAGGTGGGACTGAAAGAAAGGCTCTAGACCCAGACTCTCACTTCGCTGCCCTGCTTTCACCCGCTAGACTCCCCTCCCAGAGCCTGCTCCAGAACCACTGCACCCTGCTCCCTTCCGACGGGTGGACTAGACCCCCTAAATCCTGGCTCCCAGGCCACTTGTGCTAACCACTGGACCATACTCCCATCGCAGAACTGGGGAGAGAACCCAGGAGTCCTGACTGGCAGGCCCCTTTCCTCAACCATCATGATGGGGCCCCAATTTCCATGGTCCAAGCACCACTCCTCTCCCCTCCCCCAATAGCCCCTTGACAGAACCCAGGCATCCTGGCTCCCACTCCCACCTCTCTAACCACTGGGCCCTGCTTCCCCCAAGAGCAGGAGGCACTGCCAGGCATCCTGCCCTTAATCGACATGGTCCCAGGAACAGAACCCAGGACGCCGGCTGCCCCGTCCTTTGTGGGACCCGCTGCCCCTCACGGCTGCCGGAGCAGAGCTGGAGTCTCACTTTCCTGGAATTCCATTTCCCGGCAGGAAGGCAGGGGGACGTGTCAGGCACACAGAGGCCTCGAGGCAGGGCAGGGCGGGTGAGAGGAACAGAAAGGTACAGACTCTCCCTGGAGCCGAGCGCAAATCCATCAAGGTTTCTATGTTGCATCACAGTCACCGGTGTATGAACCGGGAAAGCGAGGCAGCCCCACCCCCGCTGTGACAGGTCCATGCAAGAGACGGGTCCAGCTTGGTGGAATGGGGCCCTGATTCACACCCGACAAACCTGACTCTAAGGAGCATTCGGTAAGTGGGAGCGTAGTGGTGCTCTAACCACTAGGAAACACTCTCCTCCCAGAGCAGGGGATGGAATCCAACTGGGCACCCAGCCCCCTTCCTCTGCCCTCTAAATATGAGATGGCGGCCAAAGCCAGGCAAAGAACCCAGGAGTCCTGGCTCCGCACCTTCCCCCAGCTCTAACCTGTAGACCCCCTCACTTCCAGTGAGAGACCCAGGAGTCCTGGCTTTCAACATCCTGCAGTTTTAACTACTAGACCCTCCCCCCTGAGCTGGTGAGAGAACCCAGCAGTCCTGGCTCCCAGCCCCTCTCCATCACCCTGTGAATGTTAATGAAGGCCAGAGCCCCCCAGATAATGTGGGGAAACTGAGGCAGCTGCAGAGAACTGGCAATGCTGTGACACCCTCCGAAAAGTGGGATGTGCCCAACACTGCGACAGTGGCGTGGCCGGGGGGGGAGGGGCGACGGCAGGGGCAGATGCCACCATCAAGGAAGGGAATTTCTAGCCCCATCTCTGGCTGCTGTTGGTCTGTGGCGGCAGGAGTAACCCTGAGCAGGTGGGGAAGGTACCAAAGTTCTGTGGTGTGAGGAGCAAAACCCACCTCCCCACCAGGGAAGTTCCAGTGACTGTGCAGCATCCGCAGCCTCCAGTGAGGGGACACATGGAGAACTCAGCTCTGGAGAAAAGAGAGGGGTTTGCCTGGCCTGGGCCCTGGGATCCCTCCGCTGTTAAAAGCGGCGCGTGCTTGGGAGCCTCTCTGCAGGCAGCTGGATGCTGTGAGGTGCGGCCCGATTGCAGCGGCAGCCCCCTCTGCAGCGTGGGAGACGCGGGGTTTCCGGCCCTCCAGGCAGTGCGGGGGCCCTGTAGGGAAGGCTGGGACCAGATGCAGCCTGCATAGAACCAGCCAACACAAAGTGGTCTGAGATGTTTCTTGCTGCCATTGAGAGCCGCCTGTTTTGTCTCCTGCTGTTTTGGACTCTTGGGTGGATCGTTCTGGATCCCAGAAACAGCCACGTCTCACGCTGCCGCTCCCCGGCGAGACCATGTGAGGTTTGTCCTTCTCCGCTCTGGTGGGCCCCGCAAACATCCCAGCACAGAGTGGTCCGCGGTGCCGGTACCCCGGGGCTGGGGCAAGTGACTGTAGCTCCACCCACCCTGTCATTGGGCCCGTGCGTGGGCCACCTCCCTCCTGATCTCATTTCAGCCCGTCTGTGTTAGATCCCCCGGCTGGAGATTTGACAACTTCTGGGACCCCCTCCCCAGTCCCGTTGCTGCTTCCCCGTCACCATGACGGCTTCTCCTGCCCTCTGGCTCCTCGCTGCCCTCCTTGGGACAGGTGAGTGGGGCAGGGGTTGGTTTCCTGCCGTGGCCCATGTCACACGAGCTCCGAACGGCCTGTTCCCTGCAACTGTTTATAGACGTCACCGCCGATTCATAGGGGCCAAATGGGCGCGTCGGAGTGAAGGGAGGTAGGAGGAGCCACCAGTTCCCATGGTAACGTGTGAAACAATTCTGGAAAGGGGAGGAGACATTGAGGGCCGACACCCGTGGGAACTGGGGGCCTGTCCAATCTGGCCAAAGGAGACGGAAATGTGGGAGGGAGGAGATATGGAGGAGCAGGCTGGACAGACGCCTGTCAGGGATGGCCTCGACCAGGGCTACTCCAGACGCAGCGCCTGCCGGGATCCTTTGAACTGGGGAACACGCTCCATAGCGGCGAGGCGTCTCGCGGCGGGGGGAGCACTGAAAGTCACAAGCGGACGGGCTGGCTGGAATAGATGGGTACAGGGTGTCAGCATTTCTAGCGCCCGGGAGGAGGTGCCAGGAGCACCAGGGCATTGTGGGAAGTGCTGGCTGTGTGGCCTTATGGGCAGAGCCTGAGGTGTTCTGACTGGCTTGCACTGGCCACGTTTGTTTCCAGCGCTGTGGCTTAAGGCTCAATCTTTGTATTCATACCTGTTCATGTGGAAGAAGCTATTTGCATATATTTGCATATATATTTGCATGTACATGCAACCACATAAGTTGCAGCCCTTGGCACTGTGGCATAGTGGGGGGCTGTCTGCTCTGTAACCTGGGGTCCCTCTGCGCTGTGATGTGAGATTCTCACTGACTCTCCCAAATGTGTATTAACCCAGACATCTAGGCTCAGCCTCCCAGGGGGAGAGACAAAGGGAAGAAGGCGGGACCAACACCTGGCTGGGGCACAGGGCCTGGGAGGGAGGCAGTTGCTGTCGGGGAAGCATGGAGAGAAGAGGCTAAGCTGGGGCCTAGGGGCGATGGACCCCTAACCCTAGGGTCTGGGGCATCCTGGCCCTGGGCCCTGTAGCCACATCACATATGTGCTGGGCTGTATCCTGAAGGAACAATAAACCCCTCTCTATTCTACTGACTGGCGGAGTCCGTTCTTGCTGCTACGGGGCTGCAGAACCAGGGGAACCCCCGACTCGCCGTCACAGGCACATTCTGTGAGTATCGTCGTGGGCCCTGGAGCTTCTGAAGTTGAGCAGCCCTGGCCCAGACGGTGCTTGGTTCTGCCAGGAGAGCAGGGGACTGGATTCGTTGACCTCCTGGGATCCCGGCCCCTTCTCGGACTGTAGGACCCTGGGATGCCCCCTGGTGGGTGGCTGAGCAGGATCCAGCCAGAAGGCCCGTGCTGAAGACAAGGCGAAAGGCCTTTCTGTAGGGTCCCCAGGGGGCGAGTATCAGCCATTGAGTGGGCCCAGATCCCGGCTAGTGCGGATCAAACCGCTGGGAAGGCGAGGGAGGAACCCAGCCGGGGGCTCATGTTCTCCCTCCTCCCCAGGGGCCTGCCTGCAGTGCGAGGTTTGTGATGCACCAGGAACCAGCTGCATGGGCGCTCTACAGCCCTGCGAAGATCACCACGTTGCTTGTGGCACCGCTCTGATAGAGACAAGACTGGGTAGGTGAGACGGATCCTAACCCCCATGGGCCAGGGAACAGCCTGGGAGCTGGGAAGCCTGGGCTCTGGGAAGGGAGTGAGGTAGCTGGGGGTCTGAACAGGGGTTGACTGGGAATCAGGACATCTGAGTTCTATGCCAGGACCTGTGGCTCCGCATTACCATGCCTGGCGTCTAAGACACTAGCCAGCCAGGGGCCCAGGATGCCTGGACAGCAGCCAGGGAGGGAGAAGCATGGGAGAAAGGGATCCCCAAAGCCAGTACTCCAAGCCAGAAGCTGACCCCTGCCCCTTTTCCAGAGATCAGCCCCTCAAAATCCCTCCTGGCTTCAGCTCTGCTCCGGGTTCTGAACTGGGAACCCCTCCCTGTGACCCCAGGATCCGAGCCAGGCCTGTCCTTCCTTGCACCAGGCAGCGGCAGGGGAGGGCTAAATCGGTCACCGCGGCCAAATTCCATCTGTATCGGGTTCCTCCCTCCAATGTGTCACCTGTCTCACAGGCTGCCCCCCGGAGGAGCCCCGCAGCTACACGAGGTGGGGGAAGGCCTGACAGGAGATCCGGGAGCCTAGCTAGGAACGGGGCCAGGGGGGTCAGGATTTAGCAGCCGTGTGGTTACCCACCACCAGAAATGAAGGGACTTGGGGTGTATAGAGGGCTACAGGGGTCGGTGGCAGCTGAGCTGGGGGCGTGAGGCTCTAAATACTGGATTTAGGCATCTGAGCAGGCAGTTGGGGGCTGGATCACGTTGTGGGGTGGCCCCGTGGGACCGCGAGTCGAGCGGCGAGGCTCGGTTCCCCTTCCAAACGCCATGTTGACTCTTCCCCACCGAGTGCCCAGGAATTCTGTTCTTCGCTAGAGTTTCAACCCCTTTGCCTGCCCCTGAGTGTAATTGCCAGGATCACCTGTGGAGCCTTTTTTAAAAAATTGCTGTTCCATTATCGGCCATGGGGTCATGGGGTCCGGAGCTGGTCTCAGCTGAGTTCCTTCAGAACTTCCTTCCCACAGTGCTCACTTTTCCCAGGGGCAGAGGGAGGGTTGGGGACATGGCTGTTGTTGGCCAGAGGGGGCTGCTCTATGCCCACACCAGCTACACACAGTGCACTGCTCTATGCCCACACCAGCTACCACAATGCACTGCTCTCCACCAACAGTGGCTACCCACAGTACACTGCTGCCCATAGAAACCAGCTACCCAGAGTGCACTGCTCTCCACCAACACGATCTACCCACAGTGCACTGCTCTATGTCCACACCAGCTACCCACAGTGCACCGCTCTTTGCCCACACCAGCTACCCACAGTGCACTGCTGTCCACCGACACCAGCTACCCGCAGTGCACTGCTGTCCACTGACACCAGCTACCCACAGTGCACTGCTCTCCACTAACACGAACTACCCACAGTGCACTGCTGCCCATTGAAACCAGCTACCCACAGTGCACTGCTCTCTGCCCACACCAGCTACCCACAGTGCACCACTCTCCACCCACACCAGCTACCCACAGTGCACTGCTCTCCACTGACACCAGCTACCTGCAGTGCACTGCTCTTCGCCGATCCAGGGAGCTAGCGTGGGCATGCGACAGCGGATTAATCACAGCACCGCGACTTTTGTCAACACCCCTAAGCAGCGCGGATGCGCGTGTCCACGGAGACAAGAGGAGAGTTTACGCAGGAGGAGCACGCGTGGGCGGTGATGATCACGGTTAATCCCACAATTATGTCGGCCGTGACATTGGCGAGAGTGCAGACGTCCTTGGCTGGAAGGAACCTCCTACCTGGGACGCTCCCAAATGGCTTCACTGGGACGGCACAGTAGGACGCGGTCGCGCAGGCGTGCAGAATGTCGACGGTGGCCCCTCCACCTGCGTGTGTTGGGAGAAGGCAGGTGATTGGCCCAGGGGAGCTGGGACACCGACCGGCCCCCCGGCTCTCCCGACCTGGGTGCAAATACGCAGCCGCGTATTGTGGGGGGGGGAGACAGCTCCAGCAGCCAGCCCCACCCCCAGCCATCCTGCCCATGGGCCACGCCCAGCAGGGCTGTCCCTAGGGTAGTGTGGGTCCCGGGACAACCCCCCTGCTCTGTCCCGGCTCTGCCCCCTCCTCTTTGCCCCCATTCCAGCCCTTCCTCCAAGTCCCTTCCCCCAACCGATACAGCTGGGAGTGGAGCTGAGGCTCTGTCCCTCTGTGTCCCACCACCACAGGGGAGTGCCCCTGGCATCTCTGGGCCTGCCCCTGCGGCCCCACAACCCTGAGTACAGACCACAGGAGAAGGGGGGTGCAGGTGCCCAGGCTGCATAGGCAATTGCTAGGACAGCCCTGGACCACCCCTCCTATGCTCCTGAGAGACCCATCTAGGGCTCCCCCTCCCCCGAGCCTCAATCTCCCCATCTGCTCTGTTCCCCCAACCAGTCTGGACTTGGATGGCCACCCCTTCTCCTCTGATTTGTGGCAGCGACAGTGTCCATGAATAAATCACTTGTGGCCCAGACCCAGAGCCCACCAGCAAGACCAGATGTGGGCCTGTATTAGCCCCATTGTTCATCCAGAAAGGCAGCAGCTTAGTGCTGGTGGCAGTAGTGGGATATCTATAAGGTTTGGTGGAGAATCAAGGCTCCCTGATGAGACTTAGGAAAACTAAGCTCAATTCCCAGTTCTGCCCCAGCCTCCTTGTGTGGCCTTGGGTAAGTCACATAGTTGCTCTGTGCCTCAGTTTCCCCTACTGTAACACAGGGAGTATGCTCCTTCTTTGCTCTTTGGGGGAAGGACGGTGACTATGAACCTGCTCGGTGCCTGGCACAGCAAGGGTCTCCCACCTCTGCTGGGGTTTGCGCAGTGCCGGGCACCACAGGGCTCCCAGTACTAACCCAGTCACTACACCAATGAGCTTACAGATTAAACTCTGCCCAGGCAAAATGTGGGAGAGGAAATGGAAAGAAGGGGAGGGGAAGCCACTGGGCCAAGGTCGCCCCAGAGACAGTGCTGGGAACAGGAGCCCCCTGCTGCTCCGATCTTCAGCCGATACCTTTACCGAGCAGAGCTGGGTTCCTAAGGCCTGTACTGAGCCATGGGCCGGCCAGGAATGACCCCGGGAACAAGAGGTTAAGTGGCTTCCCTGGGGAGCCTCTACGGTGAAGTTAATGCCCAGCCCCACCCTGGTCACCCCAGAACCAGCCTTGGGAAGCTCCGCCGGGAAGGGGGCACCTTTATCTGCTGACCCCTGGGACATGAGGCCAAGAACAAAGGTCCCAGCCGTGGGAAGGAAAAACCAAGCGAGTCGTCGGGGCTCTGGGGCTGGCTTGGGGAGGGTTATAACTTGTTTCCACAAGGAAACCCAGTGTAAATGAAGAGAAGTTGCCACTTGCCTGTTTTCTGAACCGAGTAGGAACACCAGATCTCGGGTCCAGCACACCTGATGGTCACGTCCATGCATCTCTCTGGGGATATGTAGATGCATCCACTGCAGCTCCGGTAATTGGGTTCGGTGTCGGGCGGGGGCACTGGGAAGAGCGGAGCAACCGCAGTCAGCTCGGGGGATGAGCCCCAGGGGGCGTCGGGGCAGGGAGAACAGCAGGGGGCTGCACCGCTCAGCCCCGGATCCCCCTGCAGGGGGTGCTGCAGCTTTGGAGCCCTGCCCACTGAACTCCACCCACCCAGGGACTCAGTGTTAGTCAATGGCATGCCCCCTGCAGGGCGGGAGGACCAGTCTTGGGAAGCTAATGTGGTGGTGGGAGAGAAGAGGAGGAGTTGGGCAGACGTACATGTTACTGGGGGTGTCTTGCAAGCGTCTCCCAGGCAGCAGGACGTGTTCATCCTTAATAACCTTCCAGTGTAATGTGTGATAGAGATGAGGCCAGCTTCACATTGCCTGGGTGCCATACACTTCTTGATGGTCTTCCAAGACGTCTCTCCCTCTGTACAGGAGGAGACGAGAGATTTATTTTCCTGCCCCTCCTTCCTCATCAGCCCCCTCTGGCCAACAACAGCCATGTCCCCAGCCCTCCCTCTGCCCCTGGGAAAAGTGAGCACTGAGGGAAGGAAGTTCTGAAGGAACTCAGCTGAGACCAGCTTCCGGACCCCAGGGCCCCATGGTAGATAGAATCCTAGGGCTGGAAGAGACCTCAGGAGTCATCAAGTCCAGCCCCCTGCCCAAGCAGGACCAATCCCAACTATAATGGAACAGCAATTTTTTTAAAAAGGCTCCAAAGGTGATCCTGGCAATTACACTCAGGGTGTATGTCTATACTAGCTCGTTAATTCGAGCTAGGTAGGCAAATGAGGCGACTGGAGTTGCAATGAAGCCCGGGAGATTTAAATCCCAGGCTTCATCTGCAAGTTCGAATGCCTACATTAGCCACCCTAGTTCAAACTAGGGGGCTAGTGTAGACATACCCAGGGGCAGGCAAAGGGGTTGAAACTCAGCGAAGAACAGAATTCCTGGGCATGGAGTGACATGATTCGTTGGGGAAGAGTCAACATGGCTTTTGGAAGGGGAACTGTTTGCCTCGCCGCTCGACTCGCGGTCCCACGGGGCTGTCCCCACGACGTTACCCAGCACCCAACTGCCTGCTCAGATGCCTAAATCCAGCGTTTAGAGCCTCACGCCCCCAGCTCAGCTGCCACCGACCCCTGCAGCCCTCTAAACACCCCAAGTCCCTTCATTTCTGGTGGTGGGTAACCACACAGCTGCTAAATCCTGACCCCACTCACCCCATCCCTAGCTAGGCTCCCGGGTCTCCTGCCAGGCCTTCCCCCACCTCGCTCAGCTGCGGGGCTTCTCCCGGGGTATCCTGTGAGACAGGCGACACATCGGAGCGAGGAACTGGATGCAGATGGAATTTGGCCGCGGTGACCGATTTTAGCCCTCCCCCACCGCTGCCTGGTGCAAGGAAGGGCAGGCCTGGCTCGGACCCCGGGGTCACAGGGAGGGGTTCCCAGTTCTGAACCCCGAGCAGAGCTGAAGCCGGGAGGGTCTGATCTCTGGGAAAGGGGCAGGGGCCAGCTCCCGGCTTGGAGTACTGGCTTTTGGGGATCCCTTTCTCCCATGCTTCTCCTTCCCTGGCTGCTGTCCAGGCATCCTGGGCCCCTGGCTGGCTAGTGTCCTAGACGTCAGGCATGGCAATGCAGAGCCACAGGTCCTGGCATAGGACTCAGGTGTCCTGGTTCCCAGTCAACCCCTGCTCAGACCCCCCAGCCACCCCACGTCCTTCCCAGAGCCCAGGCTTGCCTGATCCCAGCCTGTTTCCTGGCCCACGGGGGTTAGGATCCGTCTCACCCACCCACTGTTGTCTCTATCAGAGCGGTGCCACAAGCAAGGTGGTAATCTTCACAGGGCTGTAGGGTGCCCGTGCAGCTGGTTCCTGGTGCGTCGCAAACCTCGCACTGCAGGCAGGTCCCTGGGGAGGAGGAAGAACATGAGCCCCTGCTGGGTCCTTCCCTCGCCTTCCCGGAAGTTTGATCTGCGCTAGCCGGGATCTGGGTCCTCTTGATGGCCGATTCTCGTCCGCTGGGGACCCTACAGAAACGCCTTTTGCCTTGTCTTCAGCATGGACCTTCCGGTAGGTTCCTGCTCAGCCACCCGCCTGGGGGCATCCCAGGGTCCTAGAGACCAAGAATGGGCCGGGATCCCAGGAGGTCAACGAATCCAGTCCCCTGCTCTCCCAGCAGAACCAAGCACCGTCTGGGCCAGGGCTGCTCAACTTCAGAAACTCCAGGGCCCACGACGATACTCACAGCACATGCCAAGAGCTGCATGTACACGGGAATATATTTGCAAATAGCTTCTTCCACATGCACAGGCATGAATACAAAAATTGAACCTTAAGCAATGGCACTGGAACCAAACGTGGCCAGTGGGAGCCAGTCAGAACACCTCAGGCTCTGCCCACAAGGCCACGCAGCCAGCACGTCCCACAATGCCCTCGTGCTCCCGGCACCTCCTCCCTGGGCTATAAAAACGCCAACACCCAGTACCCGTCTGTTCCAGCCAGCCCGTCCGCTTGTGTCTTTCAGTGCTCCCCCCGCCGGGGAGACACCTGCCACTGTGGAACGTGTTCCCGTGTTCGAAGGATCCCGCCCGCGGGCCGCGTGTGGAGCAGCCCTGGTCTAGCCCATCCCTGACAGGCGTCTGTCCAGCCTGCTCTTCGATATCTCCTCCCTCCCACATTTCCGTCTCCTTTGGCCAGATCGGACAGGCCCCCAGTTCCCACGGGTGTCGGCCCTCAACGTCTCCTCCCCTCTCCAGAATTGTTTCCCACATTACCATGGGAACTGGTGGCTTCCTGTCACCTCCTCCTACCTCCCTTCACTCCGACGTGCCCATTTGGCCCCTGTGAATCGACGTCTATAAACAGTTGCAGGGAACAGGCCATTCGGAGCTTCTGTGACATGGGCCACGTCAGGAAACCAGCCCCTGCCCCTCTCACCTGTTGCCAGGAGGCCAGCGAGGATCCAGGCGGCAGGAAAAGCTGTCATGGTGATGGGGAAGCAGCAGTGGAACTGGGGGGGGGGGCTCCCCGATGTTGTCAAAGTGCCGGCTCAGGGATCTAACACAGACGGGCTGAAATGAGATCAGAAGAGAGACGGCCCACGCATGGGCCAGTCAATGGGGTGGGTAGAGCTACAGCCACTTACCCCAGCACGAAGGGGTAATCACGCTGCAGACCCCTCCGTGCTGGGATGTTTGCGGGGCCCACCAGAGCGGAGAGGGACAAACCTCAAATGGTCTCGCCGGGGAGCGGCAGCGTGAAACGCAGCTGTTTCTGGGATCCAGAACGATCCACCCATGAGTCCAAAACAAGAGCAAGAAAAGGGAAGTGACTCTCCAAACAGCAGGAGAGAAAACAAACGGTTCTCCAAACAGGAGGAGCAGGGCTGGCCCTACCATGAGGCGAACTGAGGTGGCCGCCTCAGGTGCCAGACTGTGGGGGGCACCACTAGGACCCAGTGTGGAGAAAATTGTGTCTGCTGCTGGTGCAGATGTATTCTCTCTGCTCTAGATGCACAGAGATGGTGGAGTGCTGTGCAGGACCTTTCAAAGTTTTGGCCCAAGCGAGTGGGAATGGGGGAGTCATTTTGAGCTCCCCATCTCAGGTGCCAAAATGTTGTGGGCCAGCCCTGAGCGGGAGACAAAACAGACCGCTCCCCAAACAGCAGGAGACAAAACAGGCGGCTCCCCAAACAGCAGGAGACAAAACAGGTGGCTCTCCAAACAGCAGGAGACAAAACAGGCGGCTCTCCAAACAGCAGGAGACAAAACAGGCGGGTCTCCAAACAGCAGGAGACAAAACAGGCGGCTCTCCAAACAGCGGGAGACAAAACAGGCGGCTCTCCAAACAGCGGGAGACAAAACAGGTGGGTCTCCAAACAGCAGGAGACAAAACAGGCGGCTCTCCAAACAGCGGGAGACAAAACAGGTGGCTCTCCAAACAGCAGGAGACAAAACAGGCGGCTCTCCAAACAGCGGGAGACAAAACAGGTGGGTCTCCAAACAGCAGGAGACAAAACAGGCGGCTCTCCAAACAGCAGGAGACAAAACAGGCGGCTCTCAATGGCAGCAAGAAACATCTCAGACCACTTTGTTTTGGCTGGTTCTATGCAGGCTGCATCTGGTCCCAGCCTTCCCTACAGGGCCCCCGCACTGCCAGGAGGGCCGGAAACCCCGCGTCTCCCACGCTGCAGAGGGGGCTGCCGCTGCAATCGGGCCGCACCTCACAGCATCCAGCTGCCTGCAGAGAGGCTCCCAATCATGCGCCGCTTTTAACAGCGGAGGGATCCCAGGGCCCAGGCCAGGCAAATCCACCTCTCTCCAGGGCCGAGTTCTCCGTGTGCCCCACCCCCCCCCAGAGGGTGGGGATGCTGCACAGTCACTCCACCTTCCCTGAGGTGGGGAGGGGGGAGAATTTTGCTGAGCCCTCCCTCCCAGGGAGATGAGTTTAGCTCCTCACACCACAGAGCTTTGGTACCTTCCCCACCTGCTCAGGGTTACTCCTGCCGCCATAGACCAACAGTAGCCAGAGATGGGGCTAGAAATTCTCCTCCTAGGTGGTGGCATCTGCCACTGCTGTTCCCCTCCATCCTCCCCCAAACCACTGTCACAGTGCTGGGCACATCCCACTTTTCGGAGGGTGTCACAGCATTGCCAGTTCTCTGCAGCTGCCTCAGTTTCCCCACATTTCCTGGGGGGGCTCTGGCCTTCATTAACATTCACAGGGTGATGGAGAGGGGCTGAGAGCCAGGACTCCTAGGTTCTCTCACCGGCTCGGGGGGAGGGTCTAGTGGTTAGAGCTGGGAGGAGAGTATGTCCTAGTGGTTAGAGCACCACTAGGGTGCCACTTACCAAATGCTCCTTAGAGTCAGGTTTCCCAGGTGTGAAATCAGGGCCCCGTTCTGCCAGACTGGACCCGTCTCTCGCGCGGGCCTGTCACAGCGGGGCTGGGGCTGTCTCGCTTTCCCGGTTTATACACCGGCGGCTGTGATGCAACATAGAAACCTTAATGGATTTGTGCTCAGCTCCAGGGAGAGTCTGTAAGTTTCTATTCCTCTCACCCGCCCTGCCCTGCCTCGAGGCCTCTGTGTGCCCTGACACGTCCCCCTGCCTTCCTGCCGGGAAGTGGAATTTCAGGAAAGCGAGACTCCAGCTCTGCTCAGGCGGCCGTGAGGGTCAGCGAGTCGCACAATGGATGGGGCAGCCGGCATCCTGGGTTCTGTTCCTGGGGCCATGTCGATTAAGGGCAGGACTCCTGGCAGCTCCTCCTGCTCTTGGGGGAAGTGGGGCCCAGTGGTTAGAGAGGGGTGGGAGCCAGGATGCCTGGGTTCTGTCGAGGGGCTAGTGGGGCATGGGACAGTAGTGCTGCTTGGGACATGGAAATTGGGGCTTCATGAAGATGGTTAATGCAGGAGGAAGGGGGGCCTGCTGGTTCTCTCCCCAGATCTGGGAGGGGAGTGTGATCCAGTGGTTAGCGCAAGTGGCCTGGGAGCCAGGACTCGGGGGCATCTAGCCCACCTGTGGGAAGGGAGCGAGGTGCAGTGGTTCTGGACCTGGCTCTGGGCCTGCCCCTGGCTCTGGGAGGGGAGGGGAGTCCAGCGGGTGAAAGCAGGGTAGCGAAGTGAGAGTCTGGGTTCTACTCCTGGGGGGTGAAGGGAAGCGATTGCTGCCGGTGAGAAGAGCTGGGAATCGGGGAGCCTGGGGTAAAAACATGGGGGGGGGGCTGTCTTGAGCCCTTCTTTCAGTTCCACCTCCTGGTGCCCTGAGGCCGTGAACGTTTCCCCTGCACGAGAACTCTGCAGAAAGGCCGTTGTGCGCCAGAGCAGGGCCGGGGGCTGCCTTCGGGGTGGGGTCTCCGAGCTAGACAACGGCTCGCCCCGCCTCCTCCTTGATCAGTGGAGGAAGCAATGAAGCCCCTTGGTAGAGCAGGGGGGCAAGGGAGCCACCGCCCAAAGCAGATATTGGCTGCTCTGGAGGCGGGGTAGTTCCATGCTGTGCCCATGCGCTGCCCACAACTGCAGCCCACGTGTGGGACTTGGGAGAGGCAGGAAGCCGTGTTTTTAGCCAGGAGTCTGCAGGACAGGCCGGCGTGGGGCCTCCTAGGCCTGGAAGCCGCCTGCCGCGCTCTGTCTCCAGCATCCGGGGAACAGAGCCGGGCCCGTTTGTGCTGACTCAGGAGGTTGCGCCCTGACAGGGTGGAATCGCACCATCGCTTGCTCAGTCGGTCTCCTAGCAACCCGGCCAGGCCCTGGGAACTGGCCAATGACTCCCGGCCCCCAGCAGGTTGTGAAATGGACAAGGCCACGGAATGGGCGCCACGTGTCTCCTGGGCTCTGCCTGACTCAGAGGAAGTGCAGGTTTTGTGGTTTAAAGAAGGTGGGGGACCTACATATTAGGACTGCTGGGTTCTGCAGAGAAAGCAGGGGAAGCTAAGGATAGTCCTCTTTCCCCTGCAGCATGGTCCGTAAAATCCATCTAGCCCAGTGTCCTGTCCTCCGACAGTGACCAGCGTCAAGTGATCCCTTCCCTGTCGCCCATTCCCAGCCTCTGACAGAGGCCAGGGACACCTTCCCTGCCCAGCCTGGCCAACAGCCATGGATTTACCTAACCTCCATGAATGTACCTAGCTCTTTTTAGAACCCTGTTCCAGTCCTGGACATCACAACGTCCTCTGGCAAGGAGTTCCACAGATGAACCGGTTAACTGTGCATTGTGGGAAGGGTAATTTTAAACCAGTTGCCTTTTAATTTCATTTGGTGACCCCCTATTTCTTGTGTCGTGGGAAGGAGTAAAGCTCTCTTCTTTCTCCACACCACTCTTGGTTTTACAGACTGTATCATTTCTCCCCTTTGTCTTCTCTTTTCTATCTAGTGGCTGAGGCCAGCTCAACTCCCCTCACCCGGCTGAGTGGTGAATGAAGCCAGAAGCGTATCCTGGCCCTGGTCTAACAGTTCCCAGGCTATGTCTAGACTACAGCACAATTTGCAGTCCAATGCGGTGAGGCCGGAGCAATGGCTGGGGAGGGGCGGGGGTGGCTTGGACCCTGGGCTGGGCCTCCCTGGGGTCAGACACAGCAGCAGGGCTGTGGGCCTTGTACTGTGGGCAGGTGACACCCAGCACATCCCCTGTCCTTTCTGGAGGGAATCCAGCAGTCCCGGCTCCCGGGCTGCCCCAGAACTGTGGCAAAGGGCTCGGGCCCCACAACACCACCGACCGGCTCCAGCCTGGGCAGCCTCTGACTGATCCCATTCCAGCCTGTCCAGGAACTGTGCCCAGCGGCTGCTTCCCGCACCATGACGGCTCCTCTGGCCACCTGCCTCCTCCCTGCTCTGCTGGCCACGGGTGAGTGGGACTGGTTCCCCGGCGGCCCCAGCTCCAAGCCACCTGCCGGGGGCCCTGGGCATGGAACCGAGCAGCAGGCACTGAGCCAGGGGCTCAGCTGGGGCATTGGGGGGACAGCAGGCGAGGGGCCCACCCCCAAGGCAGCTCCATGGCAGCTGGTGGGGAGGGGCAGCTGGTGCCAGTGGGGCCCTGCCCTGGGAGCGACACCAGCGCCCGCTGCTGGGGTTTCCTCTGGGGCTGATGAGGGAACCCCCCGGGAGGCCCCTAATTTGAATGGCGGGGGAGCCACCAAGCAGTGGCAAGTGTCTGGAGCCCGCTGCGGGCAGGGACCGAACGGGCAGCGCGGAGCAGGAGGGACCTGGGCGCGGGGCCCGGAGCTTCCCTGCGCAGCCGGGGGGGTTGGGATCCAGCCCAGGGCCCGTGTTCCCTCCTTCCCCAGGGCCGGCCTGCGGTGCGATTACGCTGCGTCGGGGACCAGCTGCGGGATGAGCTGCACCGCTCCCCGCCGGGCGAGATGCGTATGCCGCCGCTCTGAGACTGGCTATGCGGGGGAGGTGAGAGGGGACAGAACCACCACTGGCCGGCCGCTCAGCTGGACCACGGGGAGCCGGGTTCAAATCCCCCCTCGGCCAGCCTCGGGGAGGGCGCTTCAGCCCAGATCTCTCCCCTCGATGGTCCCGCTGGACTTGCCAGCCTGTGGGTGGGTCCCTCAGGGCCCCGGGGGGAAGCCCCCCACGTTGTAGGGAATGCTGGCACGTTCCCTGCACCCTGATTCCCTCTTTGGAGGAGGAACGACCAACTTACTGGGCTGCTGGGTACATGGGGCCCCAACCCACATCCCCTCCCCAGCTGGGCTTTGTGCAGGGCCCAATGCAGGGGGGGGAGGTGCCCCAGGGTTCCCCTGGATCCGGCCCCACAGGTGATGTCGGCAGGGGATCCCTCGTCTGGGAATCCTACGGCAGGTACAGGCTGAGCTGGATACAGTTGGGATTTCAACCACCTGCCCGTAACTTTGGCATCTGAAGTAGTTTAGGGGCAGAAGAATCGGGCCCCTCCTGTTCAGCAGCAATGTTAGGTCCTAAATGCTGCAGTTCGGGACAGAAAGCGCTTGGTCTGGCCCCGTGGAACCTTGAGCAAGTCACTTCCCAACCCCGTGCCTCAGTTTCCCCTCAGGGAGAGGAAGGCTGATGGCTCAGGCCTGTCAATGGGAAAAGGGAGCCGATGGGGTGGGAGTGGGAGGAGGTTAAATCTCAGACCTCTCCTACCGTGCTGGGGGAAGGACATACAGTCCGCCGTCATGGACTGTCTGAGCTCCCGCGAGTGCAGAGCCGGACCCCTCTCTGTGAATTTTGGGAAGGCAAAGGCAACAAGGACGATCGTCGCCTGCTGCTGCCGTGGGGACGGCTGCTCCCCAGACATGGCTAAAGGCACAGCACCCAGTCCCCTCCCCCGTCCCTGCACCTCCTGCTGCCTGGGACCTCCCCCCCGCCCAGTCTTCCCACTCTGCAGGGGGCACCCCATAAAATAACACAGAGCCCCGGGGTGGGGGTTGATTAGTGGCCGGGGCTCTAGAATGCCCCTCCCAGTGTGAACCCAGCTGATCCCACCCAGGGCAGGATCCAGAAAAGCTCTCCCCTACCCCTGCTGGTTCCAGCACCCCAGAGCTGCAGCGCCCCCTGCAGGGGGTCTGGGGCTGAGCAGTGCAGCCCCCAGCTGCTCTCCCTGCCCTGATGCTTCCTGGGGCTCGTCCCCCGAGCTGACTGCTTTTGCTCCCCCTCTTCCCAGAGCCCCCGCCTGCCACCAGACCCAACAGCCGGCGCTGCCATGGCTGCTACGCTCTGTCCCCTGAGTAGTGTCACGAAGAGACCATCAAGCGTGCGGGACCTGAGACCCAATGTATCGACATCTCTGGAACCACAAAAGTTGGTAACTTCCACGAACTTCTTCTGGGTGATTTTCCTTGGCCGTTCCCACCCGGGTCTCCCCTCCTCCTGCCTCTCGCTCTCCATCCGACCACCTCAATGCAGGGCCTGGCTCAGCACAAGATGCCCCAGCCCCGCTGGGTACAGCCTGCACAAGGGACCGAGCCATGCTAGGCACTACAGGCTTGTAAGGAGACACTGCCCATGCCCCAACGAGCCGGCAGTGTGTGTCAGCGTGGTGGGGAATTGTTAGACAAGGGCTTGGTCTTAGTGTGAGCATCGGCGCGCCCCTTTGCCGAACCACGGTCACCGGACGCTGAGTCAAGTGCACCATGAAACGGTTGGAGTTACAATGACTTTATGAACCCAACCCCCAACGTCATGAACAGACCTGAAATCCGGGGGTCACCCCCACACAACGGCGTGAAGCCAGGACCCAAAGGGCAAGTAGCTACAACTGGGGCAGACAAATAACAAAGGGTCATGCCACCATCTCGCTGTTTGGAGATGAAGGTGGGTGGATAAGAACATAGGGACGGCCAGACTGGGTCAGACCAAAGGTCCATCCAGCCCAGTGTCCTGTCTGACAGCAGTGGCTAATGCCAGGTGCCCCAGAGGGAGTGAACAGAACAGGTAATGATCAAGCGATCTTTCTCCTGCCATCCATCTCCACCCTCTGACAAACAGAGGCCAGGGACACCATTCCTTACCCATCCTGGCTACTAGCCATTTATGGACCTAACCTCCATGAATTTATCCAGCTCCCTTTTAAACTCTGTTACTGTCCTAGCCTTCACCACATCCTCTGGCAAGGAGTTCCACAGGTTGACTGTGCACTGTGTGAAGAAGAACTTCCTTTGGTTTGTTTTAAACCTGCTGCCCATTAATGGATGTCCCAGGATGGACAGAAGTAGACAAAGTCTCAGGCAGAAGGTCTCTGTCATCAGTCTTTTCTCTTCTTCTCTTGGGCTACGTCTAGACTACATGGCTCCATCGACGGAGACATGTAAAATAGTTTATTCAGAATAGTCAAAGAAGCGGGGATTTAAATAATCCCCGCTTCATTAAAATAAAAATGGCCGCCGCGCTGTGCCGAAGATCAGCTGATCCGGCACAGAACGGCAGTCTAGACGTGGCGCGGTCGACAAAGGAAGCCTTTGTCAACCGCTCCGGTAAACCTTGTCTCACTGCAGGCTCTTTAACCTAAAATGAACACACTGTGCCCAGTGAGCGCGACAGGCACGAGGCGAGGAGCTGACCCCCTTCCCCATCAGCTTGTCCCAGACACACTCTCTGGTGGGAGATTTCCAGGCTCCTGCCTCCGGCAGCCTGTCGAGCCAAACAGCCTGCCCCCGCGGCCTGAGGGGCACAGATGGGCTGAGGCTCTGGCCCCACTGAGTCGTGTGCCCTGGGGGTGGGTGAGCCACCCCCCGTCACCCCTTTTGTCGCCAGGCAGATTGGGGTCAGGTGACCCCACTTTTCCCACCTTTTCTCTTTTCCCACCCTTTTCAGGCCGGGGTCGGTGACCGGGAAGCTAACAAATGCCTCAGAGAGAGAAAAACAAAATGGTGGACATAAAAGACGCCTCTCCCCCAACAGCATCATTCTCTCCAGTTGAGAGGTGGGGAAACTGAGGCAGGGAACGATGCCAGCAGTCGCCCAAACTCACACAAGAAGGTTGTGGCTGAGCTGGGAACTGAAGCTAGTATTGAAACATCCCACCATGGTGCTTTAACGCACGTCGAAGCCACCGTCCTTTGAGATCCCACCGCTGACACCAACACTGAGCTGCTGCTCTACAAGAGCCTGATCCAATACAGGTGTAGTCAGTAGGTTCTAGAGTGGGGCGGCAGGTGACTTGTTCCAGGACACACAGTGAGTGCATGGGAAGGAGAAGGGGGAGGCCATGCCAGACCAGAGAGGCTGGGGGAGCAGACCAAGGGGATGGCGGCTGCGGGAGGCAAACGTGGGGCCCAGAGGCAAGTCTGAGGCCAGGCAGGTCGCTGTGCCCTAGTCCATCCCCAGGAAGAGAGCTGCACCCCTCCCACTGATCATCTTCCCCCTCCCTTTCCCCTATTAGCTAGGGGGGCACCTCAAGACCTTTGCCACAGTTCTGGGGCAGTTGCCTCTCGGCCCCTGTAGAGCTGGCGGGTTCGCCCCCCTTGGAAGCCAGAGCCCAGCACTGACCATGCTGTGGGGAGTCTGGAGCAGCAAACGCCTTCGACTCTGAGAGCCCAGCCCCAATACACGGGAGACCGAGCTGGAGCGAGACCAGGCAGGCTGCTGTGCGCGGCCCCGGGAGACAGACAGGGCGCCCGCCAGGGCTGGGCTCCTGGGGCCAGGAGAGCAGTAGGCCTAGTGGTTGGAGAAGGGGGCCAGGACTCCTGGGTTCTCTCCCTGCCAGTTTTAGGGGAGGGAGACCTAGTGTGTTGGAGCAGGGGGCTTGGGTCCCGCACCTCTGGGTTCTAGCCCTGCTGTGGGAGGGCAGTGGAGTCCAGGAGTTAGCGGAGGGGCTGGGATTCCGCAGCCCTGCTGTGGAAAGGGAGTGGGGTCTCGGCATCAGATTGGGGGGTTGAGCTCCTGGATACCTGGGTCCTATTCCTACTGGCGGAGGGCAGTGGGGTGTAGAAGTTAGAGCCCCAGGAAATTAGAAGGTGTCACTTACCAGACCCCCTCAGGGCTCGGCTGAGTAACTTTTGGGGGGTCGTTATGGGCAGATGAGCCAATGTCTGTCCAAACCCACAGGGAGGGCGAATCCGTGGCTTCTTTCGGCCATGGGGTTGGGGGCCCTGGCGGGAGGGGGGTCGCCAATGGCCGGGGCAGCAGAACCCCTGGGTTCTATTCCTGGCTGGCTAAGGGCAGGTCGATGAAGCGCAGGCCTCTGGGGGAGCGAGGTGCAGTGGTTAGAGCAGGGGATGGGGGCGGCAGGACTCCTGGGGGAGCAGGGGCCCCACATAGACCAGGGTGGGGTTGGGACTGGCAGTCAGGTCTCCGGGGTTCTCCAGAGCAGGGTGGGAGGGGGGAGATCTGGGAGCCAGGACTCCTGGGGTCCCTCCAGAAAGGACACAGGATGTGCTGGGTGTCACCTGCCCACAGTGCGGGGCCCACAGCCCTGCTGCTGCATCTGACCCCAGGGAGGCCCGCCCCCCCCAGCCATTTCTCTGTCGTCTTGTGCAGGGGAAACGTTCAGGGCCTCACGGCGCCGGGAGGTGGGACTGAAAGAAGGGCTCCACACAGCCCCCCCTCCATGTTTTTACCCCAGGCCCCCCGATTCCCAGCTCTTCTCACCGGCAGCGATCGCTTCCCTTCCCCCGCAGAAGTAGAACCCAGACTCTCACTTCGCTGCCCTGCTTTCACCCACTAGACTCCCCTCCCATCCCCTCCCAGAGCCAGGGCCAGGACCCAGAGCCTGCTCCAGAACCACTGCACCCCACGCCCTTCCCACGGGTAGGCTAGACCCCTTCCCCAAGTCTTGTCTCCCAAGCCACTTGCGCTAACCACTGGACCACACTCCCCTCTCAGAACTGGAGAGAAAATCCAGGACTCCTGATTGGCAGGCCCCCCTCCCTCCTGCATTAACCATCGTCATGAAGCCCCCATTTCTATGGCCCAAGCAGCACTACTGTCCCGTGCCCCACTAGCCCCTCGGCAGAACGCAGGCGTCCTGGCTCTCACCCCCACCGCTCTAACCACTGGGCCCCACTTCCCCCAAAAGCAGGAGCAGCTGCCAGGAGTCCTGCCCTTAATCAACATGGCCCCAGGAATAGAACCCAGGACACTGGCTGCCCCGTCCATTGTGGGACCCGCTGCCCCTCACGGCCGCCTGAGCAGAGCTGGAGTCTCGCTTTCCTAGAATTCCACTTCCCAGCAGGAAGGCAGGGGGACGTGCCAGGGTGCACAGAGGTCTCAGGGAGGGCAGGGCCGGCGAGAGGAATAGAAACTTACAGACTCTCCCTGGAGCCGAGCGCAAATCCATTAAGGTTTCTATGTTGCATCACAGCCGCCGGTGTATAAAACGGGAAAGCGAGGCAGCCCCACCCCCGCTGGGACAGGCCCGCGCGATAGACGGGTCCAGTCTGGCAGAACGGGGCCCTGATTTCACACCCGTGAAACCTGACTCTGAGGAGCATTCACTAAGGGGGAGCTTAGCGGTGCTCTACCCACTAGGACACACTCTCCTCCCAGAGCAGGGGATGGAATCCAACTATCTGGGCACCCAGCCCCCTTCCTCTGCCCTCTAAATCTGAGATGGAGGCCAAAGCCAGGCAGAGAACCCAGGAGTACTGGCTCCCACCGCCCCCCGCCCCGCCTAGATCTAACCAGTAGACCCCCCCACTTCCAGTGAGAGACCCAGGAGTCAACAACCTGCAGCTCTAACCACTAGACCCTTCCCCCTGAGCCGGTGAGAGAACCCAGAAGTCCTGGCTCCCAGCCCCTCTCCATCACCCTGTGAATGTTAATGAAGGCCAGAGCTTCCCAGATAATGTGGGGAAACTGAGGCAGCTGCAGAGCACTAGCAATGCTGTGAAACCCTCTGAAAAGTGGGATATGCCCAGCACTGTGACAGTGGCAGGAGGACGGGGAGGGACACAGCACTGGCAGATGCCACCGTCAAGGAGGGGAATTTCTCACCCCATCTCTGGCTGTTGTTGGTCCGTGGCGGCAGGAGTAACCCTGAGCAGGTGGGGAAGGTACCAACTCTCTGTGGTGTGAGGAGCAAAACCCACCTCCCTGGGAGGGAGGGGTCAGCAAAATTCTCCACCCCCCATCCCCAGCCTCCAGGGAAGGTGGAGTGACTGTGCAGCATCCCCAGACTCCAGGGCAGGGGCACACGGAGAACTCGGCCCTGGAGAGAGGTGGGTTTCCCTGGCCTGGGCCCTGGGATCCCTCCGCTGTTAAAAGCGGCGCATGCTTGGGAGCCTCTGCAGGCAGCTGGATGTTGTGAGGTGCGGCCCGATTGCAGCAGCAGCCCCCTCTGCAGCATGAGAGACGCGGGGTTCCCGGCCCTCCTGGCAGTGCGGGGGCCCTGTAGGGAAGGCTGGGACCAGACGCAGCCTGCATAGAACCAGCCGACACAACAGGGTCAGAGTTGTTACTTGCTGCCATGGAGAGCTGCCTGTTCTCTCTCCCTCCTGTTTTGGACTCTTGGGTGGATCATTCTGGATCCCAGAAACATCCGCATCTCAAGCTACCATTCCCCTGTGAGACCATCTGATGTTTGTCCCTCTCTGCTCTGGGGGAGCCCGCAAACATCCCAGCATGGAGGGGTCCGCAGCGCCGGTACCCCAGGGCTGGGGCAAGTGGCTCTAGCCCCACCCACTCTGCCATCTGGTCCATGCGTGGGCTGTCTCCCTTCTGATCTCATTTCAGCCCCTCTGTGTTAGATCCCCGGCTGGAGATTTCACGACATCAGGAACCCCCCTCCCCAGTTCTGCTTCTGCTTCCCCATCACCATGACGGCTTCTCTTGCCATCTGGATCCTCGCTGCCCTCCTGGCGACAGGTGAGCGGGACAGGGGCTGGTTCCCTGACGTGGCCCATGTCACACAAGCTCCGAACGGCCTGTTCCCTGCAACTGTTTATAGACGTTGATTCACAAGGGCCAAATGGGCGCATTGGAGTGAGGGGAGGTAGGAGGAGGTGACAGGAAGCCACAAGTTCCCATGGTAACGTGGGAAACAATTCTGGAAAGGGGAGGAATTTTTGTTTGGGTGATGTATTACGAAAGGAGAGACATTGCTGGGTTTATTGTAGACATTATCTGCAAGGTGATCGAACACAGGGAAAGAGGCCGTGACGAGGACACAGAGGCTATGTCTACATTGCAGGCTTTTTGTGCAAGAACAGGGTACTGTAGAAGGGTTAAAAACTGCAAACAAATTAAAATGCTGTGGAGGCTCCAGGAGCCACAACAGGTTGTAATTTCCTTTGTGATGCAAATGCCCAAGCTGGCAGCACAAAGAAGGCTCCCAGAGAGAAGACTGAGAAATTGGCATTTGTAAAAGATGTTACCCCTTTTGAACAAAATCTTGCAAAGGTTCGGGCACAGCCCTTGGTCTGATCAAGTGTTAGCTGCTGTCCATACAATTTCAGACCTAGAAGACAAATTGGCTAACTACTTGTGGATATGTAAACCCTTGGCTCCAATGGAGAGGGAAACAGCTGCAGCTTGTCTTCTATGGAAAACCTGTAATGAGGTGTTCTTCAAAATTGACTGAATATAAGAATGCAAATATGAAACTGCAAAAATGTAAAAGCCTCTGCTTCAGAAATGGAGAGGTAGACATGCATGTCCTCAGTACCCAGACGAGCTAGATTCCCTTAAGGATGGGTGCTGAGAGTTAAAGCAACTCTCAGATTTCTTTTTTCTTCCTCAGGAATATGCTTGAGAAAAGGACCAGGAGGTATGAGGCTTAGTGAACAAGCTCACCCTCCTTACCAAATTCATAGTAGACAAACCTGTGTCATTGGGAAAAGTCATTTAGCAGGAATTAGGATGGACCATAAGAAGGAAAAAGCATGTGAAAAGGGAAGGCAAAGTTTGGAGCCCTATGGGCATAGTTGAAGGAATAAGAGCAGACATTGGAAAGTTACTAGAATGAGAAACATTTTCTTTGAAAGGACAAAGCAAGTGATTTGAGGGAATGTGAAGATAAAAGGTGGACTCTGGGAGTGTGGAAGGAATTAAGTGATGGTTGTAATATGTGAAGGGAAATCTTGTTTTAAAATGACACCTTGTTTCTTTGCAGCCTCTTCCTTAAGCACTGTGCAAACCATCTAGGCAAAGAAACAATCAAATGTAAACATTTTGTCTATGGACACCTTTGTTAAATCTGCAAAGGAAAATTAGGATTCTACTGAAACTTAATTGGTCAACTGCATAAAAGAATGAGCTCTATATATTGTAACTCTATTTTGTGGGTTTCAAATGAACTAGTTTTATTTTGTTTTGGATAATGTCCTCTTGCTTAAAATTGCAAACAGACAAGGCACAAATTGGTTAGTGCTTCTGTTGGGCATTCAACTCTTAAGGTTAAATTTAACTTTCTAGAAACCAAATGATTAGTTTAGAAATTCAAGCTTTGAAACTTAACTGTCTCTTTTCAAGGCTGAGTTGATAACACTTTTGGCTTGCTTTTAAATTCAACATTATATGTGAATACAGGCTGCCTGGCTATTTCAAAGGAAAGTGGACAGGAAGGCTGCTGCTGTCTCAGCAGACACATCCTCTGCACCCTGACCACAAACATAGAAGGAACAGCTCAGCTTGCAGAGCTGGCAGCAATCAAACTAGCTTGTGAGGCAGGTGCCAGTACCATTTACACTAACTCCTATGCTATATGGGCTGGAGCCACCCAGTGGATAACTAACTGGAAGAATAATAACTGGAAAATAGGGGGAAAGCCTGTTTGGAGATTGGAATACTGGAAATGGATATACCAGCATGCAACCCAACATGCCTTAAGCATAAGTCATGTGTCAGCTCACCAAAGGAACAACACCCTGACTGCACAGCTAAATAACCTAGCAGATGCAGCAGTACAAATTTGCTGCCCAGGTGGATTGGGAACGCCTGTACATTTGGCTACATGAAACCTTGGGACACACAGGAAGCGATGAGCTGGTGCGGCAGGCACATGCCAGGGGGTGGCCTATCACCCACAAACAAGCCAGAGATCTGGTACAAGCTTGCACCCTATGTGCTGAACTCAAGGAAACATATAACAGAAGGGCAACGGTTTGCCAGGCTAAGAGATGAAAAAAATACTATGGGCAACCTGGCAAGTAGATTATATTGGTCCACCACCCACCAGTAAGCAAGGGTGGAAGTATGTTTTAACTGGAGTAGAAATTGTTTCAGGAATTGGTTTTGCTTACCCAACCCGATGGACAACAGGGTTGTCTACGATCATGGGACTAAACCGCTTAATAGCCCTTGTCCCAACACCCCAGTTTGGGGACACAAACCCACGTACTGCACTCCTACAAGGGAAAAGGAGTCTGGACCACTGCAGACGCTGGGCTAACACCAATAACCATTACTGAGGCTTGGATTGTATCCAAGACCGGCAAACCTTATGTTTTATTACAGGAAACTGAGGCAATAGCCCTGAACAGTGCTCCAGTGGGATGGATCCTCCCAATGCTGGTGTGGATCCGGGAAACCACCATGAACTTTTGTATATATATACCGCTTGCTGTTGTAGCGCTTGCAACCACTGTTGTTAGTTACAGACTATTGAAATGAGACATGGTACTCCAACTCGCCATGGTCTTCTTCCTCATCCCAACTGCTACTGCTGTACCAGAACACCTTACTTGACTCCTCTACTGGACTGGGAATCGAGTTTGTCCCTCTCAGCCCAAATGACTGGTGAAACAAGAGTGACATCTTCCGATGGGGACCGGTATGGTTCGATGACAGCGACTACCGCAGTCCTCTAAATAACTCTGGGGGGAGTATGTGCGATAATTAACCAATCTTGCTGCTTACAAATTGAACAAGATGCATTTGCTATAAAGGGCGCTGTTAAGGTAATACACGCTGTAACTGAGAACGAAAAAGCCTCATGGCTAGATTGGCTAGCCCAACACCTAGGACTTTCGTTAACTCCATTCCTTCACTCTATTGTAAATACTATATTAACCATTTTACTTGTTGTAATTGCTTGCTGCATGCTTCTATGTATTGTTAGGCGTTTTGTGTACACTGCTACCTCCTCTGCACAACCGTATATGGCGTTGGGAAGTGATCCTAATCAATCCCTTGATCCAAAATTATCTGATCAGACCCTGCCGATAGGGCGATTTTAGCTTCCTCCAAGGAGGGCAAAAGGTGCTGGCATCACCGCCATCTTGGCGCTCTGGGACATAGTGAGGTGTGTCAAGGGGGTGGAATGTAGCCAGACATGAACCCCATCTTGTTTCCCCCAGAGAGCAAGAGAAAGGCAGTCAGCCTTTGATGCCCTGGGAACGCAGGTGTGCTGCCTGTCCCTGACTCTACCATAAACAGAAACCAGACAGTAAATGGGCTAGCTGACGACTGGGGGCCTCCCGTCGCCCTGATGGCTAGTACCAGTAATTGACACGCCCGCACTGTCCCAGGAGAGGAATCTTCGCCCATCACATACTAGAAGTGCCCATTGTCTGCATTTTCCCAGGTGTGAATTATGCTTTGCACTTCGTGGGAAACTTGGCATTCAAAGCCATTTTTCCTAATTGGCCACTTGAGACCAGGAAGAAGCCTACGTGACCCAAGGGGTATAAAGAGGGGTTTAGTAGCCCACCCCATTTGAGCTCCAATCATCTATACCTGCTGGCAGGTATTGATTGTCTCCGAGGTCTGTGGACGCCCAACCTCGCCCTACTTCTTCCCGAGGGATTGAGAGAAAGACGCTGGCCACGCCAAGTCTGGAACGCAGGGGTGAGAATATATACCTGCTAGGTGTCTATTTTGCATGCATTTAATAAGAGCTCAGAGAACCAAAAGGGTTTCATGGTACCTGTAAGTGACTTTTGTTTTAAGTGTAATTTCTGTCCTGTCCTTTTGTAGTGGCTGTGTTATCTGTAACACAGCAGTAGCATTTAACAGCTAAGTTTACCCTGTAACAATAAAATAGTAACTGTTTAAGCTTTAACCTGACTCCTTCAGTTGCTGTAACAGAACCAAGCACAATTTAAAAGAACTCCAGCCGGTCATAGGTCCGGCAGTTGAAGTCTCGGTGTATAAGCTCTCCTGTAAACTTATTGGGGCGCCCGTCAACCTCCTCCAGGTTGCCCACTGCTAAGGGACCCCGGTCCTGGCAGTTGAAGTCTCGGGTGTATAATACATACACACACACACCACTCACTGCCCTGACCATCGGCTGATATGTCCCCACTTACAGATTGGGGGAGTTGGGGGGAAGCAGTGCTCAGAAAGAGGTTGCTTTCCTTTCTACACTCACACTAGATGTAGCTCCATGAATACCTCCTCAGATACCTCCTCTAGCAGCTCTTTGAGTATTCTAGGATGCTTTTCATCAGGCCTTGGTGACTTGCGGACATCTAACTTTTCTAAGTGATTTTTAACTTGTTCTTTTTTTATTTTATCTTCTAAATCTACCCCCTTCCCACTGGCATTCACTACGTCAGGCATTCCTTCATCAGACTTCTCGGTGAAGACCGAAACAAAGACGTCATTAAGTATCTCTTCCATTTCCAACTTTCCTGTTACTGTTTCTCCCTTCTCATTGAGCAATGGGCCTACCCTGTCCTTGGTCTTCCTAATGCTTCTAGTATATTTATAGAATGTCTTCTTGTTTCCCTTTAAACAGGATGACGTTTAATAAAGACAAATGCAAAGGGCTCCACTTAGGAAGGAACAATCAGTTTCACACATACATTGGAAAGCGACTGTCTAGGAAGGAGTACGGCAGAAAGGGATCTAGGGGTTATAGTGGACCACAAGCTGAATATGAGTCAACAGTGTGACGCTGTTGCAAAAAAAGCAAACATGATTCTGGGATACTTTAACAGGTGTGTTGTGAGCAAGACACGAGAAGTCATTCTTCCGCTCTACTCTGCGCTGGTGTGGCGGCGCGTTGCAGTTTTCCCATCTCCTGCACCCCCGTAGTGGCACGAACAGACTCCACCAGCCAGTAGAATAGAGGGAGTTTATTGCTTCTCCAGGATACAGCACAGCATAGATGTACTCTGGTTACAGGGCAGGCCTAGGATGCCTCAGCCCCCCCTAGAGATGGGGGAGACTGGGACCCTAAATCCCAGCCCGTTGCCTAGGCTACTTCCTCCATGATACCAGATAGATACTCCCTCTAACTTCCAGCCCTGCCCCCAAGCCAGGGGCTCCACTCCGCCTTCTTCCCATTGTTCCGCTCCCTGGGAGATAACTGATGTGACAGGTTCGAAGCCCCCTTTGCATAGTGACTCATCCCGTGCCCTGCTGGGCCGTGCTACAGACAGCAGCCAGGGGGGGTCACACACAGCCCACTGCCCAGCATAGCAACCAGCAAGGTCCCCACACTACGTCACAGCTGGTTAGGCCTCAGTTGGTGTATTGTGTCCAGTTCTGGGCACCGCATTTCAAGAAAGATGTGGAGAAATTGGAGAGGGTCCAGAGAAGAGCAAGAAGATTGATAAAAGGTCTAGAGAACATGACCTATGAAGGAAGACTAAAAGAATTGGGCTTGTTTAATTTGGAAAAGAGAAGACTGAGACGGGACATGATAGCAGTTTTCAGGTATCTAAAAGGGTGTCACAAGGAAGAGAGAGAAAAATTGTTCTACTTGCCTCTGAGGACAGGACACGAAGCAATAGGCTTAAACTGAAGCAAGGGAGGTTTAGGTTGGACATTAGGAAAAAGTTCCTAACTGCCAGGGTGGTCAAACACTGAAATAAATTGCCCAGGAAGGTTGTGGAATCTCTCTCACTCACTGAAGATATTTAAAAGCAGGTTGGCCAGACACCTGTCAGGGATGGTCTAGACCAGTGGTCCCCAACACGGTGCCCGCGGGCGCCATGGCGCCAGCGGGGGCATTTGTGTGTGCCCGCCAAGTCCTCAGGGCTGGCCCGGCCCTGGGCACATGGCGCATGCGTGGTGCCAGAGCCGGCCCCGGGCGCATGGTGCACTGTGAGCGCCAGCCCTGGGAGCACGGCGAGTTGGCCACCCGCACTCCAGGCGTGTGGCTATGGGGGGCGCCGGCCCCCGGGAGCGTGGCTATGGGGGGCGCCGGCCCCGGGCGCGCAGCTATGGGGGTCTGGCGTATGCGCAGCCCCGCCCCTGGGTGCGTGAGTGTCCCCACCCTCTGGCGCCCGGCAGGTGAATGGCCACGCCCCCTGGCGCCTGGCCCCTTCAAATGGTTGGGGACCACTGAGCTAGAGGAAGGAGGGGTAGGTGCTGGGAGAAGATTTGAAAAGACGGGTTGGCATGAGGAAGGCGGGGATGGAGCAAGTCATGTGTGGGAGCACAGAGGGGCAAAAGGGGAAAGGGGGCAGAGGGTGGTGAGGGGGTGGACATCGGGGGAAAATGAGGGCAAGGGAGGCAGAATAGTGAGGGAAGGGGGAGGCACCAGAATGGTGCAGGGGTAGGAAGGCAGGTGCCAGGGGATTCTGGGGTGAAGTAGAAGGGCAGACACCTGCAGGGAGGGACCAGCACCAGAGGAGAGAGGCAGGGCAGGTGTGTAGAGGAGGTGTTAGAAGAGGGGATGAGGAGGGGTAGCTTACATGATCAGAGCAGGGCTACTGAGGAGTGGGCACAGGGGAGAGAAGGGCTGGAGGAGGGGGCAGGTTGCAGGAGGGCTGAGGGCAGTGAGAAGGGCAGGAGTCAGGACAGCAGAGGAGGGTGAGGAGTTGGGGGCAGCAGGCACCAGGAGCTGATGGAGCAAGGAGGAGACATGGCAGCAGAGAGAAAAGGTAAAGGTTTATAAATATTTATTAATAACTTGGGTGCCACAGTGGCACATCCAAACAAGCCACATGAACTCAGTACTGGTGCACAACACGAAATTCATTCTGCTCATGGGAGGAAACTCTTAGGCTATGTCTACACTGGCAGCTTCTTGCGCAAGACAAGAAGTCTTGCGCAAGAACACGTCCACACTGCCATGTGCTTTTGTGCAAGAGCGCACATGGCAGTGTGGACGCTCTCTTGTGCAAGAAAGCTCCGATGGCCATTTTAGCCATACGGGCTTCTTGTGCAAGAAATCCCTGCTGAGCATCCACACTGCCCTCTTGCACAAGACGCCCTCTCTTCCCACGCCGTACTGCAAATTTCCTTGCGCAAGAGCAGGCGGGCAGTGTGGATGCTCTGCGGGTTCTTGCACAAGAACGGCCGTTTGCACAAGAAACCGCAAGTGTAGACAGAGCCTTAGAGGAACACTTCCCAGCCTCTCTCCCCGAGTTAATGTCACACACATTGGGTTAATGCAATTGCAGGATAGTTGCATGAGGGGGTTTGGTGGGGCCAAACTAATCCCTGTTGGTAGGAGGATGGTGGGAAAAGCCTTTTGAGAGGGGTGACATGACACCTTTTACTTCTGGTCATGTGTCCATCTTGCCCCAAGCGTGTTACCTCCAGAGGCCTGGCTAACGGGGGTCAGGGGGCGTGGCCAACGGGAGACAGGGGTGTGGCCAACGGGGGTCAGGGGCGTGGTTAACAGTGGTCGGGGGTGTGGCTAACGGGGGTCAGGGGCATGGTTAGCAGCTGTCAGGGGATGTGGCTAATGGGGCACCACCAAAAATTGTACAAACCTGCCTCCCATGCGCCAGGGCAATATCCATTTCCTGGCAGCAGACGCTGAGGTTCACAAAGTTCAGACTTTTCCACCATCAAACCACCCAGTGTCAGCATCGCCCGTGACAGGCTCATCACTTGCTCCCAAAGCACTTGAGAGAGGGCAAGAAATATGGTTCTCGCTGGGAAACCGAGGCACAGAATGGTGAGGGGACTCACCCAAGGTGAGACCAGTGTCAGAGACGGGTGGAACTGAATTGCACTAAGGCTCAAGCTATTGCTTAATTCACTAGCTCAAACAATAGACTACGGCTATTTATTTTTTCTGTATTTATTTTTAACGCTCCCTTGCACTAGAGGTCGAGTGGTGGGTATTGCATTGGAATACTGCGGCACATCGTTACATAACGACTCTCTCCAATGGGTGCATCGATGCTGGACATTTGAACCAATGATTTCAGACTGTTACACACCCCTATGGCTAAGCAAAAACATCAGCTGTGATGTGATACAGCCATGAGAAAAAGCGGAGGCAACCAAAGTTTCTCTATATTCTGCCTTGGAAGGTTTTGATTTGTAGCAGAAAATGTCAGTTTCACTACACAGTCTCATGCCTGTCCTCCAAAGGGAAAAATATTCTCATCGAAAATAATCAAAATGTCCAGCTGAGCAAAATCAGGTTGAGATGGTGGCAGAGTTTGATTTGAGGCTATTTACTTTGCAGACTTGGACAGGTGAGATCCACAGTTAAAGGTTCTAATAAAGCTTTAACTTTCTGAATCTCGGGTCTCATTTAACAATTGTTGTCCAGCACACCCAGAGTTTTCTCACACACATGGACATTTAAATGATTAAAAACTGAAAACAAAAATAGTAAAATCTGCAATTTCTCACAAGCAGGAACACTGACATAGAACAAAATGCAGAACCCCATGCTTAAAACCCAGGATTTTACACAACTGTGGTGAGCTAAATGGGAAAAATGGCTAAAAACCACCAATGTTTGCACAGCTGCGGGGATTTAATGGATACCAAAAGGAAAACAATGCTTAGAACTCTCCTTTTGCACAATTGTGAAAATTCAACTAAAAATGCTTAAAGCCCAGGATTTTACACAGGTTTGGGAATTTAAACAGCAACCAGATAAAATGCTACAAAGCCTGTACGGACACCCTTCTGGGAACTGACATGAATACAACCTGAAAAAATAACTTATGTGGAAATTCACATCAAAACAAAAACGGCGCCAATACTACAATTTGGCAAACCTGGGGAAATGTATCTTGCTGAAAACAATGGGAGACGCTTAAAATAATCCATATTAACAGTTCAACGGATTAAAAACCTTCACATTCAGTCCCACCCGGCCTCTATCTCAGCGTGTCACAGCTCCTACCACAAGTTTCCCTCATCTGTGGGCTCACACCGGTGGCCCTGCGCCAAACCCCGTCCAGCTCCTCATTTCCCTGGGCGTGGGAGCCAGCCTGCGGCAGAGCTCACGGGCCGGTCCCCCAGCAGCCGGAGGGCAGTGACTCACGGTCACCTGGTGCCACCCCTGAGAGCCCCTGGAGGGTTAACGCGGGTCCCGCTCCCCTGGGGGCTGTTTGCCCTGCGGGTCAGTGACCCAGGGCAGCTCCGAATGGCACCAGCTGGAACCGGGAGTGAAACCAGGCCTGGCCTGAACTCCAGCAGGGGCTGGAGCCTCGGGGCAGGGCCCAGTGGGGGGAGTTAGTGACCCCTTAAACCAGGGTGGGAAGCCTCAGGCCCGGAGCCCGGATGTGGCCTCCAACTTGCCTGGATCTGACCCCGGAGGTTCAGGGCTCCACCGTGGGGCCGGAGACACAAAATCGATTGGTTTGGCCCCCCAGACGCTGGTGCGCAAGGGGAACGTGGGGAGGGTCTTTCTCCTCCGTCGGGGGCCACGACTGAGAGGGGCTTGGTTTGGTTTTTGCTTCTCAGTGTGGCCCCCGACTGACTTGTCTGTGGGTCAGTGGCCCCCCACCCCAAAACCCCCCACCCCTAAGCCAGCCCCTCAAGGACCCAGCATCACCACTCTGGTTTGAATCCAGGGGACATGGGTGCCACGGAAACCAGCCACTGAGGGTTCGGGGCAGAGTGAGCACCCTCTGGGGGGCAGCAGAGACCTACCACACTGGGCCTGGGGGAAGGGCTCATCCTGCATCGCCCCCCGCCCCCCCGGGCTGCCCCTTTAAAACCAATTTGCCAACCGCTCACACTAGCTACAGAACATTTTCTTCCTCTCACCTTCCCCTCAGCCACCATCAATTCCTGGACCCCCTGGCACTTACCCCCGCCCCATTCCTTCCATGCCAGGGGACCTCGTTCTGCCAGTGTCACAGCCTCTATGTACCTCCTAATTCTCTCAGTGAAAGAGCTCTTTGGGCCCCCCAATTCCCCTCAGGGCTGGCCCACAACATTTTGGCACCTGAGGCGGGGAGCTCAAATGCCAGACCCCCTCACTTGGGCCAAAACTTTGAAAGGCTCAATTCTGCCTCCTTCCTGTTCTCCTCTCACGGGGCTGCTCTGCTACCTACATACGCACCAGCAGCAGTCACAAGTTTCTGCACTCTGGGGCCGAGTGGCACCCGCCCTACCCCCCCACAATCTGGCACTGGAGGCGGCTGCCTCAGTTCCGCTCATGGTAGAGCCAGCCCTGTTTCCCCTCCCCTCGGTCCAGGGGCTCTGTGCTCCCATCTCCCCTTCCACCCAGGCTGGGGGCTCTGACCCCATCTCCTCTCCCTTCTGTGCCCTCAATTCCCTGCTACCCCTATGCCAGGAGTCCGTTGGCTGCCACCTGTGAGATACAAAAGCTGGATTGGGGTGGGGCTCTCAGTGACTAGGGCTGGTACACCAAGTGCGTAGGCTGAGGACTAACACGATTTCCGTGTCGCTATTTTAGGGCGTGGGGCAAGGAAATGCTGAGGGAAGCAAGCAGAGAAACCCGCCCTGTACTCATGTGCTGGGGAAGGAGGAACCACCTGGCCATATTGCAAAATAGCCTCCAGAAGACTAATTTTAAAACATTAAAATGGTGCGAGGGCGCACGTGTGTCCAGCACGGGCCTCCCCTCAGGGAACCGGCCTGCGCCAGCGCTAACCAGACCACAGAGCGCACCTTTCGCGGGGGCCTCCAACCAATGAGGATGAAGTTTTAGGGAGAGGTGCCCATTGTAGGGTTAGACGGAGCTGCGTTAGGAACAGGGAGCCCAGAGAGGGAAATCGGAGCTCCCGCTGGGATCCCCCTCAGCCTGCCCCACCGTCCCTGCCTCCCGCGGGATGTCCTTCACCCTGCCAAGCAAGGCAGCTGCAGTGAACCCGGCACTACCCCCTGCGCAGCCCGCTGCAGGCAGCGGCCGTCACCCTGGTGCCCAAAGCCCAGTCACACTTTGGGGTGGGGGGCTGGGTCTGGCCCTTACGTTCCTGTGGCCTCTGTGCTGATATTCTGAGGACTTGATCTACAAACCTTCCTGCCCCCAGCTCAGGGCCGGCGACTCTAATTGCGACCCTGCCCGGGCCTCCATCGAGAACTGCCAGCCCCCGGCCAGACAGTTTGCGGCGTCAGAGCCCCCTGGCTCAGACCCCAGACCGGCTCCAGCTCCTGCCCTGGCACCATGAAGACGCTTCTCCTCTGCTGTCTCCTCTGGGCCCTGCTGGAGACAGGTGAGAACGGGGCCAGGAGGTCTCTGAACCTTGCCCAGTCAGACTAAAACCCCCCCAGGAGAGTTGCTCTGCAGGAGAGGGGCTCTCTCTCCCAGGGTGAAATACGCCCCAGCTCTGAGATCTTCTCCCCGGGCTGCTCAGCACCTGTCCCACACGGGGTGGGGGATTGTCCTCACGGTTCTCCCCTGGGGAGACGGGGCCTCCTGCCTCGGTTCTCATAGACTCACAGAATCCCAGGGTGGGCAGAGACCTCAGGAGGCATCGAGTCCAGCCCCCTGCCCAACGCAGGAGCAGCCCAACTGAACCAGCCCAGCCAGGGCTCTGTCCAGCTGGCACTTAAACACCCCTAGGGATGGAGATTCCACCCCCCCCTCCCTAGGGAACCCAGCCCAGCGCTTTACCACCTGCCTGGGGAAATCATTTGTCCTAATCTCCAACCTAAACCTCCCCCACTGCAACTGGAGCCCATTGCTCCTTGTTCTGCCCCCACTGAGACCAGCCTCTCTCCAGCCTCTTTGGAACCCCCCTTCAAGGAGTTGCAGGCTGCTCTCAAATCCCCCCTCACTCTTCTCTCCTGCAGACTGAACAAGCCCCGATCCCTCAGCCGCTCCTCGCAGGTCATGTGCTTCAGCCCTGAATCATTTTGTTTGCCCTCCACTGGACCCTCTCCAACGCGTCCACATCCTTTCTATAGAGGGGGGGCCCAGAACTGGATGCAGCACTCCAGATGTGGCCTCACCAGAGCCGAATAAAGGGGAACAATCACTCCTCTGGATCTGCTGGCAATGCTCCTTCTAATGCCCCCTAACATGCCATTCGCCTTCTTGGCCTCAAGGGCGCCCTGTTGACTCATCTGCAGCTTCTCAGCCACTGTAACCCCCAGGCCCTTTTCTACTGAACTGCTGCTTAGCCAGTCGGTCCCCAGCCTGTAACAATGCTTGGGACTCCTCTGTCCCACGTGCAGGACTCTACACTTGTCCTTGTTGAACATCATCAGATTTCTTTTGGCCCAATCCTCTAATTTGTCTTGGTCATTTGGACCCGATCCCTGCCCTCCAGTGTATCCACCCCTCCCCTCTAGTTGTGCAATAGAGGGACAGACATCGCTGGCACAAAACCAAGAAATTCAGGGTGAGATCCCAGCTCCAACGGAGTCAATAGGGGCAGATCCCAGCTGGGTCAATGGGCCGTAGCTCCATTACAATCAATGGGGCTGCAGAGAAGGCTCAGCATAGATGTATCCTGTTGCCTTTGCTTCTCTAGGGGCCTGTGTTTCCTGTGAGGTCTGCGTTGGCGGCCCTATCAGCTGTACGGGCCCTGTGCAAGTCTGCAGAGAGCAACTGGATTCCTGTGGGATCGTGAAAACAGAAACGGTAGTAGGTAGGTGCAGAGACCTTGAACCAGCCCAGAACACAGGCTGGGTAGGAGTCAGCCCGCCCAGAACCAATGGCAGCTGGGTTACAGCAGGGGGCCTGGGAGCCAGGACTCCTGGGTTTTCTCTGTGGCTCTGCGAGGAGGCTGGGGGAGTCTATGGCTGGTCCTGGCAGGGGTGTGGTGTCTGGTGGGTTAGAGCCGGGGGAGTCAGATCTCTGGGGTTCTCTTTGTGACTCTAGGAAGGGAAGAGAAATCCAGAGGGTGAGGTTGAGGGGTTAGGGTGAGGGGCAGCTGTGGGCACCAGTCCTGCTGGTTCTCTACTGACCTGGATTGAGTCGTGCCTCAGTTTCCCCCTCTTTAGATAAGTCAATCACACCTGTGAAGCATTGCGGTGGCGGGGGGGGGGCAGCAGAGACCTGAAGCTTCATCTCCTCTTTCTCCCATGTAGGGTGGATGAAGAGCCCGATCATTGTGAAGGCCTGAGTGCCCTCCAGCCAGTGCAACCTTGCACCCCTCTATGTGACTTTTAGGAACGAGATCTCTGTGAGCGGGAACGTCGCCTGCTGTGTCGGGGAGGCCTGCAAAACAGCCACTGTTAGCGGTACAGCGCCCACCTTCCTCTCCAGCCTGTCCACTCCCACGTGCCCCCTGCCCTGCATGGCCCCTTCAGGCCTCTCTGTGGGAAGACGGAACGGGATTAGGAAAGAGCCTTTATTTCCCCATTGGATAACCCTGAACCGCTGTTTGGGGGGAGGTTGGTGGGCGGGGCTCTAGGCTCGCACCACCTGTGAACCGGATCCAGGATTCCCTCCTGCAAACCTCTCCCTGCCCCTGCTACCTCCTGTGCTCCAGAGATGCAGCGCCCCCTGCAGGGGAATCCGGGGCTGAGCGGTGCAGCCCCCAGCTGCTCTCCCTGCCCCGCCGCCCCCTGGGGCGTGTCCCCTAAGCTGATTTCGTTTGTTCCACTTTTTCTAGTGCCCCCGTATAACACCACACCGAACGGCCGGCGCTGCCCAGCCTGCTACTCTGTGTTTTCCCATCACTGCAATGAAGAGATCATCGACTGCACAGGCGCCCAGACCCACTGCCTGCATCTCAGTGGCACAGTGAAAAGCGATAATTGCCATCCGGCTGTTTCTCTGTCCGACCTCCTCACCCCGGAGCCACCACATGTATAGGCGGGCCCCTGCGGTGGGGAACATTAAATGGGGGTCTCTTCTGACTGAAACAGTCTGATGAATTTGAATTCACAAAATGTGTTGACATTTCTATTTTTAATTGCAGAAAGGTTTGAGCTGAAAAATCTCAGAGCACCTGAGAATTTTTGAGCAGTCTCTGGTATAAGAGAGGAGATGAAATTGAAAAGGGAGAAGTGAACTATGATTAAACTAAATGCTTTTTCCAGCCATTAACCCGTTAATCTGTGGAACTCGCCACCACTGGAAACTGCTGTGGTCAAGAGCTATGTAAGATTCTAAAAGATCTTTGCTTATCAAGAAGAGCTGGAGTGATCATAATGAATGATTAAAAAACTGTTGAACCTTCTTTTTCCGGTCTTACACTGATTTCTAGCTATTAGCAATATCCTTCATATTGGTGGTGCGGATACCTTTCTGTGCAGGATCTAGTGCTGGCCGCTGATTGAGGCAGGATACTCTCCTGTGTACAGCGCCCTGTGCAAGGGCCCCCAAACTGCCTTGGTGTCTCTTGATTTGTAGACTAGCAGGCTCTAAAGTAATACAGGAAAAGTGACAGTACAAACACACCTTGCCTGGGTCTGCTGCAGAAATCTCCCAGCTGGTGGGACCTGGAAGTGCCAGAGATATTTCTTTTTTACTGGTTGTGGAACAGTGTAACAGACTCCCCAACTGAGATTGGGGCCTTTTTGTTCCAGGTGTTGCACAGACCCTTGGCTGAGAGGTGAATCCTCTGCTGCACACTTGCCGTTGCCAAAATTGGGAGTCCCCATGTGCCAGGGTCTGTACAGGCCGTTTGGATGAGAACTGGTTAAGGATCCCACTACTGCCACCATCAGTGAGCTACACCATTGCCAGGTGAATGGTGGGACTGACATCAGCCTGTTAGATTGTTAGAGATCAGGGGTTCACTGAGTGACACTGCATCAGAGCAGAGGAAGGGAGACCTTCGGGAAGTCCCAGATGGGGAGCAGGGTGTGGCTCAGAGGGGGAAGGGGACCGTGTTGTATAGGACCAGAGACATAAAAGGCTTCCCAAATGGGTTCCCAGACACTGACCCTCTTGCTTTGACTCCCACAGGTGAGACAAGCATAAAGTCCACCATGAAAGCCTGCGCCAGTGAGTCTGCGTGCACTGATGTGCAGCAATTGAAAGGGGTCTTCGTGCAGTTTGATGTAGATCTCACCACGGCCGAATGCAGCCCAGCCTCCTCCCACGTGGCCACTGTGGCTCCGGAAGCAGCCGGACGCGTCCTCCCAGCCCTCCTTACCGTCCTGCTGGTGAACGGCCTCTCCTGATCCCCCCTCCTGCGGCACAGCCCCGCCGCCCTGGGGAGCAGCGCCGCTGTGGCAGGGCTCGGATTCACCTCCCCTGTAACAGGATGAACAGAATAAAACAGACACGAGAAAACTGGACAGGAACAGGTGTCTGGGTGTGCGGGAAGAGGGGGGTGATTCTTGGGCCGTCTGTCTGTCTGTCTGTAAGGGTATGTCTAGACCCGTGGTCACCAACAGGTCGATCGCGAGCTACTGGTCGATCGCGAGGCCTTGACCAGTCGCTCGCGAGGCGTCCTGGCCGCCCGGCCCCCATTTCTCTCCCACCCCGCACAAGCCCCACCACTTACCTCAAGAGAAAACAGAGGTAGTTTCGGCTTCAGAAGTCCCGCAGCTTAGCGCCACGTCTGGCAATTCCAGAAGTGCGCTAGCTGCTCTGCCGGCCCCCCGCACCGCACAGGACGGGTGAGTCAGCCCCGCGGGAGGCGCGCAGGGGGCTTCCCGGCGCGCGCGGGGTTGGCCCCGGGGCAGGCATTCACGCGGGGCTTCCCTGCACGGGGGGTTGGCCCCGGGGCAGGCACGCGCTGGTTTCCCTGGGGGGGGGGAGAATGCTGGGAGGAGGGAGATGCAGGGTACTCTCTGCCTCCACTGGCACCCCACTCCCCAGCCCCCACTCCCGAGCCACAGAACGCTGTCCCCACTCCCCTGTCCCCAGCTACAGAACTCTGTCCCCACTCTCCTGTCCCCACTCCCCGAACTCTGTCCCCATTCCCGTCCCCACTCCCTGAACTCTGTCCCCACTGGCACCCTGTCCCCAGCTGCAGAAACCTGTCCCCACTGGCACTCTGTCCCCTGCTGCAGAACCCTGTCCTCTGCCCTCCCAGCACCCTGTTCCCTCTCCCCAGCCCCCCAGCCGCAGTACTCTGTCCCCACAAAATGTATAATTATAAATGCTTCATTTTAGATTTAAATAGCATGAATAAAAAACAGACCATTTATTTCATAACTATAAACACCTGATTTTAATTGTATGTATCGCATAATTTAAAAATAAACTGTTTATCAGAGTGTGTAAGTAAGGGCTGGGGATAGCAAGTGATGGACAGGAGGAGAATAGAGAGGGCGGGGCTTCAAGGAAGGGGCGGGGCGGTAGATCTTTGCCTGTTCTGAGATTTAAAAAGTGATCTTGGGTGTAAAAAGGTTGGAGACCACTGGTTTAGACTATATGCCTCCGTCGATGGCATGTAGATTATGCTACCCGGCATAAGGAAATGAAGCCGCGATTTAAATAATCGCGGCTTCATTTAAATTTAAATGGCTGCCGCGCTCTGCCGACCAGCTGATGATCAGCTGTTTGTCGGCAGATCGGGGCAGTCTAGACGTGCTGCGGTCGACAAGGAAGCCTTTGTCGACCAGCACAGGTAAACATGATTTCACGAGGCATACCTGCGCCGGTCGACAAAGGCTTTCTTGTTCCCCATTACTGTTCCCCATTACTGATCACTGGGAGCTGTAGGAGCGGTGTCTGCAGGCAAGGACGGCACATGGAGACCCCCTGCTCTGCCTCTCTCAGGAGCCGCAGGGACATGCCAGCCACGTCCAGGAACAGCAGTGACCACGGGGTTAATGACTCCAGCCACGGCAGGTTCGGCATTTGAGAACTCACTGCTCAAAGAAATAAACGTAAGTGTAAGAGAGAAATGAACATGATGAAATACCCAGAGCAGCCAAACCCCCAAACTACCCCACTCTGCAAGCAGGGACAGAAGTAACACCACCACCACAGAATCATAGAATACTAGGACTGGAAGGGACCTCGAGAGGTCATCGAGTCCAGTCACCTGCCCCCATGGCAGAACCAAATACTGTCTAGACCATCCCTGATAGACATTTATCTAACCTAATCTTAAATATCTCCAGAGATGGGGATTCCACAACCTCCTGGGCAATTTATTCCAGTGTTTGAACACCCTGACAGTTAGGAACTTTTTCCTCATGTCCAACCTAAACCTCCCTTGCTGCAGTTTAAGCCCATTGCTTCTTGTTCTATCCTCAGAGGCCAAGATGAACAAGCTTTATCCCTCCTCTTTATGACACCCTTTTAGATACCTGAAAATGGCTATCATGTCCCCCCTCAATCTTCTCTTTTCTAAACTAAACAAACCCAATTCCTTCGGCCTTCCCTCATAGGTCATGTTCTCTAGACCTTTAATCATAATAGAGGCCCAACGTAAATGTATACCCCAAATTAAAAAATATAGTAAGAGACCTAAAAAAGAGCCACTGTGGCTTAACAATCATGTAAAAGAAGCAGTGAGAGATAAAAAGGTATCTCTTAAAAAGTGGAAGTCCAATCCTAGTGAGGAAAATAGAAAGGAACAAAAACACTGCCAAATCAAGTGTAAAAACGTAATATGAAAAGCCAAAAAAGATGTGGAGGCAGGAAAAGGGAATAAGGGAATTTGTGTGCAGCCATCTTGGTTTTGTTAACAAGAGAGCAAGAGTCAGGCTAAGTCTGTGGCCTGACAACGCGAGATCTGTAATTAGACGCTGCCTTTGCCTCTCGCCTCCATACAGAGATAAGGACAGAACGCTGACTCTGGCAGGGACCTTGAGATAAGGAGCATCTGGGTGGAACTAAAATAACTGTTAGCCATTGGTGTGTGTAATGGGAAGGAGACTAATTGTTATTGTTATTATATCTAATGGACAGTATATAAACTGCTTCATAATTGTTTGTATTCGAAGATCTGCCTCGGAGGGGGCTTCCCCCCCTTGTCCGAACCAGTTTTTCCCTTGCTGCAGCTCGTAATAAAACTGCCTCTGGCTACTTGTTGCTTACAAACGCAGAGTGAGGACAATGTTTTCTTCCACAATTTGATGCCGTGACTCGGATGGCAACGCCCGATTGAAGACAGCGACAGCGGCTGCGGACCATCCCCCTTCACCCCCAGGGTGCCAAACGAGAGGTAAGCGACCTTTTGAAATCTCTACTGGGGTGTGAAGGAGGACTGCCTGCGGGGTCGTCTGCTTCTTCTGGGCTCACGCCATCTGAACTTCTTGAATCTGCAACAAGGTCAGACGCAAAGCGGTTCCGGGAGGTTGTTTTGTTACCCCCGAGTAGGCCTAAGTTTATGCAGTGCTGGGAACTGCTGTGGTGGTGCCGCCCCGGGCATGCGGAAGAAAATTGTATTGCGTCCGGACATAAGACACCTAGGTTTATGCAGTGCTGGGAACTGCTGTGGTTCTGGGGAGAACAGTGTTGGTTGCTGCCCCAAATATGGCTGTGTGAAAAGCATGCTGAGTTTGAATGTAATGAGTGGAGTGTGAATGCTGCTGCCCAGGTCTCTGAGAAGTAAGCTGATTCCAGCCGCACCAGGGCTCTCCCATGAGGGAGTTCTGAATGCAAGGGGGGTCAGCCAAACCTCGAGACCGAGCGGATATGTGAGGGAGTGACGACTCCCCTTATTTCATGAGCTGCTGATAAGGTCTGACACTCTAGACCCAGCAGACCCCTTCTTTGAAGTGTGTAGATTTAGTTCCCTATAAGCCACTGAACGGACGGGGAGTGGACAGGATATTCCCCTGAATGACTAAAATGGATGGGGATCAGTCTAAGCATACCCCCACACCGCCGAAAGGCACCCCTGCGTACTACATGTACGTGCATCATGGTCCAAGGACCTGGGTAATCAAACACCAGCAGGTACCGTTCATTTGGACCAGCTCGATGTTCATTTGTTTTCTGTGACAACCACATCAAACCTAGGCAGATCTGGCCATGATGTTAAATGGGCAGGTACATAAAATTTCCTTATTAAAAGTGGGTGCAACAATCCCAGAGGTTGTGGTATCCCCATCTCTGGAGATATTTAAGAGTAGGTTCTATAAATGTTGATCAGGGATGGTCTAGACAGTACTGGGTCCTGCCATGAGGGCAGGGGACTGGACTCGATGACCTCTCGAGGTCCCTTCCAGTCCTAGTATTCTATGAGTCTATGAAAATATGCAAATGAGATCACGACTCATGCAAACGCGCCCCTCATTAGCATATTTTTTGCCGATAAGACTTGTAGTGTAGATGTGGCCTAGGAGTACAGGATCTGTCGAAAAAGCACCTGCGGTTTCAGTTTCGAAATGGCGCTCGTTTGAAACAGAGTTTAGACATACCCTGAGAGAGAATGACAGAGACACACACAGGGTGTGAGAGTGACCGAGACTTGCATTGCCAAGCTCCCTCCAGCTCCTTCTCTCTGTCTAGAGATGGGGTACAGAAGTGGGGGGAGGAGGGACACTGACATCAGAGCCCCCCCTTCTCCCTCCACCAAAACTATGGGAAAAAGGTAGGCAGATTGCGGAGAGCCATTTGTGTACCTTTTGCTGAAAATAGCAGCAGCGAGGACCTAGCCTGAGAAGACAGTGGTACCTGGGACAGCTCGAAGTGGGAATTGGCCTTTGGTGCTGGCCCAGACCCAGGTCCAGCAGCAGGCCATCCATGATAGGCTGTGACAAATTGCAGAACCCTGCGCGGTGAGATCTCAACCTCAAAGCCCTGAGAGCGGGGGTGGGTGGAGCAGCCTCCTGGGGCCGTGGCCCCGAGAGCGAGTACTTACAGGGTCCCAGGGCCAGGTCCCAAAGTACCCCCACCCCACAGCAACACAAAGGGGGTCGGAAGAAACCTGGTCCCAGGTGACCAACCAGAAAATCCACCTTCTCCGCGGGGTGGAGAAGTCTCTGGCCACAAAGAGCCTCCTGCAAGAGAGGGAGCCCTTCGCACGGGGGAAATTGACGTTGATCATCAACCCTGCTGATGCTTTCCCAGGGGCTGGACTCGATGGCCCCGAGGTCCCTGCCCACCCGGGGATCCTACAAATCCCTGTATCCAGATCCCGGTGCTGATCTCGCCATGGCTGAATGCAGCCCAGCCTCCTCCCACGGGGCCACTGTGGCTCTGGAACCAGCCAGACTCGTCCGCCCAGCCCTCCTTACCGTCCTCGTGGTGAACGTCCTCTCCTGATCGCCCTCCCGTGGCACAGCCCCTCTGCCCTGGGGAGCCACGCCGCTGGTGGCAGGGCTCGGATTCACTGCCCCTGGAATGGGATGAGCAGAATAAAACAGACACGAGAAAACTGGACGGGGAGCAGGTGTCTGTGTGTGGTGTGGAGGGAGTGATTCTTGGGTCATGTGTGTGTGTCTGTGTGTCTGTAATAGTGAATCTCGGGTATTGAGGGCCACCATGTGCGGGTAGAGGAAGGGCCAGCCATGGTATTTCTTCCCAGCAGAAATTTCCTCTTCTACAGAAAAAGAAGCAACCCACAGCCCTGTCTCCTGGTTTTCCCCCACCGCTGAACCTGGCTGGAAAACTCCCCCAGTCCCCTTTATGCCTTTCCCTCACCAGTGACGTGACTCTCCTGCTTTCACAAGTGGGGAAACTGAGGCACAGACATGCTCAAGGCCTCCCAGTGGGACAGTGGCAGAGCGGGTCCCATTTCAGGTCTTGCTGCATCAGGCCATGCTGCCTTCCTGGTGCAGGAAGGGGTGTCCCATCCGCATCCCATCCCTCCCTTCCAGGCACTGGAGCTGGGAGGGACGTTGGTTCCATCACCAGTGCCGACCCACCCTGGAACCCCGAGTCCTGGAGACTCGGTCAGCTTGTGGGGCTCAGAAACAGGGCAGATAGAATAGTGCAGACATTGGTCTACTCTGGGAACTAGTCATAGCATTTGGTTCTCATCAGACTCAATGAAATGTAAGATCAGGCTCTAGGTCAAATAAGACGATGGCGGGATGAACCCCGAGGTGATCGCCCACAAGGGGGTGTCTGTGTCTGTCCTGGGACAAGGCTATAGAACTTGTTTAGAAGTCGCTAAGAAAGGAAGGGCCAGGCAGAGGTAGCACATGTCCCCGTTGGACCTGGAAAGGGCCAGGGCTGTGCAGGTGTCAGCGACAACACCAGCTCCTCAGAGGGGACCCGAGCTGAACCATCCCGGCCCTTCCTCTGACTGCAGCAGCTGCGAAGGCCGAACAGTTGGTTTGGGAACACACCTGGCCCATCCCATGCGGATCCCCAGGCTGCGGCGTTTGTACCACTCGAGGGGAATGGAGAAACCTGGAGTCAATCTCCACATGGGGAGCTCGAACTCAGTAATAATTGTGGTCTGAAGCCACTGGTGCAAGGACACTCTTTGGTGCACTGGTGCAAGGACACTCTGTGGTGCACTAACATCATTTTCAGGGAGATGTTATCTCATTCCTTGTGGACTATGCAGAACGCGGAAGAGCGCCTATGGACAGTGTTGGGTTTACTGCTTAGCCTGTTGGCATCACAGCTGCACATGTACAAAACAAAATGTATCTTAAGGAGCAGATTGTGAGGGGCACACCAGGGAAATTGCCACCCCCTGTTATAGGCTCGTGAATGGGACCAAGTCACTGTTAGTCCCCGAACACTTTTTTTCCCAAGGGGTTCATTATCCGGTGATAGGGAGTTGCCCTGGCTGCTTCCTGTTTTCTGCAGAACACTCAGATGCATTTCCTCTATCGATGGAGTATATAACACTATGATCGGTTCACTGATAGTCAAAGCTGCAGGGACCTTTTGCTTCCTGTTGAAATTGCACCAGCAAAGCCCAGTGTCGGTCGGTCTGGCAGAGGACGGAGTCGGGATTAGATTCTCTGCGCCCAGGTGGGGGCTGAGTCGTTGGCGCTGTTGGTAAGTAGCATTTTCCTTTAGAATTGTTGCTGTCACCATTTTATGCCGATCAAGGTCCCCGGTTGTTCACACCCGGCCTTTGGCGGACGAGGGCGGCTTATCCAGCAGCGCTAAGGACACTTTTGTGTCATCTCTTTGCCCCAATAAGCAGAGAAACCGGCACTTGTGCTGCTCCCTAGACTGTCCCTGACTCTGTTGTTCAACATCTAAAGTGGGACACTTAACATTAAAAACATCTAAACATTAAAAAGGCCGTAGAGCAGTTTTTAAACTAAGAGATGGGGGAAAGCCGATTGGTGCGGAGATGCACGTAAATCGGAGGGAGACTTCTTAGAGGAGAATCCATTGATAGAGATTCTCTAAGCTGTAGTCAGAAAGAGAGGAGGGAGAGGGCAAACCATGGGCCAGAGCAGACAAACAACCGCATACAAAGGAATCCAATGCATCAGGAAGGGCAGACAACAAGCAGTGGCAAATTTTTAAAGTGCTTCTACACAAATGCTAGGAGTCTGACTAATAAGATGGGTGAACTAGAGTACCTAGTATTAAATGAGGAGATTGACATAATAGGCATCACTGAAACCTGGTGGAATGAGGAAAATCTGTGGGACACAATCATACCAGGATATAAAATATATCGAAAGGATAGAGCAGGCCGGGTGGGTGGCGGAGTGGCACTGTATGTGAAAGATAATGTAGAATCAAATGAAATAAAAATATTAAATGAATCAACATGTTCAATAGAATCGCTATGGATAGTAATTCCATGCTCCAATAATAAGAAATTAGCAGTAGGGATATATTACCGACCACCTGACCAGGACAGGGATACTGACATTGAAATGCTGAGGGAGATTAGAGAGGCTACCAAAATAAAGAACTCTATAATAATAGGGGATTTTAATTACCCCCATATTGACTGGATACATGTCACCTCAGGAAGAGAAGGAGATAAAATTTCTCAATGGCTTAAATGACTGCTTCTTGGAGCAGCTGGTGCAGGAACCCACAAGGAGAGGCAATTCTCGATTTAGTCCTGAGTGGAGCGCAGGATCAGGTCCAGGAAATAACCGTTTCAGGACCACTTGGGAATAGTGACCATAATATAATAACATTCAACAGTCCTGTGGTGGGAAGAACACCTCAGCAGTCCAGCACCCTGGCATTTAATTTCAAAAAGGGAAACTACACAAAAATGAGGAGGTTAGTTAAACAGAAATTAAAAGGCACAGTGACTAGAGCCAAATCCCTGCAAGCTGCATGGAAACTTTTAAAGACACCATAATAGAGGCCCAACTTAAATGTATACCCCAAATTAAAAACATAGCAAGAGACCTAAAAAGAGTCACTGTGGCTTAACCACCATGTAAAAGAAGCAGTGAGGGACAAAAAGGCATCTTTTAAGAAGTGGAAGTCCAATCCTAGTGAGATAAATAGAAAGGAACATAAACACTGTCAAATCAAGTGTAAAATGTAATAAGAAAAGCAAAAAAAGATTTTGAGGAACAGCTAGCCAAAAACTCAAAAAGAAATAACAAAATGTTTTTTAAGTACATTAGAAGCAGGAAGCCTGCTAAAAAACCTGTGGGTCCCCTAGATGATCGAACTATAAAAGGAGCAATCAAGGACGATAAAGCCATTGCAGAGAAACTAAATGATTTCTTTGCTTCAGTCTTCACGGCTGAGGACGTTGGGGAGATTCCCAAATCTGCACCGTCCTTTGTGGGTGATGAATCTGAGGAACTGTCCCGGATTGAAGTGTCATTAGAGGAGGTTTTGGAACAAATAGAAAACTTAATGTTAACAAATCTCCGGACCGGATGGCATTCATCCAAGGGTTCTAAAAACTCAAATGGGAAATTGCTGAACTATTATCTGTGGTTTGTAACCTATCCCTTTAAATCGGCTTCCGTACCTAATGACTGGAAGGTAGCCAACGTGACACCAATATTTAAAAAGGGCTCTAGAGGCGATCCGGCAATTACAGACCGGTAAGTCTAACTTCAGTACTGGCAAATTAGTCGAAACAATAGTAAAGAATAAAATTGTGAAGCATGTAGAAGAACATAATTTGTTGGACAAAAGTCAACATGGTTTCTGTAAAGGGAAATCCTGTCTTACTAATCTATTAGAGTTCTTTGAAGGGGTTAACAAACATGCGACAAGGGGGATCCAGTAGATATAGTATACTTAGATTTCCAGAAAGCCTTTGACAAGGTCCTCACCAAAGGCTCTTGTGTAAATTACATGGCCATGGGATAAGAGGGAAGGTCCTTTCTTGGATTGAGAACTGGTTAAAAGACAGGAAACAAAGGGTAGGAATAAATGGTAAATTTTCAGAATGGAGAGGGGTAACTAGTGGTGTCCTCAAGGGTCAGTCCTAGGACCAATCCTGTTCAACTTATTCATAAATGATCTGGAGAAAGGGGTAAGCAGTGAGGTGGTAAAGTTTGCAGATGATACCAAACTGTTTAGGATAGTCAAGACAGAAGCAGACTGTGAGGGACTCCAAGAAGATCTCACCAAACTGAGTGATTGGGCAACAAAATGGCAAATGAAATTTAATGTGGATAAGTGTAAAGTAATGCACATCGGGAAAAATAACCCCAACTATACGTGACAGTATGATGGGGGCTAATTTGGCTACGACAAATCAGGAAAGAGATCTTGGAGTTATCGTGACAGTTCTCTGAAAACTTCCACACATGTGCAGCGGCAGTCAAAAAGGCAAATAGGATGCTAGGAATTATTAAGAAAGGGATAGAAAATAAGACCCGGAATATCTTACTGCCCCTGTATAAAACTATGGTATGCCCACATCTTGAATACTGTGTACAGATGTGGTCTCCTCACCTCAAAAAAGATATTTTGGCCTTGGAAAGGGTTCAGAAAAGGGCAACTAAAATGATTAGGGGTTTGGAACGGGTCCCATATGAGGAGAGGTTAAAGCGACTGGGACTTTTCAGTTTAGAAAGAGGAGACTGAGGGGGGATATGATAGAGGTGTATAAAATCATGAGTGGTGTGGAGAGGGCGGATAAAGAAAAGTTATTTATTAGTTCCCATAATAGAAGAACTAGAGGACACCAAATGAAATTAATGGGTAGCAGGTTTAAAACTAATAAAAGAAAGTTCTTCTTCACACAGCGTGTAGTCAGCCTGTGGAACTCCTTGCCAGAGGAGGCTGTGAAGGCTAGGACTATAACAGAGTTTAAAGAGAAGCTAGATAATTTCATGGAGGTTAGGTCCATAAAAGGCTATTAGCCAGGGATAGAATGGTGTCCTGGCCTCTGTTTGTCAGAGGCTGGAGAGGGATGGCAGGAGACAAATCGCTTGATCATTGTCTTCGGTCCACCCTCTCTGGGGCACCTGGTGCTGGCCACTGTCGGCAGACAGGATACTGGGCTAGATGGACCTTTGGTCTGACCCGGTACAGCCGTTCTTATGTTCTTATGTTCTTATGACACTGAACACTGGGTCCCGGGACCCCGCCTGGCTGATTCATCCTTACCCTCTAAACCCCCGAACTCCAGCCACCTGCCTCTCCTATTTCACATGAGCTCAATGAACAAGTTCCCAGCTAGTGGAATTACCATGATCAGGGGCGGATGAAAGTTTTGCGGGGCCCACCCAGGGCAGCACAATTTTACGGCCCCCCCCTTTGGAGAAAAAATAGAAAAAAGCGTCAAATGCGCAGATTGAAGGCTATTTTCATATTAAATGTGAATTGGGTAAATTTGATAGAAACTTAATTTAGTTGGATAATTTTTATTTTAATTATATTGTAATTCATTCTTAAACACAATTCTGCATTAATAATTACAAATTTTCATTTGTATTTAATTATATTGTAATTTTGGCTGAAACAGAGTAGCCAGGCTGCCGTACTGACCCTCATATCTTGTGATCCTAGGCGGCTTGGACAAGCATCCGCCCTGGAGCAGGGAAGGAAACCCTTGCTAGAGCAAAGCTAACCTGACAGGGGCTCTCAGCAGGCCTGCCCCAGGACAGGCCCTCTCTCCAGGTTGCCCATTAGCCCGGCGAGGTTAGAGTGTGGCGGAGGGATACCACCCGCCTGCCTTTTTTGGGGGAAAAGTAGGGCCGGGAGAAGTGGAGTTGGGAGAAGTTTGCCCGGCAGAGCAGAGGGGAAAGGACCGCCGCAAGGGGGCTCGCTCTCAGGCTCAGCCCTAGCCGGGCTATGTCAGCGCCGTGGCTGCAGCCGCTGGCTGCCGGCTGCCTGCTGCTGGGGCTCTGAGGGCTGAGCGCAGACGCTGCGGTAAGTGCCGCTGGCCGCCCCCATCTCCTGGGGCTCCGCCTGGGCACCGGGGCTCCTCTCGGGCGGTGTCTCGTATTTATAACCCAGGTAACCCAAAACCGCCGGGATGGGCGCTTTGGGGAGCTTTCAGCTGCTTAAAAATAGGCGCGTTGCTGCTCCTTGGCCCCCCGCCTCCCGGCCATGGTGATGAGCTACATCGCAACACCCCCTCCAGCGCTCGCCGCTCTCCGACAGGCGCGGCGCACAGGGCAGTGGCGGGGCGCGACAGAGCGAACTGGGGAGGGGTGATGGCCCTGCATTCGGGTGTCTTCAGGTGGCCTGATAGTGTGTGTGTGTGCAAGGGGGGGTGTCGTTCTACATCCCAGCAGCCATCCGCCCCGGGGCTAGCTGTGATGAGCCACAGGCAGGCGATGCATTCTCTCGCGCTCCACATGATTCCTTGCTCCCCTCGCACTCTCTTGCGAGTTGAACTGGCAACTTGGGAGCGGAGCCTGAGGTTGAGAGAGAAAGAGGCGGCTGACCCCAGAGGACTGTGTCTGCGCTTCAGCTTCGCTCTGAACCTAGCACAAACGTGGCGGGGGCCAGCTCCCAAGGGAAGTGGGTGAGAGACGTGATCTAATCTAAAAATCCCGGCAGTGGTGCGGGGCCTATTGAAGCGCGGGGCCCGGGGCAGCCGCGCCGCTCGCCCTGCCCTATATCCGCCGCTGACCATGATACCGAGATGTACCCGCCCCCCCAAACATTCATAGAGACGTCTCACCTTAAATAAGTACCCCTGCGATGGGTTCAATGACTTAACTGAGTTCCCAAAACAGTGGGGGAGGCAAGGCGGACCGGCCTGGTGGGACACCGGGAATTTCCCAGTGGGTTGTCCTCCAAAGGGTCAGCCAAAAGCCCGGCTGGTGCCTGCTAGAGGAAGAGGGGATTGTGACAGGGAGCTGCAGCCCCGCACTTTAAATTCCTCGTTACCGTGCGCTGGCCATCTACGGGGCATGGTGGGGCCAGGGAGTGCATGCACAGTGTGCTCAAATGCCGCGCAACAAGTGAGGGGGGATACACCCGGGCATGGCGTGACGTCACGGCTCGGGGCTTTAAAATTGCTCGGCTCAGAGTTGCACCGCGTGGCCCAGCTCGAGGCCTGGCACGTGGTCTGCAGCCCCGGAAGCATCTGGGGCCTGATCACAGACTCCAGCACCGCAAACTGGAAGGCGGAAGGTGGGGAAGGGGAAGGGGTAAAAATAGGAGAAAGAGATGGGAGAGGAAGGGGCTTGTGCTGAGGGGAGGGGGGCAGGTCAGGAGAAGAAAGGGGAAGGCACCAAGGGACTGGGTGGAGGAGAGACAAATGCCAGGGGGCCAAGTGCAGACAATGAGGGAAAGGGCAGGAGGAGGTGTCAGTGGGAGGGGACAGGGTGATGCTGGGAGAGGAGAGGGGAAGGGCATTGGGAGCTGGAGGAAGGTGCTGGGAGAAGGCTTGAAGGAAGGGGTGGGCATGAAGAAGGCGGGGATGGAACAAGTGTCATGTGTGAGGGCACAGGGGCAGGAGGAGGAATGGGGCAGAGAGTGGTGAGGGGTGGGCATCAGGAAAAAGAGGCAAAGGGGGCAGGGGCAGTGAGAGAAGGGGGAGGCATCAGGAGGGTGCAGGGCTAAGGGAAGGTGCAGGTGCCAGGGGATTCTGGGGTGAAGCAGAAGGGCAGACACCTGCAGGGGAGGGACCAGCACCAGAGGAGAGAGGCAGGGCAAGTGTGTAGAGGGAGGTGTTAGGAGAGGGGATGAGGAGGGGTAGCTCACATGATCAAAGTAGGGCTACTGGAGGAGTGGGCACAGGGGGGTGGCAGCAGAAGTTTTATTCCCAAAATCTAGGTTTTTAAGATTTTGGGGGGAAGTTTTATACCACAGCCTGGTAGATAAGGTTTTGGGGTACACTTGCTGGCCCCCACTTCTGCATTTATTGTGCCAGAGTGGGGAAGGAGCCATGACAGCTGGTTTCTGGCACAATCCAGCCAATAGGAGCTGTTTGTTGGAATAACAGGCAGCCAAGGATATTCACACCCCCTCTCTTTCGCTGAGTTGCTCCTGAAGCACATGGGCGGGCAGGCTGGCTGGGAAACATTTCAAGCTCTGCAAACAGGCAGGCCAGTTTGGCAGCTGACAAGTTAGTCTCTTGGCCACAGCCTGCCTCTGTCCCCCCCAGCTCTTTCCTACTCCAACTCTTTGCCTCCCCCATCAGTCAACATACCAACACCCTCTGTCCCCCTCTTACACCCTTACTCCCACCCAGATTGGGCACCCCAATCTCCTGCCCCAGATCACAATCCCCTCCTACCCCAGGTCACATCCCAAACCTGCCCTAGGTCACAACTGCCTCCTTCATCCCAACTCCCTCCCAGACTCCAGTCTCCCAGTCCCTTGCCCCAAGCTCCCCTCTGCACCCAACCTCCATCCCAGATCCCGCAGCTCCTCCATGAAAGAGTGTGGCCCTTGTGACGTAGTGGAGGTACCTGGCTGGTTTCTATGCTGGCTCTGTGGTAACCCCCACTGGCTGCCATCGGTACCACAGCCCAGAAGGACTGGAGATGAGGCATTATGCAAAGAGGGTGTCTCAACCTGTCTGACCAGCTACCCCCCAAGGAGAGAGACAAAGGAAGGGGAAATGCTGCCCTGGCTGGGGGCAGGGCTGGAAGAGAGGGGTTAGTTTCTGTCTGGGATCATGGAGGAACCAGCCTAAGCCAGGGGCTGGGATTTAGGGCCCAATCTCCCCATCGCAAGGGGGCTGAGGCATCCTAGACCTGCCCTGTAACCAGATTACATCGGTGCTGTGCTGTGCTGTGCTGTATCCTGGAGAAGGAATAAACTCCCTCCATTCTACGGGCTGGTGGAGTCTGTTCGTGCCATTACGGGGGTGCAGGAGTCAGGGGACCCCAACGCGTCGTCACACTGGTGTCAGGAGTGGGATGCACTGCACCCCGTGGATGGAGCATCCAGCGGCGAGTGACTAGGCGCAGTAGAAGCAAGAGCCATGGAACCAGGCGTGCTGGAAACAGAGCAAGCGGTTCCTGAGAATCGCAGCAGCACTAGACTGGTGAGTCTGCACCGAGGGACCAGCGGGAGATGGCCTATACCCAACTGCTGAAGGCAGAGCTGGTGAAGCTGTGCAGAGAGAGGGGCTTGCCTGTGCGGAGCGCAACCAAGGCCCAGCTGATTGCCCGGCTGGAAGAGAATGACCAGCCACAGGGCTGGGATCCTGTCCCCGTGGGGAACAGCCAGACCCCACTGGGAGCGTGTCAGGCTCGGAGAGGGGGCGGAGTGCTGGAGGCCGCCGAAGAGACCGGACTGCCTCCCAGGGGAGCACTGCAAGCCGTAGTCCACCCAGGGGAGGGTCCAACCCCTCGGAGCTGCGGCGGCTAGAAATCCAGCTGCAGATGAAGGAATTGGAAGTCCAGGACCGTAGAGAGCAGCGACAGCATGAGCTGGCCATGGCCGAGCGGAGAAGCGGCAGGGCCCCAACTGCGCCGAGTGCAGATGAGCCCCAAAGGCCCGGGTGGCCAGATGCTTGGAGAAGCTCGTGGTGGCCCAATTGAAGGACATGGGCGACATAGACGGGTTCCTCAGCTCCTTTGAGAGGGCCTGTGGACTGCAACGGGTCCCCAGCTGACTGGCTGCAGGAGCTCATCCGCACTGAACCAGGAGGCCACCGGGTGCTCAATCAGCTGGAGGACCTACAGCCAGGGATTACAACCGAGTCAAGGAGGCCCTGCTGCACAAGTTTGGGCTGACCCCGAGATGTACAGGAAGAAGTTCCGGGCGTGCAGAGGAGCCACGGAGACCTATGTGGATCTGGCCTCCGCCTGGCGCAATACTGCCGCAAGTGGGTGTCTGGAGTTGGAGCCCAGACCGCAGAGGAACTGCTCAAGCTGATTATGATGGAGCAGTTCTATAAAGCGTGCACACCCAGCCTGAGGCTGTGGCTCAAAGACCGAAGTCCGGAGAACCCCAGGAAGCGGGAGGCTGGCGGATGAGTTCACAGAGAGCCGGTCCAGGTGTGAACGGGAATCCCGGAGGAAAGGGAATCGCGCAGAGACCTCTCGGCTGAGCGGCGGAGAGAGGCACCTCCGAGGCGAGCCCCAGGGACCAGGACCACTCATCGGTGCCCCAGAAAACCAGCCAGGGCCCGGCGGAGCCGACCCAAAAGGGCCCGCAGAACCTAACTTGCCATCGCTGTGGGCAACGAGGCCACAAGAGGGCTCAGTGCACCAGGCACAAGAACAGGTCCCATGACCTGGGACTTTCCAGGGTTAACTGGCTGGGGCTGGAGGAAGGGCAGGCTGCCCCAGAGGCAGGGGCTGGCAGGCAAACCTCAGCTCAGAGTGGGGGGAAGGATGCTCAGTGCACCTCCCCTGGGAGGTCTAACCCTCTGGAGGAGGATTCCTCCGTGTACCGGGTGGGGGCAGGGCGACCTCTGCGGAGCGACTGCCTCGTACTCCTGGAGGTGGATGGTAGGAAGGTGACAGGTTTCTGGGACACGGGGGCGGAGGTGACGCTGGCCCGACCCAACGTAGTGGCCCCAGACCGTATGCTGCCCAACACTCAGCTGACCCTGAGGGGCATAGACGGCACCCCATTTAAGGTACCAGTAGCCAGGGTGCATCTGAAATGGGAGGCCAAGGAGGGCCCCAAGGAAGTGGGGGTGCACCCGCACTTGCCCACCGAGGTGCTGATGGGGAGCGACCTAGAGGAGTGGCCAGACGGACCCCACAGGACCCTGGTCACCACCCGTAGCCAGAGCCAGCGAGGGGCTGGCAGCCCGGAACTCGAGGAGGTTCCCCAACCGGGGGCCCAGGGCCCTGTCCCAGCAGACATGGAGTCGGACCTAGGCCGTGGGGGGAAACACGCCCCTGTCCCAGCCCCAGCCGCTGAATTCCAGGCGGAGGTGCGGGCGGATCCCTCCTTGCAGGCCCTGAGGGACCGGGCCGACCTGGGCGCAGCTCAGCCCCTAGGGGGAGATTGCCAGGAGAAGTTCCAGTGAGAGGGGATTTCTGTACCGGGAATGGCTTCCCGGGAAGGTAGGAGAGTGGGGCTCCAGCGGCAGCTGGTGGTCCCGCAAAGGTATCGCCGCAAGCTGCTATACCTGGCCCATGACATCCCGTTCTCGGGACACCAGGGGATCCGGCGCGACGCGGCTGAGGCTGCTCCAAAACTTCTACTGGCCGGGATATTTGCGGCCGTGCAGAGGTACTGCCGGTCCTGCGACTCCTGCCAACGGGTGGGGAAGGCCCAAGATAGGAAGAAAGCTGCGTTGAGGCCCCTACCCATCATAGAGGAGCCTTTCCAGAAGGTGGCGATGGATATTGTGGGGCCCTTCAACAGAGCAACCCGGACGGGAAGAAGTACATCCTGGTGGTGGTGGACTTTGCCACCCGCTACCCGAGGCCGTGGCCCTACCCTCTATTGAGGCAGACACGGTGGCAGACGCACTGCTGACCATTTTCAGCAGGGTGGGGTTCCCCCAGGAGGTTCTCACGGACCAGGGATCCAACTTCATGTCGGCCCTGCTCCGGTGCTTGTGGGAGAAGTGTGGGGTCCAGCACACCTGGGCCTCGGCGTATCACCCCAGACCAACGGGTTGGTGGAGAGGTTCAATGGGACTCTGAAGCAGATGCTAAGGACCTTATGCACAAACACCCGCAGGACTGGGACAAGTACCTACACCACCTGCTGTTTGCATACAGGAGGTGCCCCAGGAGTCCACGGGGTTCTCACCGTTCGAGCTGTTATATGGGAGGCGAGTGAGGGGCCCCCTGGACTTACTGAGAGACGAGTGGGAGGGGAAGGTCTCCCCGGAGGGGGAGCCAGTTGTGGACTACGTCCTGACGTTCCGGGAAAGACTTTCCGAGCTCATGGGCCTGGCCAGAGAGAACCTGAGCAGGGCCCAGAGGAAGCAGAAGGTCTGGTACGACCGCAATGCACGGCCCGGCCTATGCTACCGGGACCAGGTGATGGTTCTAATTCCCTGCGCGGAAGAACAAGCTGCAAGCCGCCTGGGACGGCCCCTTCAGTTGTTAAGCAGCTGAACGAGGTGAACTACGTGGTGCAGCTGACGGGCCGGACACGCGCCAGCGGGTGTATCACGTTAACATGATGAAGCCGTGCTGGGACAGGGAGAACTTGGTGCTGGCCGTGTGCAGGCCCTGGGAGGAGCAGGGGAGGATCCTGGTGGGCCTGTTCCCGGAACCGGAGAGGACTCTTCGCTGGAGTCAATTTCTCTTCGGACCAGCTCACCCGCCCAGCAGGCCGAGATCCAAGAGGTGCTGCGCTCCCGCCAGCAGCTGTTCTCCGACAAGCCTGGTCTCACCAACCTGGCTGTCCACCGGGTGGAGACGGGCACTCACCCCGGTGCGCTGCTCCTGCTCAGGGTCACGGGAAAACAGCCCAGGACCTGGAGAGAGAGGTCGAGGCCATGTTGGCCCTGGGGTGATCCAGCCGTCCTCCAGCCCCTGGGCCTCTCCGTTGTGCTGGTTCCCAAGAAGGACGGGTCGATCCGGTTCTGCGTGGACTACCGGAAGCTCAACGCCATCTCGGTGTCTGACGCCTACCCGATGCCAAGGCCCGACGAGCTCCTGGACAAGCTGGGGGAGCTCGTTACCCTCACCACCCTGGACCTCACCAAGGGCTACTGGCAGGTGCCGCTAGACCAGGAGGCCAGACTGAAATCGGCTTTCATCACCGCTGGGGCTCTATGAGTTCCTGGTCCTGCCCTTCGGCCTCAAAGGGGCGCTGCCACCTTCCAGCGTCTGGTGGACCAGCTGCTGAGGGAATGGAGAACTATGCCCCAGCATACATAGATGATATCTGTATCTTCAGCCAGTCCTGGGAGGACCACGTGGCCCAGGTCAGCCAGGTACTGGATCGGCTGAAGGAGGCTGGGCTGACCGTAAAGGCTGGGAAGTGCAAGGTTGGAATGGCCGAAGTGTCCTACCTGGGCCATAAGGTGGGAGCGGCTGCTTGAAGCCAGAGCCGGCCAAAGTGGGGGCCATCAGAGACTGGCCTGTACCCCAGACCAAGAAGCAGGTCCAGGCTTTCATTGGGATGGCGGGTACTACCGGAGGTTTGTGCCCAACTTCAGCTCCATCGCTGCCCCAATCACAGAGCTGTGCAGGAAGGAGGCCCGACAGGGTGATCTGGACAGAGCAGTGCCAGAGGGCTCTCTGTGCACTGAAGGAAGCCCTGGTCAGGGCCCCAGTGTTGGTAAACCCGGACTTTGACAAGCCCTTTATCGTGTTTACTGACGCCGGACACCGGGCTGGGGGCGGTGCTGATGCAGGCGGACGAGAAGGGGGAACGCCACCCCATCGTACCTGAGCAGGAAACTGCTGCCCCGGGAGCGGAGCTACGCGACTACAGAGAGGGAATGCCTAGCGATGGTGTGGGCCCTGCAAAAGCTGCAGCCGTACCTGTTTGGCCGGCGTTTCACGGTGTACACCGACCACTGCCCCCTGACCTGGCTGCACCAGATGAAGGGGGCCAACGCCAAGCTGCTGAGGTGGAGCCTGCTCCTGCAGGACTACGACATGGAAGTGATCCACGCCAAGGGGAGCGCCAACATCATCGCCGACGCACTATCCCGTAGCGAGGGGCCCGAACTTCCCTAGGTCACGAGCGGAGTGACCCTGCTCAGTTCGCTCTCGGAGGGGGGAGAACTGTGACGTAGTGGAGGTACCTGGCTGGTTTCTATGCTGGCTCTGTGGTAACCCCCACTGGCTGCCATCGGTACCACAGCCCAGAAGGACTGGAGATGAGGCATTATGCAAAGAGGGTGTCTCAACCTGTCTGACCAGCTACCCCCAGGAGAGAGACAAAGGAAGGGGAAATGCTGCCTGGCTGGGGCAGGGCTGGAAGAGAGGGGTTAGTTTCTGTCTGGGATCATGGAGGAACCAGCCAAGCCAGGGGCTGGGATTTAGGGGCCCAATCTCCCCATCGCAAGGGGGCTGAGGCATCCTAGACCTGCCCTGTAACCAGATTACATCGGTGCTGTGCTGTGCTGTATCCTGGAGAAGAATACAATTACAGGCCAAACACAGTGAGGAGAGGACAAAACGGCACAACAAAATGAAAAAACAGCAACATGGGATATCTACCCATGTAGAAAATTCAGGAGTTATGGAACATGCACACAGAGAGCCTGTATACACCAGCTTTTAGTGCCAGGGAGACAACTGAACCCCACACTTCTTGTGATATGTGTGACCTCCTTGACAGACAGACATATAGGCTATGTCTACAGTAGGAGTTTTCTCTGCAAAAAAAATGCTAAAGAGGAACTCATTTGCATGAGTTGCAATCTCATGTGCATATTTTCTGCCCATCCGTTTTTGTGCTGGGCTTTTTGCACAAAAACAAGCAGTGTGGATGATTTCTCTGTGCGCAAAAATGCTTTTTCCTGCCAGATCCTTATGCCCCAAAAAAGGTGGTTTACCAATCTGGCGGGAAAAGGGGTTTTTTGTGCCAAGAGAAAACGTCCACGTTGCTTGTTTGTGCGCAAAAACCCCAGCACAAAAACGGATGGGCAGGAAATAGGCAAATGAGATCGAGACTCATGCAAATGAGTCCCTCATTAGCATATTTTTTGCCGAGAAAACTCGTAGCGTAGACTTAGCCATAGACTCTAAAATAACAGGGAGAAAAATCAGTTGGGGATGCTCTTTTCTCTTCTCACAGCTTCTGCTTTTCGACATAACCCGCAACCTACTGCACTTGAAGTGTGCTGGTTGTTGGTCTTATACACAGGCTGTTCTGTCAAGGTCAACTCATTAACATAATTCATTAGCCTAAAATAGCCAATCAACTTCCAGACACTAACATATTTCTTCTTCTTGCCTAGAGCCTCCCATTCTTATTAACATATTTGTACATCCTGTCTAGCTTCGCCCCATGATGTCAGACCTCGTTTTAGGTAAGGATGTTCAAATGCACATAACGGACTAGTCAACTGGCCGGTGGAATTTCCATGGACTTGTCGACTAGTTGATAGGCACGTCCACATTCTTCCCTTGAAATGTACAAGAGCCCCAGCAGGGGAGGAACGTGGAACTGTGCAGACAGCCCCGGGCCAGTGAGAAGTCCCGCTGACTCCAGGCTGCGGGTGGGTGCCTGCTTTGAAATGCACAAGCGTCCCCAGCCCAGACATTTCAAAGCCACGGAGGCCGGGGTCAGAGGGGGACACACAGGCTCCATGCTATGTGTGACGGACCAGGCCGGGTCTGGGCACAGCTGAGGGCGTTTGCTCAGGGCGAATTGCTCAAATTCAGGGCTCCTTACAGCCCCCAGACTGGAGACCTTCCCAAATAGGCCACAAACCAGTCCCACAGAGCACTTCAGCTGCCTGCTTGAAGCCTCACGAGCAAAACCCCTCTGACACCGCAGCAATATCCGTGCCCCAGATGGCCACAGGCCTCATACACAGGTGGGGGGGTCTTAGAACCCAATCCCACCTACCCCGAACAAGTTCTGTCCGGTTCCAAGAAACCAGCCACAGATCCCTGGTCAATTTACCCTCTGGACCTTACCCACAAATCACGCTGAGCCAATCCTTTCGAATCTACAATCTAAAGGTTTATTACTACAAGAAATCAAAGCGTGAGAGTACGGCTGCTAAAGTATCATACATTACATGAATCGAATCTCCCAGTTCTCGATGCAGGCTCTAAAGAGATGTTACAGCTGCTGGCTTAAAGTCCTTGTTGCATCCTAGGATCAGGATGGGTCCACAGTTCTTTCGGCTCTTCGATCCCTGCACTGCTGCCTCTGGGATGAAGTGCTGAGCTGAGTACCAAGATGGAGTCAGCCACATGGCCTCTTTATACATCCTTCCTGGTCTCTTCTTGGCTGCAGCAGGTCACCTGGCCAGGGGCCTATCCCTGTGTTCCCTGCTGGTAGCCCTTAGGTGTCAGGCCTCATTCTTGAGGTATGTCCTTGGCCCACTGAGTACTATTGTTCCACAGGGCCTCGCTAATTAGCATGTCCATAGGCCGGGCTCTGCCCAATGCTCAACCACATGCAGAGAAATATTCAGTATCCATACAAAGTACATGCTTATAACTTCACACACAGACATTATACAATCACATGAATAGCGTACATAGGATTAGCAGACAGTAAGCTTCTATTCAACACCTCACATGGCCCCCTTTTAGACCATTTTTGGGGCCAACACCCACACCTATGGGTGCAGCACTGATCTGGCTGCTTCCCTCAAATTCCGTAAGGTGACACTATGGGCTCCCCTGCCCCTTTCAATCACAGGGAGGTGGCAGTTTCAAAGGGGCAGCAGCCACACAGCTGATCAGTTCAGAGCCAGGAACCGGGAACGGGATGGTGAGGTAACCGGGGGAGGGGCAGCTACCGAAGAGGGCCAAGTTGGCCAGGCCCTCCAGCTTGGGGTGAGGAGCAGCTGGAGGGGGGGCCACTCAGCCAGGCGCTGCCAGTCAGCACCTCTGCAAGCCAGGAGAGGGATGAGACACCAGTGGCAGCCAGGTGGCTAAGCCCCCAGCTCCTACTGTGTGGCAGGGAGAGCAAGGGCTGAAGGGTAACAGGCCAGGGGGGTTAGTGGCAGGGGGGTTAATGGCTGAGGTGGAGGAGTTAGTGATGGGGGGGGGGTGATGGCAGATGTGTGTGTGGGGGGCTTAGAGGTCATTGAGGGTCCAGAAAGAGGTCATTGAGGGTCACCGGCCCTGCTCTCCCTCAAGGCCTCTGTGCGCCCCCCGGCACGTCCTCCTGCCTTCCTGCCGGGAAATGGAATTCCAGGAAAGCAAGACTCCAGCTCTGCTCGGGTGGCCGTGAGGGGCAGCGGGTCCCACACAGGGTAGCCAGCGTCCTGGGTTCTGTTCCTGGGGCCATGTCAATTAAGGGCAGGACTCTTGGCAGCTGCTCCTGCTCTTGGAGGAAGCGGGGCCCAGTGGTTAGAGAGGTGGTGGGTAGGAGCCAGGATGCCTGGGTTCTGTCGAGGGGCTAGTGGGGCACGGGACAGTAGTGCTGCTTGGGCCGTGAAAATTGGGGCTCCATCATGATGGTTGAGGAAGGGGGCCTGCCGGTCAGGACTCCTGGGTTCTCAGCCTAGTTCTGGAAGGGGAGTGTGGTCCAGTGGTTAGTGCAAGTGGCCTAGGAGCCAGGACTCAGGGAGTCTAGCCCACCCATGGGAAGGGCATGGGGTGCAGTGGTTCTGTAGCAGGCTCTGGGTCCTGGCCCTGGCCCTGGCTCTGGGAGGGGAGGGGAGTCCAGTGGGTGAAAGCAGAGCAGCGAAGTGAGAGTCTGGGGTCTACTCCTGGCAGGGAAGGGGAAGCGATCGCTGCCGGTGAGAAGAGCTGGGAATCGGGGGGGACTGGGGTAAAAACATGGGGGAGGGAGCTCTGTGGAGCCCTTCTTTCAGTCCCATCTCCCAGCACCCTGAGGCCCTGAACGTTTCCCCTGCACAAGATGACCCTGGGCTGGGCCTCCCTGGGGTTAGATGCAGCAGCAGGGCTGTGGGCCCCGCACTGTGGGCAGGTGACACCCAGCACATCCCGCGTCCTTTCTGGAGGGACCCCAGGAGTCCTGGCTCCCAGATCTCCCCCCTCCCACCCTGCTCTGGAGAACCCCGGAGACCTGACTGCCAGTCCCAACCCCACCCTGGTCTCTGTGGGGCCACTGCTCCCCCAGGAGTCCTGCCACCCCCATCCCCTGCTCTAACCACTGCACCTCGCTCCCCCAGAATCCTGCTCTTCAGCAACCCGCCCTGAGCCAGCCAGGAATAGAACCCAGGGTCCTGCTGCCCCACCCATTGGCGATCCCCCTCCCCCCAGGACCCCAACCCCCGCGTCCGAAAGGAGCCGTGGATTCGCCCTCCCTGTGGGTTTGGTGTCCCTGCAGGAAGGTCAAAAAGGCAAATAGGATGCTAGGAATTATTAAGAAAGGGATAGAAAATAAGACCCAGAATATCTTACTGCCCCTGTATAAAACTATGGTACGCCCACAGCTTGAATACTGTGTACAGATGTGGTCTCCTCACCTCAAAAAAGATATTTTGGCCTTGGAAAGGGTTCAGAAAAGGGCAGCTAAAATGATTAGGGGTTTGGAACGGGTCCCATATGAGGAGAGGTTAAAGCGACTGGGACTTTTCAGTTTCGAAAACAGGAGACTGAGAGGGGATATGATAGAGGTATATAAAATCATGAGTGGTGTGGAGAGGGCCGATAAAGAAAAGTTATTTATTAGTTCCCTAAATAGAAGAACTAGAGGACACCAAAGGAAATTAATGGGTAGCAGGTTTAAAACTAAGAAAAGAAAGTTCTTCTTCACACAGCGTGTAGTCAGCCTGTGGAACTCCTTGCCAGAGGAGGCTGTGAAGGCTAGGACTATAATAGAGTTTAAAGAGAAGCTAGATAATTTCATGGAGGTTAGGTCCATAAAAGGCTATTAGCCAGGATAAATGGTGTCCTTGGCCTCTGTTTGTCAGAGGCTGGAGAGGGATGGCAGGAGACAAAGCGCTTGATCATTGTCTTCGGTCCACCCCCTCTGGGGCACCTGGTGCTGGCCACTGTCGGCAGACAGGATACTGGGCTAGATGGACCTTTGGTCTGACCCGTACGGCCGTTCTTATGTTCTTATGTTCTTATGAAGACTGGCGCCTTTCTCAACGGGCTCATGTGTCCACATGGTGCCACCGTTGGGGGGTAAGTCTCACAACACTCCTGTACCCCCCCCCCAGACCTCCGCAATGTGCTGCTTAATAAAGCAATCCGGAGCGCCAGTTCATTGGGAATTGGGTACTGATGGGGGGGGGGCTCTGTTCGAGTGGGTGGGGCTGAAGCCCATTGGTCGGAGCGTGGCCTGTCGTGGCAGCCCGGGCCGGGAGCTGCACCCCGAGGACCCTGGGCCGGGCTGACTCCAGCCAGCTCAGCGGAGAATCCCCCTCTATCGCCCCCATGGCCACGGCCCACCTCTCTCGCTCCTGCGGCGCCCCCTGCTGCAGGGCCACGCGCAGGGCAGGCCCCTTGGGAACGCGTTGGGCCCCGGCGCGGGAGCGGGTGCGGCCCAGCTGGGGACGGGAGCGGGGTCTGGGAGCCCGGGCTTCACTTCCAGCCCCTGAGCCTTTGGGGCTGAGTCCCCTGATTCCCACTGAGCGCCCCGCTCACCCCCTCGCGGAGGGGAGCCCACCCAGTGGCTGAGACCCTGGCTGCCCTGCCGGCTGCAGGGCGTTTCTCGGGGGCACGGAGACGCCCTTCCTGGAGCCTCTCCACGGGGTCCCTGGAGCCGAGAGGCCTCCCCGCGCCAGGCAGGCAGAGTTAAAAGAGCCTGGAATTCCACCTCTGGGCAGGAAGGCAGGGGCCGTGCCAGGGCGCACAGAGGTCTCAGGCAGGGCAGGGCCGGCGAGAGGAATAGAAACTTACAGACTCTCCCTGGAGCTGAGTGCAAATCCATTAAGGTTTCTATGTTGCATCACAGCTGCCGGTGTATAAAACAGGAAAGCGAGGCAGCCCCAGCCCTGCTGGGACAGGCCCGCGCGATAGACGGGTGTAGCTTGGCAGAACAGGGCCCTGATTTCACACCCGGCAAACCTGACTCTGAGGAGCATTTGGTAAGTGGCACTCTAGCGGTGCTCTAACCGCTAGGCAACACTCTCCTCCCAGAGCAGGGGATGGAATCCAACTCTGGGCACTGTCCTGGGGTTCGATGTATAGATCCAAAGGAAAGCAGGACACTCCAGAGAGATTTCACCACTTTCCTATTCATTGCTAGCTTTAAGCAGTTGATAGAGTTGTTTAAATTTTACAAGCCTTACAAACAATGGCCGTTCAAGTTTAAACCTTCAATACGATCCATTCTAAAGCAATTCATACAGCGCCAAGCAGTGCAAAAGCAATTACTAGAAGTTTATTATAATACAATAGTTAAGCCTAGTTCACTTACACTGCACCCGTAGGCTCCCTACAGTACCGGGCAGGAGGTGGTGGTCCCATTGATTCCCACACGTAGGAACGCCCTGCACTGGGAGTGAAGGGGTCTATCCAGCGGGACACGTGGGTCAAACCGGCTTCCTCTTTCCCATCGATTCTTCTTAATAAGCCCATTTGATAGCAAAGTGAGACTTGGTCGTTCTAGTAATATTGTAGGACACTTATTATGCTCATGTTTGGGATACATGCTGCTATTCAGGCTGTTGCAAAATGAGATACTTGATTGTCAATTTTCTGGCTGTACCTGTGATTTTTGCTTATCAGAAATGTTGTGTACTGGTACCAGGTTCCTCCCAATATTCTTGGCACGGTATTTACCATGCTCCCTACGCACGATTGTTTAAAGAACTCTCCCCGCCTGACCTGCATGCCACCTACACCCGACGTGAGTTGGGCCTGGCTTTGCTGTGTTAGAAATCCGCACTTTGCTCAAGGCAGCATCATTGGTTCGGTTAAGGCAGGATCAGACAATGCAGACATTATTATTCTGGTGAAGACGGGGGTTCTCCAGGCTCCCAGCCCCCTCCCTCTGGCCACTAAATCTGACACTGCAGCCAGAGTCAGGCAGAGAACCCAGGAGTCCTGGCTCCCAGCTCTAACCACTAGACCCTCCTCCCTGAGCCAGTGAGAGAACCCAGGAGTCCTGGCTGCAGTCCCAGCACCTCCCCAGCTCTAACCACTAGACACCCCCCTTCCCAAGCTAGTGAGAGACCTAGGAGTACTGTCTCTCAAACACCCCCCCCCCCAGCTCTAACCACTAGACCCTCCCTCCCAAGTCAGTGAAAGAGCCCAGGAGTCCTGGCTCCCAGCTCCTCTCCACCACCCCGTGAATGTTAATGAAGGCCGGAGTAAATGTGGGGAAACTGAGGCAGCGGCAGAGCACTGGCAATGCTGAGACACCCTCCGAAAAGTGGGACATGCCCAGCACAGTGACAGTGGGGGTGTGAGCGGGCAGGGGACTATTTGGGGAGCGGCCCGTTTTGTTCCCGCTGTTTGGGGAGCGGCCTGTTTTGGACCCTTGGGTGGATCGTTCTGGATCCCAGAAGTATCCGTCTCACGCTGCCGCTCCCCGGCGAGACCATCTGAGGCTTGTCCCTCTCGGCTCTGGGGGGCCCGCAAACATCCCAGCCCGGAGGGGTCCGCGGCGCCAGTACCCCAGGGCTGGGGCAAGTGGCTCGAGCCCCACCCACCCTGTCATCTGTCCGGGCGTGGGCCGGGGCCGCCTCCCTCCTGATCTCAGCTCAGCCCGCGCGTGTTCGATCCCCGGCTGGAGATTTGACAGCCAGGGCGCAGCGGGGATGGAGCAGGGCCGGGGCCTGGCTCTTCCCCGCGTTGGGGGGCGCAGTCACGTGGCCAGTGTCCCCCCCGTTCTCCCCGCTCAGTCGCCCCCGTTCTGGGATCCCTCTCGGCCCGGGGGAATGGCAGAACACGCCCCCTTCCCCCCCCCAGCAGCCCGCCCGCCCCGCGGTCCCGGTTTGCGGGGGGCCTCGTGGGACCCTGGGGGAGCCGAGTCCTGGCGACGGAGCGAGGCGGGTTCAATTTGCCGCCCGCGCCCAGTTTGGCGGCCCCAGGCGGAGCTGCGGTCGCGCCTCGGCTTTGCTGCCGGCCGCGGCCCTTCGCCGGCTCCCCGCCGGCCGCAGACGGGACCCGAGAGAGGGGCCGGGGGCAGACGGTGGATCCCGAGCGCCCTGCGGGCACCTGGCTGAGGGGCCTCCCCTTCGTCCTGAGACCGGGCGGCTGCCACCTCTGCGGGGGCTAGAGAGAGAAGGGAGGGGGGCTGCCTGCACCTCCCCGCACCGCCCCAGTCTCCTGTGACCCCCAGCGCCGGGATGGAGCTGGGGACGGGCCAGGATGAGGTGCCCAGCTCCGGGGCTCGGGGCACGAGCCAGGCTCCAGCTGCTGGTCCCAACACACTGGGGAGGGACAGGACTTCTCCTTCCCGTGCCCGGCCGCAACAGGGCTGGGTCAGACCCAGGGCCAGGAGACTCCCCCGGCTGCGGGGAGCTGCGCACTGCCCACCCCGCTTCCTGCCTGAGCTGGGGCACTGTGTGGAGAGCTCACCCTCCCCCCATTCACCATCTTCCCAAAGGCCAGGCCAGGGCATGGCCCCCATTCAGAGCGGGGTGGCCGGACGTGGCCGCTGCTGGCTGGACGCCCAGCTCTGAAGGCAGCCGGGATTCTCCTCCCAGCCCTGATCCCCCAGCCTGGCCCATGGGCACACGCACTCACAACACCCCTGCACCTGCATCCCCCCCGCTCTGCAGCCCCTTCCCCGCCCGGCGGCCCCGGGATCCCGGCTGGATTCGCTTCCCCTTTGGGTCGCACCGAATAAAACAAACCGGGGATCGAACCTTTGGCAATTCCTTATTTATTTCCGTGGGCAACAGTTTCATTTTTGGGGGCGGGGCCGCCTGAGAGTGACCCCTAGTGGGGAATCGAGGCAGCACCCGTCCGGAGCCACAGCACTCTAGGAAGGATCTTCCCGAAGGCCAGGCCAGGGCCGAATCTCTAGGCTTGGCCGAATCTCTCTCTCTGTGTGTGTGTGTGTGTGTGTGTGTGTGTGGTTTTGTTGTTGTTGTTTCAGTTTCAATGGATGACATTGGCTTGTTTAACCATTTTTCTGCTTCCATGCCTTTCGATTGTCACACTTACAACACGCACCCAGGCAATATCCATTTCCTGGCTGCAGACGCTGAGGTTCACAAAGTTCAGGCTTTTTCACCATCAAACCACCCAGTGTTAGCATCGCCCATGACAAGCTCATCACTTGCTCCCAAAGCGCTCTATATCAGCTTTTTCTTGTGGCTGTGTCACATCACAGTTCTCTGCGTCTGCAGTCACAACACAGCGGCTCAATGCTGAGGTTTTCGCTTCGCTTAGCCACAGGGATGCGTAACAGCCTGAAATCATCAGTTCAAATGGCCAGTATCGATGCACCCGTTGGAGAGAGGCGTTATGTAACGAGGTGCCGCAGGATTCCGATGCAATACCCACCACTCGACCTCTAGTGCAAGGGACCATTAAAAAAGAAATACAGAAAAATAAAAGCAGTAGTCTATCGTTTGAGCTAGTGAATTAAGAAATAGCTGGAGCCTTAGCACAATTTAGCTCCGCCCTGTCTCTGACACTGGCTTGCCGGCTGACCTTGAGTGAGTCACCTCACCATTCTGTGCCTCAGTTTCCCCCAGCAGCCGGACGGCAGTGACTCACGGTCGCCTGGTGCCACCCCTAAGAGCCCCTGGAGGGTTAACATGGGTCCCGCTCCCGCAACGGCTGGAACCAGGAGTGAACCCTGGCCTGGCCGAGAGGGACGCAGGGCATCTGGGACTGGAGCCTTAGGGCAGGGCCTGGTGCGGGGAAGGGGTTAGTGACCCCTTAAACCAGGGTGGGGAACCTCAGGCCCGGGGCCTGAGTGTGGCTCCCAACTTGCCTGGATCTGGCCCCAGAGGCTCAGGGCTCCCCCCACAGAATTTGGGAGCCTGCGCTGGTGCTCCAGCCCTTCTCCCTTCTCCTCAGGCCAGAGGCTCTGCGCCCCCCATCTCTCCTCCCCTCTGTGCCCCCCATTCCCTGCTACCCTATGCCAGGGGCCCTTGAACTGGCACCTGTGAGGTACAAAAGCCGGATTGGGGGGGCTCTCAGTACCTAGGGCCAACACAGCAGACACGTAGGCCCAGGCCTAACACGATTTCCAAGTAGCCATCTGAGGGCGCGGGGCTAAGAAATGCGGAGGGAAGCAAGCAGAGAACCCCCCGTGCTCATGCGCTGGGGAAGGACCCACCGGGCAATATTGCAAAACAGCCTCCAGAAGATTCATTTTAAAGCGTTAAAATGGCGCGAGGCGCATGTGTGTCCAGCACGGGCCTCCCCTCAGGGAACCGGCCTGCGCCAGCGCTAACCAGACCACAGAGCGCCTGCCCCCCTAGGGCATTCGGGGTCCCACACGTTTCTCGGGGGTCTCCGACCAGTGAGGATGAAGGGGGTGGACAGTTTTAGGGGGTGGTGCCCATCGTGGGTGTAGATGGAGCCGTGTTAGGAACAGGGAGCCCAGGGTGGGAAATCGGAGCTCCCTCTGGGATCTCCCTCAGCCTGCCCCACCGTCCCTGCCTCCCGGGGGGGTGTCCTTCGCCCTGCTGAGCAAGGCAGCTGCAGTGAACCCGGCACTGCCCCCGCCCAGTCCGCCACAGGCAGCGGCCGTCACCCTGGTGCCCAAAGCCCAGTCACCCAGTTGGGGTGGAGGGACCGGGTCTGGCCCGGGGTCATCTGTGCTGATATTCCAAGGACTTGAGCTACAAACCTTCCTGCTCCCAGCTCAGGGCCGGTGACTCTAATTGCGACCCTGCCCGGGCCTCCGTCGAGAACTGCCAGCCCCCGACAGACAGTTTGCTGCATCAGAGCCCCCTGGCTCAGACCCCAGACCGGCTCCAGCTCCCACCCCAGCACCATGAAGACGCTTCTCCTCTGCTGCCTCCTCTGGGCCCTGCTGGAGACAGGTGAGAACGGGGCCGGGAGGTCTCTGAACCTTGCCCAGTGCGGTCAGACTAAAACCCACCCAGGAGAGTTGCTCTGCAGGAGAGGGGCTCTCCCCCCGGGGTGAAATATGCCCCAGCTCTGAGAGCTTCTCCCCCACTGCAACTGGAGCCCACTCTCCTCCTTCTGCCACCTGCCCCCACTGAGAACAGCCTCTCTCCAGCCTCTTTGGAACCCCCCTTCAGGAAGTTGAAGGCTGCTCTCAAATCCCCCCTCACTCTTCTCTTCTGCAGACTAAAGAAACCCAAATCCCTCAGCTGCTCCTTGTAGGTCATGTGCTCCATCCCTGAATCATTTTGGTCGCCCTCCACTGGCCCCTCTCCAACACGTCCACATCCTTTCTGTAGTGGGGGGCCCAGAACTGGACACAATACTCCAGATGTGGCCACAGCAGAGCCGAATAAAGGGGAATCATCACTTCTCTGGATCTGCTGGCAATGCTCCTCCTAATGCAGTCCAATATGTCATTAGCCTTCTTGGCTACAAGGGCGCCCTGTTGACTCATCTCCAGCTCCTCATCCACTGAAATCCCCAGGCCCTTTTCTGCAGAACAGCTACTTAGCCAGTCGGTCCCCAGCCTATAACAATGTTTGGGATTCTTCCGTACCCAGAGCAGGGCTCTGCACTTGTCCTCCTTGAACCTCATTGGATTTCTTTTGGCCCAATCCTCTAATCTGTCCAGGTCACTCTGAACCTGATCCCTGCCCTCCAGCATAGCCACCTCTCCCCCCTAGTTGTGCAATAGAGGGACGGACAACACTGGCACAAAACCAAGAAACACAGGGCAAGATCCCGGCTGGGTTAATGGGCCGTAGCTCCATCACAATCAATGGGGCTGCAGAGAAGGCTCAGCACAGATGAATCCTGTTGCCTTTGCTTCTCTAGGGACATGTGTTTCATGTGAGGTCTGCGTCGGTGGCCCTAACATCTGTACGGGCCCTGTGGAAGTCTGCAGTGAGCAACTGAATTCCTGCGGGATCATGAAAGCCGAAGCAGGTAGGTGCAGAGACCTTGAACCAGCCCAGGACACAGGCTGGGTCGGCATCAGCCCGCCCAGAAGCAGGGGCGGTTGGGTGAGAGCAGGGAGCCTGGGAGCCAGGACTCCTGGGTTTTCTCTGTGGCTCTGTGAGAGGGTGGGCCTAGTGGGTGGAGGGGAGAGGCTGGGGGAGTCCATGGTTGGTCCTGGCAGGGGTGTGGTGTCTGGTGGGTTAGAGCCGGGGGAGTCAGGGCTCCTGGGTTCTCTTTGTGACTCTAGCAAGGGAAGAGAAATCCAGAGGGTAAGGGTGAGGGGTTAGAGTGTGGGGCAGGTAGGGGCACCAGTCCTGCTGGTTGCCTACTGAACGCGGGTGAATTGTGCCTCAGTTTCCCCCCTCTAGATAGGTCATAATCACACCTGTGAAGTCTTGCGGGGGGGAGGCAGAGACCTGAAGCCTCATCTCCTCTTCCTCCCATGCAGGGGAGACAAAGACCCCCACCTTTGTGAAGAGGTGCGTGTCCTCCATCCAGTGCAACACTGCGCCCTTCTACACGACTTTTGGGAAAGGGATCTCCATGAACGGGAACATCGCCTGCTGTGTCGGGGAGGCCTGCAAAACAACCACTGTTAGCGGTACAGCGCCCGCCTTCGTCTCCAGCATATCCGCTCTCGTGTCCCCTGCCCTGCCTGGCCCCGTCAGGCCTCTCTGTGGGAGGAGGGAACGGGATTAGGAAAGAACCTTTATTTCCCTGCCCTGCAGGGGGCGCCCCATTGGATAACACTGAACCCCTGGGCGGGGGGAGGTTGGTGGGTGGGGCTCTAGCCTTGCACAAAGTGTGAACCGGATCCAGGATTCCCTACTCCAAGCCTCTCCCTGCCCCTGCTACCTCCTGTGCTCCAGAGCTGCAGCGCCTCCTGCAGGGGGATCCGGGGCTGAGCGGTGCAGCCCCCAGCTGCTCTCCCTGCCCTGCCACTCCCTGGGGCTCATCTCCCAAGCTGACTGCATTTCCTCCACTTTTCCTAGTGCCCCCGGCTAACACCGCCCTGAATGGTCGGCGCTGCCCAGCCTGCAACTCTGAGGTGTTACAGGACTGCAACAAAGAGTTCATCAACTGCACAGGGCCCAGACCCACTGCCTGCATTTCAGCACCATAGTGAAAAACGGTAATTGCCATCCGCCTGTTTCTCTGTCCGATTTTCCCACCCAGGAGCCACCACGCACATGGGCAGGTCCCTGCGTGGGGAACGTTAAAGAGTTCTTTTAGATAAAATGTTGGAAGGGAAAGTTATTTTGAATTACAATAATGAACCAGTCTGATTTTTCCCAGAGTTTGTTTTCATGGGGGCCTCTTCCGACCGAATCAATCTAATGAATGTGAATTCATAAAAAGTGGTCAAATTTCCATTTTTCACTGCAGAAAGGTTTCAGATGAAAAAATCTCAGAGAATTTCTGAGCACTCTCTGGCATAAGGGAGGACATAAGGGAATGGTCAATGAAATTGAAAAGGGAGAAGTGCATTATGATTGAAATAAATGCTTTTTCCAGCCAATCACCTGATAATCTGTGGAGCTCCCCACCACTGGAAAAAGAACGGTTACTTACCTGTAACTGTTGTTCTTCGAGATGTGTTGCTCATGTCCATTCGAATCAGGTGCACGCACTGCGCGCACCGCGTCTTCCGGAGCGTTTTCCCTAGCGGTACCCGTAGCGCCGGCAGGGCGCCCCCTGAAGTGGCGCCGCCATGGCGGGGCATAAGTACCCCTGCCGGCGCTCCCCCACCTCAGTTCCTTCTTGCCGGACGCTCCGACGAAAGGGAGGTAGGGGGGGAATCGAATGGACATGAGCAACACATCTCGAAGAACAACAGTTACAGGTAAGTAACCGTTCTTCTCTTCTTCGAGTGGTTGCTCATGTCCATTCGAATCAGGTGACTTCGAATCAAGTGGTCCATTCGAATCAAGTGACCAACCCCCTCAGAGGAGGAGGGGTCGGAGCACTGAAAGAGAGATGTCCACAAGAGTTGAACAATCCAACAAATGTATTCAACTAAACGAACAGCATAAAACGTAGAAAGTGCAACAGTACAGGACATGGCATATTTACAGAACAGAGCTGAGGACTGCAGCGCCCACGCTTGCATCCTCCCTAGCCTGCTGTGCCAGCGCGTAGTGCGCCGTAAAGGTATGGAGTGACGACCACGTGGGTGCCCTGCAGATTTCAGTAATTGGAACCTGTGCCCCAAAAGCCACAGAGGACGCCTGCGTCCTGGTGGAATGTGCTGTAACCCGGGGCGGGACCTTACCGGCCAAGGCATAACACTCCCTGATACATCCTGCGACCCAATTGGACAACCTTTGGGTCGATATGAGGAGCCCCTTCATTCTGTCAGCGACAGCAATAAACAATTGTGCGGATTTGCGAAAGGGTTTAGTCCTATCGATATAAAAAGCTAGGGCACGCCTAGCATCTAGGGAATGGAGCACTTGCTCCTTAAGGGAGGCATGGGGCTTTGGGAAGAACACCGGGAGGTAGATTTGTTGGGACAAATGAAAAGGTGACACCACCTTAGGGAGGAAAGCCGGGTGAGGGCGGAGCCTCACATTATGATCGGAGAACACCAGGTAGGGCGGATTTATCGTTAAGGCCCTTAGCTCAGAGACCCTGCGAGCCGATGTAATGGCCACAATGAACGCAACCTTCATCGAAAGGTGCTTCAAGGAACACGTGGCCAGCGGTTCAAAGGGGGGCGACACTAGCCTAGATAGCACGAGGTTGAGGTCCCACGCGGGGAGAGGAGGTCTAACCGAGGGATACAACTTATCCAAACCCTTAAGGAACCTTTTGACCACAGGGTCAGAAAACAGAGAAACTCCTGCTGAGCCAACATGGAAGGCAGAGAGAGATGCCACATGGACTTTGATAGAGGAGATAGAGAGGCCACTGGACCTAAGATCAAAAAGGTAGTCCAGAATGGACGGGACAGGTGCACAGGACGGGTGCACTCCCCTTTGGGACGCCCAAGACGAGAAGCGCCGCCACTTGGCAGCGTACGACCGTCTGGTAGATGGTTTTCTACTGCCAGGAGCACCATCTGTACCTCCTGGGAACATTCCCTTTCGGTTGAGTCAACCATGGATAAACCAGGCCGTTAGGTGTAGAGACTGGAGATTCGGGTGAACCATGGTTCCCCGTCCACGGTTGGGTCAGAGATCCCGGGCTGGCGGGGCGTTATAGGCTCCTTGGCGAGCATGTCCACCAGTATAGGGAACCAGAATTGTCTGGGCCAGCGGGGGGCTATCACGACGAGTGTGGACCCGAAGGTCCTGGCCCTGGTCAAGACCCTGGGAATTAGGGGAAATGGAGGAAAAGCATAAAGTATGCCCGCCGGCCAGGTCACCGTCATGGCATCCCCCCAGGAGTTTTCCCAAAGCCCGAGCAGGGAGCAATAATTCTGGCACTTGGTATTACGTGCCGAGGCAAACAGGTCTAGTAGGGGATAGCCCCACCTGCGGAAGACCTGGTGAAGAACCGAGTCCTTGAGAGACCACTCGTGGGCTCCGAAGGACCTGCTCAGAGCATCGGCCAGCAAATTTTTGCACCCCGGGAGGTACTCTGCCTGCAAAGCTATGTTGTGCTGCACACACAGGTCCCAGAGGCGCAGGGCCTCACAACAGAGGGGAGGCGACCGGGCCCCCCCGACCTGTTGATGTAAAATACAGCTGCCGTGTTGTCCAGGCGGACTAGAACGGAGCGGCGAGAGAGCTTCGACAGGAAGGTCTCGCACGCTCTCCTGACTGCTCTGAGTTCCCGTACATTTATGTGTAGAGCCCGCTCTGCAGGGGACCAAAGACCCTGGGTCCTGTGACACCCCAGGTGTGCTCCCCAACCCAGGTCCGAGGCATCTGTGACCAGAGCAAGCGAGGGGGGAGGCACGGAGAAGGGGATCCCGCTGCAGACCACAGACTCCTGAGTCCACCATTGTAACGAAACTATTACCTCCGGGGGCACCGTAAGAACCGTGTCCCAGAGGCCCCTGGATTGGTTGAATGCCCTTGCCAACCAAGCCTGCAGAGGTCTGAGTCTCATTCGAGCATGGCGTACCACGTATGTGCATGCTGCCATGTGCCCCAGCAACCTTGAGCAGACCGGGCGGTCGTGATAGGGGACCGAGTCAATTCGGAGACCAGATCCACTATGGCCAGGAACCTGGTCCTGGGGAGAAGCACCCTCGCCAACCTGGCATCCAGGAGGGCACCCACGAATTCGAGATGCTGAGAGGGGGTCAACGATGACTTTTCCTCGTTCAGCATGAGTCCCAGCCTTACGAAGAGGGCCCTTGTGAGGGACACGTGGGCCTCTCCTTGTTCGTAGGAACGACCACGGATTAGCCAGTTGTCCAGGTACGGGAACACGTGTACCCCTTGTTTGCGGAGGAACGCCGCCACGACTGCCATGCATTTTGTAAAAACCCTGGGTGCTGTAGAAAGACCAAATGGGAGTACAGTAAACTGGAAATGGCACCAGGAGACGATGAAACGGAGGAACCTCCTGTGGCAGGGTCTTATCGCCACATGGAAGTAAGCATCCCTGAGATCGAGAGTGGCGTACCAGTCTCCTAACTGTAGAACCGGAATGATAGAAGCCAGGGTTACCATTCTGAATTTGGATTTCACGACTGCCTTGTTGAGATCCCTTAGGTCTAAGATGGGACGGACCCCGCCCTTGGGTTTGGGAACTATGAAATATCGGGAGTAAAAACCCTTGCCCTCCAGGTGCGATGGAACCCTCTCTACCGCTCCCTTTTGGAGGAGCGCCAGTACCTCCTGGCGGAGGGTGCCTTCGTGAGAGGTGCCCCTGAAAAGGGACGGGGAAGGTGGGTTGGAAGGGGGCGAGCCCAAAAAGGGGATGGTATAGCCACTCCTGACTATGTTTAGAACCCAGGCGTCGTTTGTGATTTTTGCCCAGGCTTGAGCAAACCGGGATAACCTGGCCCCAAACGGGGGGCCAGAGTGGGAGGCTGGTGCGCGACTCTCTGGGAGCCTGTCAAAAGTGATGTTTTTGCTGTTGGGAGGGACCTTGACCAACCCCACGGGGGTTGTCTCCTCTTGGGCGACGCCTACGCCCCCTTGAGGATGATGGACTCGCAGCCGCCCCCGTACCCGCACCGGAAGCACGAGAATGGCGTCTCCAGTAATCCCCACGGGGGACCTGGGACTGCGGTCTCCCCTGCTGTCTGTAGGGCAGCTGACAACGCTGAGGAGCCAGTGTATGGATCCCCAAGGACCGAAGGGTTGACCTTGTGTCCTTGAGCGTATGGAGCCTGGAGTCCGTATGCTCCGAGAATAACGCCTTGCCGTCGAAAGGCAGGTCTTGGATAGTAGACTGGACATCAGGAGGTATTCCAGACACTTGCAGCCATGCACCACGGCGCATAACCACACCTGACGCCATGGTGCGGGCTGCAGAGTCGACCGCATCCAGGGAAGCCTGGAGGGCTGTGCGGGCGATGGCCTTACCCTCCGAGGTCATGGCCAGAAACTCCTGACGGGTCTCGGCAGGGAGCTTATCCTTGAATTTATCCATGGCCTGCCATGTATTGAAAGCATAACGACTTAGCATCGCTTGCTGATTCGCGATGCGGAGTTGCACCCCACCAGTGGCGTACACTTTCCGGCCCAATAAGTTAAGGCGCTTGGGCTCCCTAGCTTTTGGGGACGGCCCTGGTTGGGGGAGTTTTTCCCTTTGGGCCGCTGCCTGGACGACCAAGGACCCAGGGACAGGCTGGGAGTACAAGTGTTCGTGCCCCAACTGGGGAACATAGTAGCGCCTCTCGACACCCTTTAAGGTAGGGGTCAGGGTCGCCGGTGTCTGCCACAGGGCATTGGTAATTTTTGCCACCGTTTTATTAAGTGGCAAAGCCAAACGGGCGGGCGCGTCATCTGAAAGAATATCGATCATAGGGTCCGTGTCCTCCACGACTGGCTCCACCGGGACACCCAGGTTGGAAGCCAGACGCCTGAGCAGCTCCTGATGTGCTCGGGTATCCATAGTAGGCAGCGCCGGTGCAGGATCTGCCAGGGCTTCATCAGGAAGATGATGAGGAGGACGACTCCTGTATCAGTGCGGGATCTAGCGCAGGAGCCGCGTGTGGTACTGGCTGGACATACGGTACTACTTGCGGGCACAGTTCCGGCACCGAGGCCTGTGCCTGTGCCACAAGGTCCGACGTGGGCGGCCTCTGGGGGGAAGGAGGAGGTCGCGACAACGACGCCGATGGTTGCGTTCGTGACCCGAGGCTCCTGACACCACCAAGGGGGGCACGGGCCCTTGCCACTGGTGGTAAGCCCACGGTGTCCAGAAGGTCCACTGCGGATGAGGCGGTCAAGTCTGCTGCACCTGTGAACGGTCACGTCGATGCCGGGAAGCGGGATCTATGGGCGAAGAGGCTCCGAGGACCCCGATCTGAGAGATGTCGCATCGGAATCCGAGGAATAATCGGACTCCGGCCAGGAGGCGCCGACGAGGAATGACCTGTAGCCGATGGAGGGCAAACCTGGCCATGGACTCAGGCTTGCCCTCATGGGCACGGTGGGGACGTGCGGTGCCGGTGCCGGTGCCGGTGCGGTGCCGTGCCGGTGGCTGTTGAGGCACCGGGGAAACAGAAGGCTGTTGCGGCACCGAGGGAGCGGGAGGAAGCTGCGGTACCAGGGGGATCGATGGCTGTTGCGGTACCGGGGGACTCAGTCCCGGTGCCGAAAACGTTGTTTGCGCCGAAAGAGGTGCCGGGGGGCCCAGTGTCGGTGCCGGTTGCATCTCCGGCGCTGAGTATGACGGTGCCGAGACGAACCCCGAAGAAGTCGACAACAGTGTCGGCTGGGGCACCGGCAAGGTCCACATGGTTGGTGCCGGTGCTTGCGACGGTGCCAAGACGTGCATCGGTGCTGAAGAGCCCGGTGCCAACGCGTGAAGGGACAGTCCCGGAAAAGTACTCTGAGCCGGTGTCGAAGATGACGGTGCCACAGACGTTGCCACAAGGCTAGGGTGGTACGGCACCGGTACAGCCAAACGGGGGGCCGGGAGAGATCCCAACACCGAGGTAGGCCGAACCCAGTTGGGTGCTGACTGAGGCTTAGGAGCCGGCGTCGAGAACGGCATCGATGCCAAGGCAAGCGGTACTGGTCCCACAGGGGACGGTCCCGTCACATAAGTGGCCTGAGCCTGCCGGTCTTGCCGGTGCGGAGGTGAAGCCAGAGCCAACACGGCCTCTGGCGTAGGCGACCTCGACCCTTCCGCCTCAACCGGCACGGAGGAGGTGGTGAGACTGATGAGGTCCTGCGCCGCCTCAAAGGTGTCCGGCGTGGACGGGCGGTGCGGGGGCAATTGCCCTGGACTAGAGGGACATTCCGCCCGCTTACGGCGCACCGTAGAGGATGTGTGCACCGGTGAGTCGGCACCACGGTGCAGGTCCGGCGTGGCTTTCCGAGACAGGGACCTCCCGCGAGACTTTCTCGACCTCTTCGATGCCGGAGGGTGAGACCGGTGCCGGGTCCTGGACACCGAGGCCCGGGCCCGAGACGGAGCATCGCGTGTCAACGCCAGTGCACTGTGCACCGCAGGGTGCCCAGCCGGTGCCGGCTGTAAAGCCGTCTCCATGAGGAGGAGTTTTAGGAGAGAGACTCTCTCCCTTTTAGTGCGCGGCTTGAAAGACTTACAGATCTTACAGGCGTCCGTAAGATGGGTCTCGCCCAGACACTTCAGACAGCTGTCGTGTGGGTCTCCTTTGGGCATGAACTTTGCACAGACAGCGCACATGCCTTGAAGCCTTGCGGCCCTGGCATTCCTCACCCCCGAAGGGGGGGAAGAAGAACAAAGAACGAAGTAGACACTAACTACCTAACTAATTGAACTATTTACAATGCTAAGAGAAACGGGAACCATTAACTAAACTAAGAGAGAGACACGCTCCAACGACCGTCACGGGCGGTAAGAAGGAACTGAGGTGGGGGAGCGCCGGCAGGGGTACTGATGCCCCGCCATGGCAGCGCCACTCCAGGGGGTGCCCTGCCAGCGCTACGGGTACCGCTAGGGAAAACGTTCCGGAAGACGCAGTGCACGCGGTGCGCACACCTGATTCGAATGAGCAACCACTGGAAGAAGAACTGCTGTGGTCAAGAGCTATGTAAGATTCTAAAAGATTCTTGCTTATTAAGAAGAGCTGGAGTGATCATAATGAATGATCAGAAAACTGTTGAACCTCCTTTTTTTCAGGTCTTACACTGATTTCTAGCTATTAACAATATCCCTCATATTGGTGGTTTGGATACCTTTCTGTGCAGGATCTAGTGCTGGCCGCTGATTGAAGCAGAATACTCTCCTGTGCACGGCACCCTGCACAAGGGACCCCCAAACTTCCGTTTTGTCTCTCAATTTGTAGAATAGCAGGCTCTAAAGTAATACAAATGAAGTGACAGTACAAACACACCTTGCCTGGGTCTGCTGCAGAAATGTCTCAGCTGGAGGGACCCGGGAGTGCCAGAGATATTTCTTTTTTACTGGTTGTGGAACAGTGTAACAGACGCCCCAACTGAGATTGGGGCCTTTTTGTTCCAGATGTTCCACAGATCCCTTGGCTGAGAGGCAAATCCCCCCTCACTCCGTGCCAGGGGATGCACGCCTGCCCTTGCCAAAATTGGGAGTCCCTATGTGCCAGGGTCTGTACAGGCCTTTTGGCTGAGAGCTGATTAAGGATCCCACTACTGCCACCATCAGTGAGCAACGCCAATTCCAGGTCAATGGTGGGACTAACATTGGCCTGCTCCACAGTTTGTTAGAGATTGGGGTTCACTGAGTGACACTGCATCAGAGCAGAGGAAGGGAGACTGGCGGGAGGTCCCAGATGGGCTGCGAGGAGTGGCTCAGAGGGGAAAGGGGACCGTGTTGTATAGGACCAGAGACATAAGAGGCTTCCCAAAGTGGTTCCCAGACACTGACTCTCTTGCTTTGTCCCCAACAGGTGGGACAACCAAGAAGAACATCATGAAAGGCTGCACTACTGCATCTGCCTGCACTTATATACAGGAGTTCAAAGGGATCTTGGCGGGGCCCAATGTGGATATCACCAAGGTCGAATGCAGCCCCGCCTCCTCCCGCGTAGCCACTGTGGCTCTGGAACCAGCCGGACTCGTCCTCCCAGCCCTCCTTACCGTCCTGGTGGTGAATGTCCTCTGCTGATCGCCCCTTCTGTGACAGAGCCCCACTGCCCTGGGGAGCCACGGTACTGGTGGCAGGGCTCGGATTCCCTTCCCTGTAACGGGATTAACAGAATAAAACAGACACAGAAAACTGCACAGGAGCAGGTGTCTGTTTGTGTGTGTGTGTGTGTGAGGGGACTGATTCTTGGATCGTGTGTGTGTGTGTGTCTGTCTGTAATAGTGAATCTCGGATGTTGTGTATCTTCCTGTGTGATCATGAGTATTGGACTCTGTGGCTATGTCTAGACTGCAGGCTCCTTTTAGAAGAAGCTTTTCCGGAAGAGATTTTCTGGGAAAACTTCTTCTGAAAGGGAGCAGCCACACTGTGAAAGCGCATTGAAAGATTGGTCTGCTTTTCTAAAGATAGCGTCCACACTGAATGGACGCTCTCTCACATGTGAGCTGCGGTTACTGTGGAAGGAGTGGCTACCAGGGAACCTCTGCTTTTTCCTCTTTCCTCTCTTGGAAAGAACTCCCTCTTCCCCCTCCACACAGGCCTTTTTCCAGAAGAGCTCTTTCAGAAACAGGCTTCTTCCTTGTAGAATGAGGATTAGCAACACCAGAAAACCCCCTCTGTTCCTTCGATTTTCTTTCAAAAGAACGTGATTGCAGGGTGGCTGTAACTCAAGTTTTTTTGGAAAAATGGCTGTTTTCCCAAAAACACTCTGTCGCGTAGACGTACTCTGTGCGTGTGTGATCATGAGTCTTGGACCGTGTGTGTTCGTGTGTCTGTGTGATAGCATGTCTTGGATCATGTGTGTGTAATCACGTCTTGGACTGTGTGTGTCTAAGTATTGGACTGTGTGTGTATGTGTCTGTGTCTGTATAATCCCGAGTCCTGGATTGTGTGTGTCATTGTGAGTCATGGATTCTGTGTGTGATAGTGAGTCCGTGCGTGTGTGGTGTGTGTCTGGTGTGTCATTCTCTCTCTCTTACACACACACACCCTGCCCTCCACTCTCCTATCCCAACCCAACATGTTACCCCCAAAAATTCCCGCTGGAGATCACCCAGGGTTACAGGAGGGTGGACGTATTCGTTGAGGAATTCACACACCAATAGATGGTTCAACTAAAGAGGAACCAGCTCTCCCTTTCTCACACACACACCAATACACACATGCCTTCAGTCATTCACACACACTCATTCTGCCCTTAGACACTCACTCACTCACACTGGCATATGGGTTGCAGAAGGAGCCGAGGCATGGGGGGAATGGGCCAGCAGGTGCACCCTGGGGGCCTGGCTGGGCGCCTCTAGGATTAGGGTGCCTGTCTGGTGAAGGGCCCCCATGTGCAGGTAGAGGAACGGCCAGCCATGGTATTTCTTCCCATCAGAAAATTCCTCTTCTACAGAAAAAGAAGCAACACACAGCCCTGTCTCCTGGCCTTCCTCCGCTGGCGAACCCAACTGGGTAACTCCCCCAGTCCCCTTTATGCCTTTTCCTCACCAGTGAAGTGACTCTCCTGCTTTCACAAGTGGGGAAACTGAGGCATAGATATGCTCAAGGCCACCCAGTAGGCCAGTGGCAGAGCTGGTCCCATCGCAGGGCTCGCTGCATCAGGCCACGCTGCCTTCCTGGTGCAGAAAGGGGTGTCCCACCCGCGTCCAATCCCTCCCTTCCAGGCACTGGAGCTAGGAGAGACTTTGGTTCCATCGCCAGTGCCAGACCACCCTGCGGCCCTGAGTCCTGGAGCCTCGGTCGACTTGTGGGGCTCAGAAGCTGGGCAGATATAATAGTGCAGACATTGGTCTACTCTGGGAGCGAGTCATGTCAGTCGGTTCTGATCAGATTCAATGAAATGTAAGATCAGGCTCTAGGTCAAGTAAGACAATGGTGGGATGAACCCCCGAGGTGATCGCCCAAAAGGGGGTGTCTGTGTCTCTCCTGGGATAAAGCTATAGAACTAGTTTCGAAGTCGCTCTGAAACGAAGGGCCAGGCAGAGGAAGCACATGTCCCCGTTGGGCCTGGAAAGGGCCAGGGCTGTGCAGGTGTCAGCGACAACACCAGCTCCTCGGAGGGACCCGAGCTGAACCATCCCGGCCCTTCCTCCGCAGCAGCTGCGAAGGCCGAACAGTTGGTTCAGGAACACACCTGGCCCATCCCATGTGGATCCCCAGGCTGCGGTGTTTGAACTATGCGAGGGGAATGGAGAAACCTGGCGTCAATCTCCACATGGGGAGCTTGAACTCTGTAATAATTGTGGTCTGAAGCCACTGGTGCAAGGACACTCTTTGGTGCACTGGTGCAAGGACACTCTTTGGTGCACTAACATCATTTTCAGGGCGATGCTATCTCATTCCTAGTGGACTGTGAAAAACGTGGAAGCGCGCCTATGGCCAGTGCTGGGTTTATTGCTTAACCTGTTGGCATCATAGCTGCATATTTACAATCCACAATGTATCTTAAGGAGCAGATTGTGAGGGGCACACCAGGGGAAAGTGACACCCCTGTTATAGGCTGGTGAATGGAACCAAGTCACCGTTAGTCCCTGAACACTTTTGTTTACAGGTTTCCTTTTCTGGTAACAGTGAGTTGCCCTGCCCGCATCCTGCTCTCTCCAGAATACTCAGATCCATTTCCTGTATCAACGGAGTGTATTGCACCACGATCCGTTAGCTGACAGTCAAAGCTGCAGGGACCTTTGGCTCCCTGTTGAAATCGCACTGGGAAAGCGCGGTGTCGGTCGGTCTGGCAGAGGACGGAGTCGGGATTAGAGTCTCTGCGCCCAGGTGGGGGCTGAGTCATTGGCACTGTTGGTAAGTCGCATGTGTGACGACGCGTTGGGGTCCCCTGACTCCTGCACCCCCGTAATGGCACGAACAGACTCCACCAGCCCGTAGAATGGAGGGAGTTTATTCCTTCTCCGGGATACAGCACAGCACAGCACAGCACAGCACCGATGTAATCTGGTTACAGGGCAGGTCTAGGATGCCTCAGCCCCCTTGTGATGGGGAGATTGGGCCCCTAAATCCCAGCCCTGGCTTAGGCTGGTTCCTCCATGATTCCAGCCAGAAACTAAACTCACTCTTCCAGCCCTGCCCCCAGCCAGGGCAGCATTCCCCCTTCCTTTGTCTCTCTCCTTGGGGGGTAGCTGGTCAGACAGGTTGAGCATAATGACTCATCCCCTGTCCTTCTGGGCTGTGGTACCGATGGCAGCCAGTGGGGGTTACCACAGAGCCAGCATAGGAACTAGCCAGGTACCCCCACTACGTCACAGTTCTCCCCCTCCAGAGCCGAGCAGGCACTCCACTCGTGACCTAGGGAAGTTCGGGTCCTCTGCGTGGGAACCCGCCCTGGGGACATGGGTGCTCCCCTTGACTCGGGCGGCCGCGGTGCCCACATGAACTGGCTTCCCTCTGTCCACTCGCATCGCTCCAGGGCGACTGGCACAGGCCTGTCCTCTGTGGTCGCACCCACCCTTCCGCTGGCCTTGATCTCTGGCCAGGGTCTCTCGGGCCGGGGCCATGAGCCCAGCGAGCCTTCTCTGGACAGCCAGGGCAGCCTCCACCCCCGACACTCCATCCGGCGGGTCTTCCCCTCCCATAACTCTCCAGCAAGCCCAGAGGCTCCTCTATACAGGGTAGGGGCCCTGAGCAGCTTTCCTCCCGTCTTGGGCCTTCCTGCCCCTCTGGCAGGAGTCGCAGGACCGGCCGTACCGCTGCTGCGGCTGCACAAATATTCCCGGCCAGTAGAAGTGTTGGAGCAGCCTCAGCCGGGTGCTCCGGATCCCCGGTGGCCCCCAAAGGGGCGTTATGGGCCAAATACAGCAGCTTGAGGTGATACTTTTGGGGGCGACCAGCTGCGCTGGACCCCATGCCCTCACCTTCCTGGGGAAGCCATTCCCGGAACAGGAATCCCGCTCCCACAGGAATCTCTCCTGGCCTCCTCTCCCCAGGGGCTGGGCTGTCACGGAGGCCAGCCTCGTCCCTCAGCCTCTGCAGAGGGTCTGCCTGCACCTCAGCCTGGAATTCAGCCGCTGGGGCAGGGATCGGGACCTGTTCCCCACCTTTGCCTAGGTCCGGGGTCCCGGCTTGGCTGGACCCCGTGTCCTGATGATGGGACCCTAGGGACCCTGCCAGGAGTCCTTCCCTGGATCCAGGTTGCCAGCCCCTCGCTGGCTCTGGCTCTGGGCGGTGACTAGAGCCCGCTGGGATTCCTGGGGCCACTCCTCTAGGTCATTCCCCATTAGCACCTCCGTGGGCAAGTGCGGGTGCACCCCCACTTTCTTGAGACCTTCCTTGGCCCCCCATTTCAGATGCACCCTGGCTACAGGCACCTTAAACGGGGACCCGTCTATGCCCTTCAGGGTCAGCTGCGTGTGGGGTAGTATCCGGTCTGGGGCCACTATGTCAGATCGGGCCAGCGTCACCTCCGCCCCGTGTCCCAGAAACCCGTCACCTTCCTACCATCCACCTCCAGGGTATGAGGCACTCGCTCCGCAGCCGTCCTGCCCCACCCGGTACACGGAGAAATCCGCCTCCCGAGGTCAGACCTCCCAGGGGGGGGTGCACTGAGCATCCTTCCCCCCACTCTGAGCTGAGGTTTGCCTGCCAGCCCCTGCCTCTGGGGCAGCCTGCCCTTCCTCCAGCCCCAGCCAGTTAACCCTGGAAAGTCCCAGGTCATGGGACCTGGTGCACTGAGCCCTCTTGTGGCCTTTTTGCCCACAGCGATGGCAAGTTAGGCTTTGGGCTGTCTCTGTCCAGGCCCTGGCTGGTTCTCTGGGGCACAGACGACCTGTTCCTTGGGCTCGCCTCGTAGTTGACTCCCTCCGTCGCTCAGCCGAGATCCGGTCTCTGCGCGATTCCCTTTCTCTCCGGGACTCCCGTTCACACCCGGACCGGCTCTCCGTGAACTCATCTGCCAGTCTCCCGGCCTCCTGGGGGGTCTCTGGTCTTCGGTCCTTGAGCCACAGCCTCAATCTGGGTGGGCATGCTTCATAGAACTGCTCCATCATGAACAGCTTGAGCAGCCCCTCTGCAGTCTGGGCTCCGACTCCAGACACCCACTTGCGGCAGTATTGCGCCAGGCGGGAGGCCAGGTCCACATAGGTCTCCGTGGCTCCTTCTGCACCTCCCGGAACTTCTTCCTGTACATCTCGGGGTCAGCCCGAACTTGTGCAGCAGGGCCTCCTTGACTCGGTTGTAATCCCTGGCTGTAGGTCCTCCAGCTGATTGAGCACCCGGCAGCCTCCTGGTTCAGTGCGGGGATGAGCTCCTGCAGCCAGTCAGCTGGGGGGACCCGTTGCAGTCCACAGGCCCTCTCAAAGGAGCTGAGGAACCCGTCTATGTCGCCCATGTCCTTCAATTGGGCCACCACGAGCTTCTCCAAGCATCTGGCCGCCCTGGGCCTTTGGGGCTCATCTGCACTCGGCGCAGTTGGGGCCCTGCCGCTTCTCCGCTCGGCCATGGCCAGCTCATGCTGTCGCTGCTCTCTACGGTCCTGGACTTCCAATTCCTTCATCTGCAGCTGGATTTCTAGCCGCCGCAGCTCCGCGGGGTTGGACCCTCCCCTCGGCGGACTACGGCTTGCAGTGCTCCTGGGAGGCAGTCCGGTCTCTTCGGCGGCCTCCAGCGCTCCGCCCCTCTCCGAGCCTGACACGCTCCCAGTGGGGTCTGGCTGTTCCCCACGGGACAGGATCCCAGCCCTGTGGCTGGTCATTCTCTTCCAGCCGGGCAATCAGCTGGGCCTTGGTTGCGCTCCGCACAGGCAAGCCCCTCTCTCTGCACAGCTTCACCAGCTCTGCCTTCAGCAGTTGGGTATAGGCCATCTCCCGCTGGTCCCCTCGGTGCAGACTCACCAGTCTAGTGCTGCTGCGCCCCCGATTCTCAGGAACCGCTCTGTTTCCAGCACGCCTGGTTCCATGGCTCTTGCTTCTACTGCGCCTAGTCGCTCGCGCTGGATGCTCCATCCACGGGGTGCAGTGCATCCACTTCTGACACCAGTGTGACGACGCGTTGGGGTCCCCTGACTCCTGCACCCCGTAATGGCACGAACAGACTCCACCAGCCCGTAGAATGGAGGAGTTTATTCCTTCTCAGGATACAGCACAGCACAGCACAGCACCGATGTAATCTGGTTACAGGGCAGGTCTAGGATGCCTCAGCCCCCTTGTGATGGGGAGACTGGGCCCCTAAATCCCAGCCCCTGGCTTAGGCTGGTTCCTCCATGATTCCCAGCCAGAAACTAAACTCACTCTTCCAGCCCTGCCCCAGCCAGGCAGCATTCCCTTCCTTTGTCTCTCCCTGGGGGGTAGCTGGTCAGACAGGTTGAGCATAATGACTCATCCCCTGTCCTTCTGGGCTGTGGTACCGATGGCAGCCAGTGGGGGTTACCACAGAGCCAGCATAGGAACTAGCCAGGTACCCCCACTACGTCACAGCATGTTCCTTTGCAATTGTTGCTGTCACCGTTTTATGCTGTTCGAGGTCCTGGATTGTTCACACCCGGCCCTTGGCGGACGAGGGCGGCTTGTCCAGCAGCGCTTAGGCCGCTTTTGTGTCATCTCTTTGCCCGGATAAGCACAGAAACCGGCACTTGTGCTGCTCCCTAGACTGTCCCTGACTCTATTAAACATCTAAAGCGGGACACTAAACGCAGGATCCTGGGAGCCCGCCTGGCTGATCACCTGGCTGGGCTTTATTCATCCTTACCCTGCTGAACCCCCTGACTCCAGCCACCTGCCACCCCTATTTCACATGAGCTCAGTGAGCAGGTTCCCAGCTAGTCGAATTAGCGCGATACCCAGATGTACAACCCCCCCTCCCCAACATTCACAGAGACGTCTCTCCTTAAAGAAATATCCCCTGCACCGGGTTCAATGACTTAATCGACTCCCCAAAGCAGCAGGGGAGGGGCGTTGGCTCCCTCTCTCTTCCCTCAATGGCTCGTGGCTGAGGAGAGGTTATTCCCCAGTCGGCGTCTGCCAAGCGGCTGGGGGGAAGCTGCAAGGAGCCGGACCCGGTCACAGCTCAGCGGGGTTCAGGGGGCTGCAATAAGGCTGCATGAACCCTACACGCTCTGAGTTCCTGCGGCATCTTGTCACCAACGAATCCATTCATTAATCAACCCCCCCCTCCCCCTCCCAAAATGGGAGGGCGGCTCCTCGGATCCTGCTGGGCCTGGACTTTGACCTTCCTCTGGGTCCGTAAGGTTCCCACAGTTCAGCCTCCAGCGCCCCCTTCCCACGGGCAAGAGGAATCCCCGGCCAGCCAGAGCCTCGGGACCGGTCAGCGACACCCCAGGCGGGCGCCCTCCACGTGCAGTGAGGGGCCCGTCCACACTCACAGCCCCCCAGAGACCCACCCGGTGGGAGCCGAGCAGTCACCCGCCGGCCTGCCGTGTGCGTCAGATGGTGGGGACCTGGGGCGCCCCTTTGGGTCTATGCCCCTGTCTGCTCCTGGAGGGCACATTCCTCCCTGGACTGCAGAACTGATCCATGCAGAAGAATAACAGTCGTGTGCTACAGGCAGAGAAACAGGCAGAGGGCAGCGGAGGAGGGAGAGGCCGTCCCTGCTGAGCTGTGCCGTGTGTGACTGGCATCCAATCCTGACTGGAGGATCCTAGAATCATAGACTCCTAGAACACTAGAACTGGGAGGAAGCTCGAGAGGCATCGAGTCCAGTCCCCTGCCCTCACAGCAGGACTAACCATGGTCTATATCAGTGGTCCCCAACGCGGTGCCCGCGGGCACCATGACACCCGCCGGGCCATTTCTGTGCACCCGCCAAGTGATCAGGGCCGGCCCCGCCCCAAGGCGCGTGGCTCATGGGCGGTGCTGGCCCCTGGGCGCATTAGCGGCGCCGGCCCCGGGTGCAGCACATGGTCAGAGCCGGCCCCGGGCACACGGCGGTTAGGCGGCCCCACCCCCGGGTGCGCGATACGAGGGCTGTCCGGCCCCGGGCTTGCAGTGTACGGGCGGTGCCGACCGGCGCGCGGCGTATGGGCGGCCCCACCCCGGGGCGTGCAGCACAGTTGTGGCGCCAGCCCCGGGAGTGCGGCTCATAGGTGGCGCCAGTTCCGGGCATGCAGTGTATGGGTGGCCCTGCCCCCAGGCGCGTGCGCGGCCCCGCCCCCGGGTGCCCGGCATGTGAACGGCCCTGCCCCCGGGCACCTGGCAGCCCCAAAAGGTTGGGGATCACTGATCTATATCATCTCTGGCAGGTGTCTGTCCAACCTGCTCTTAAATATCTCTAGTGAGGGAGATTCCACAACCTCCCTAGGCAATTTATCGCAGTGTTTAACCACCCTGACAGTCAGGCAGTTCTTCCTAATGTCCAGCCTAAATCTCCCTTGCTGCAATTTCAGCCCATTGCTTCTTGTCCTGTCCTCAGAGCCAAGGAGAACAATTTTTCTCCCTCCTCCTTGTAACACCCTTTTAGGTACTTGAAAACTGACAATGTTTCCCCTCCCTCTTCTCTTTTCAAGGCTTTGGGGTTCTTTTGGTTTTGGTTTTGGTTTTTTTTGGAACAGCGTCACACTGCTGACTCAGATTTAGCTTGTGCTCCACTCTGACCCCTAGATCCCTTTCTGGGGGACTCCTTCCTAGATAGTCGCTTCCCGTTCTGTGTGTCTGAGACTGATTGGTCCTTCCTAAGTGGAGCACTTTGCATTTCTCCTTATTCAGCTTCATGCTTTTTGCCTCAGGCCGTTTCTCCGGTTTGTCCAGATCATTTTGAATTCTCACCCTGTCCTCCAAAGCACTTGCAGCCCCTCCCAGCTTTGTATTATCCACAAACTGCAATCGTACTCTCTACGCCAATATCTAAATCCTTGATGAAGATATTGAACAGAACTGGTCACAAAAGAGATCCCTGCAGAACCCCACTTGTTATGCCCTGCCAGCAGGATTGTGAACCGTTAATAACTACTCTCTGAGAATGGTTCTCCAGCCAGTTACGCACCCAGCTTACAGTAGCCCCATCTAGGTTGGATTTCCCTAGTTTATTGATAAGAAGGTCATGCGAGACCGTATCAAATGACTTACTAATGTCAAGGTATACCACGTCCACCGCTTCTCCCTTATCCACAAGACTCGTTATCCTATCAAAGAAAGCTCTCAGATTGGTTTGACGTGATTTGTTCTTTACAAATCCATGCTGGCTGTTCCCTCTCATGTCATTATCTTCCAGGTGTTTGCAGATGATTTCCTTAATTACTTGCTTCATTATCTTCCCTGGCACGAAGTTAAACTGACTGGTCTGTAGTTTCCTGGGTTGTTATTTCCCTTTTTATAGATGGGCACGAGATTGCCCTTTTCCACTCTTCTGGAATCTCTCCCGACTTCCATGATTTTCCAAAGATGATAGCTAAAGACTCAGATACCTCCTCTATCAGCTTCTTGAGTATTCCAGGATGCATTTCATCAGGCCCTGGGGACTTGCAGACATCTAACTTTCCCTACTTTTTTTAACTTGTTCTTTTCCTATTTTAACTTGTAAACCTACCCCATTTCCACTACCATTCACTATGTTAGGTTCCCGTCATCATCAGACATCTGAAAACCAAAACGAAGAAGTCATTAAGCACCTCTGCCGTTTCTAAGTTTCCTGTTATTGTTTCTCCCTCCTCACTGAGCAATGGGCCTACCCTGCCCTTCATCTTCCTCTTGCTTTTAATATATTTACACACTGTTTTCTTGTTACCCTTTATGTCTCTAGCTAGATCTTAATCTAATCTTTGCTTTTCTAATCTTGCCGCTACATAATTGTATTATTAGTTTGTATTCATCCTTTCAACTTTAACCTAGTTTCCACTTCTTATATGACTCCTTTTTGATCTTTAGATTATGTACGATCTCCTGGGTAAATCAAGGTGGTCTCCTGCCAGACTTCCTAACTTCCTTACACAGTGGAATAGTCTGCTTTTGGGCTCTTAATAATGTCCCTTTGAAAAACTGCCAACTTTCTTCAGTTGTTTTTCCTCTTAATCTTGCTTCCCCTGGGAGCTTACTTATCAGCTCTCTGAGTTTACCGAAATCTGCCTCCCTGAAATCCATTGTCTCTGTTTTGCTGTTCTCCCTTCTCCCATTCCCCTAGAATCCTGAACGCTAGGATTTCACGGTCATGTTCACCCAAGCTGCCTTCCACTTTCAGATTTCCAACCAGTCCCTCCCTATTTGTTAACATCAAATCTAGGGCAGCATCCCCCAGTAGCTTGCTCAAACTTCGGGAATAATTTTTTTTCCAGTGAAGGGGGCCGTGAGGTGGCTGCCCCAGAACTGTGGCAAATTGCTTAGGGGTCCCTCCACACTGCCAGCTGGTTCCATCTTGGGCAACCTCTGACTGATCCCATTCCAGACTGTCCCGGGACCGATCCCCTGGCCGAAGACTGGGCCGTCCCAGGCACCCCCGCAACCAATGGCTGCTCCCGGCACCATGAAGGTTTCTCTGGCCACCTGCCTCCTCGCTGCTCTGCTGGCCACGGGTGAGTGGGGCTGGTTCCCCAGCGGCCCCAGATCCGAGCTGCCTGCCGGGGGCCCTGGGCATGGAACCGAGCAGCGGCACCGAGCCAGGGGCTCAGCCGGGGCATCTGGGTAACAGCGGGTGAGGGCCCGGAGTGACACAGCCCCCAAGGCAGCTGCACAGCAGCCAGTGGGGCAGGGTGCCAGTGGGGCAGGGTTCCTTTTGGGCAGGACCAACTGGTGTCAGTGGGGCAGGGTGCCAGCGGGGCAGGGTGCAGTGGGTGTCAGGGCCTCATGTTCTCCCTCCCTCTCCAGGGGCCTGCCTGCAGTGTAAGTTTTGTGCTGGGCCTGGAGCTGACTGCAGGGGCAACCAACAGTCCTGCTCACCTGAGTTAGACTCGTGCAGTGTTGCGCTGACAGATAGAACTTGGGGTAGGTGCTTGTACTCGCGGTGGGACCTTTGGCAACTGAAGAATTTTAGGGGCAGGAGATTCAGGGCCCCCATGTTTGGTGGCAGCTTTAGGCCCTAAATGCTGCAAATTGGGAGAGAAATCACTTGGTTGGCCCCGTGGAATCTTCAGTGAGTCACGTCCCCGCCCCATGCCTCAGTTTCCCCTCGGGGAGAGGAAGGCTGCTGGCTCAGGGCTGTCAATGTGAAGAGGGTGTTGATGGGGTGGAAATGGGAGGAGGTTACATCTCAGACCTCTCCTCTCACGCAGAGGGAAAGAAAAATCAAGCTACTGTCAAGGCCTGTCTGACCTCCCGTGAGTGCAAAGCCGGACCCGTCTCTGTGAATTTTGGGAAGGCAAAGGCAATAAGGACGATCGTCGCCTGCTGCCAGGTGGACGGCTGCTCCCCAGACATGGCTAAAGGTACAGCATCCCATCCCTCCTCCATCCCTGCACCTCCTGCTGCCTGGAACCTCCCCTCGGTCCTCCCACCCTGCAGGGGGTGCCCCATTGAACAACACGGAGCCCCGGGCAGAGTGGGTGGAGTGAGTGGGCAGGGCTCTAGGCAGGCCCCAGGTGTGAGCCCAGCTGCCCCCGCCCAACCGGGGTGGGATCCAGTGCTCCTTTTGTAGACCTCTCCCCTGCCCCTGCTGCCTCCAGCATCCCCAGAGCTGCAGCGCCCCCTGCAGGGGGATCCGGAGCTGAGCGGTGCCCCCCCCAGCTGCTCTCCCTACCTTGGTACCCCTGTGGCATAGTGGGGGGGGCTGTCTGCTCTGTGACCTGGGGTCCCCCTGCGCTGTGATGGGAGATTCTCACTGACTCACTCAGATGTGTATTAACCCAGACACCCAGGCTCAGCCTCCCAGGGAGGGAGACAAAGGAAGGAAGGCGGAGACCAGCACCTGGCTGGGGGGCAGGGCTGGAAGTTGGGCAGTTTCTGTCTGGAATCAGGGAGGAGGCAGCCTAAGCAAGGGGCTGGGATTTAGGGGCCCAGTCTCCCCCATCTCAAGGGGGCTGAGGCATCCTAGGCCTGCCCTGGAACCAGATTACATCTGTGCTTTGCTGTACCCTGGAGAAGCAATAAACTCCCTCTGTTCTACTGGCTGGGGGAGTCTGTTCATGCCACTATGGGGGTGCAGGAGTCGGGGAACCCCGACGCGACGTCACAACTCCCTGGGGCTCGTCCCCCGAGCTGCCTGCGTTTGCTCCCCCCCTTCCCAGTGCCCCCGGCTAGCACCACCCTGAACGGCCGGCACTGCCGTGGCTGCTACGCTCTGTCCCCTGAGCAGAGTCGTGAAGAGACCGTAGACTGTGTGGCTCTCAGCACAGCTCACACATGACAGTGTGGACGTTTTCTTGTGCAAAAGTTCTTGCACAAGAACCCTTGCGCATGATGTTCTTGTGCAAGAAGCTGCCAGTGTAGACATAGGCGAGGGTCCGTCTCACGCAGAACCGGCTTGAGCCACCACCCAGTAGCCTGGGAAATTCACACACCCCTTGGGCACATCTGAGAGGCGAAGCTTCCCCACTCGCAAGCACAGAGTCTGAGTTAAGAAAATAAACTTTTAATGAAAGAGAGAGAAGTCACATGGCATTATCTTGGGAAAATACCACAACAGAGTTCACTTACCCAAACTTTCTCCGTACCCCACTTCAGATGCCCCACTTACAGTTCTGTCCAGTCAGTGCAGACCCTGACACATCATCCAGATGACTCCTCTCCTTGAGTCTGAGGCTAGGCCACCTTTGTGCTACTCCTGGGCTCCGTCTACACTGGCAGCTTCTTGCGCAAGAACTCTTTTGTGGAAGAGTTCTTGTACAAAAACACTTCCACAAGAGTGTCTATACTGCCATGTGCTTTTGCACAAGAGCATCCATGGCAGTGTAGACGCTCTCTTGCATAAGAAAGCTCTGATGGCCATTTTAACCATAGGGCTTTCTTGCGCAAGAAATTCATGTTGCCTGTCTACACTGGCCTCTTCTGGAAGAGCTCTTGCACAAGAGGGCTTACACCTCATGGGGAAAGGAATAATTCTTCCAGAAGAAGCCCTGTTTTCCAATGGGCTGTGTCTAGACTGGCAAGTTTTTCCGCAAAATCATCTGCTTTTGCGGAAAAACGTGCCAGCTGTCTACACTGGCCGCTTGAATTTCCGCAAGAACAGTGACGATCTCATGTAAGATCGTCAGTGTTCTTGCGGAAATACTGTGCTGCTCCCGTTCAGGCAAAAGCCCTCTTGTGCAAATCATTTGCGCAAGAGGGCCAGTGTAGACAGCACAGTACTGTTTTGCGCAAAAAAGCCCCGATGGCTAAAATGGCGATCGGGGCTTTTTAAAAATCATCTAGATTGGCACGCGGGCGCTTTTCCGCAAAAAGTGCTTTTGCGGAAAAGCATCCGTGCCAATCTAGACACGCTTTTCCGAAAATGCTTTTAACGGAAAACTTTTCCGTTAAAAGCATTTGCGGAAAATCATGCCAGTGTAGACGTATCCATGCTATACTGTAAATTTACTTCTGGAAGAATGCTCGTGCAGTGTAGACAGCTGGCAAGTTTTTGCGGAAGAACAGCTGTTCTTGCGCAAGAAGCTGCCAGTGTAGACGTAGCCCTGTAGTCTGCTGGCTGCTCCCGCCACCCGGTCATTCCTGCCAGCTGCTCCACTGGCTGCAATGGGTCTGGCTCTGGGCCAAACCTGTGATTTCAACTCTTTAGCCATCACCTAGGCTAGCAAAAGATTCCAGCTTCCACTGGACTAGCAAAAAGACTCCTCATGGAGCCTGCTTTAGGTCTGTCCTTAAAGCAGAGGGAAAGGGACAGATTGAGCCAGTCTTTCAGCTCCCCCCGGTAGGCATGAAGCAAGCTGACTCAGCCCTCAAGCCCTTTCCAGCCCAACTCAGTTCACTCAACTCTGGCGGGGGGTGAAAGGGGGAGAGGGGCGGCTTGTTCCTATGAGACCTCTTACAATGATGGCGTCTCTCCTGGAAGCACAGGTGGCATGTTTTACAGTTCCCACATTCAGGGGTAGCATGATTTGTGACCCCCACCACAGCCCCAAGTTAGTTACAATACACCACATTCCATTGCAACACTGATCCTCCATCAGCCCTGCCTGAATTGGATTTACATAGCCGCACCTCCGATTCCTTTCCCCTCCCGGCATGAGCTGTATTTACATATCAACAGTTAACAGTTAATTATCTTGCAGAGCTAAACAATTGGAATGAGCACACCCATCCCCCCAGGGCAGTTCTCCTTTTAGCTGGCTGATAGCAAGCAGTAGTTTAGCCCCTGCTTACACATGCTCCACTTCTTCCCCTCCGTCCAGGCAGAGTGGTGCCCCAGAAATACTGGTGCCCTACGATCTGCCTATTCTGCGTATGCCTAAGGACGGCCCTGCCCCCAGCGGTATCTCTGACACTGTGCCGTCTCTTGTGTACCTGTGACACTGCACCCTCCTATTGTGATGGAAGTATGTTTTGAATATTAATAGGCATAAGTCAAATACGCCTTATTCCAAATGTGGTGTTTAATGTGTCATTGAAAAACTTGTAACCTACATAAGAACATAACATAAGAACGGCCGTACCGGGTCAGACCAAAGGTCCATCTAGCTCAGTATCCTGTCTGCCGACAGTGGCCAGCACCAGGTGCCCCAGAGGGGGTGGACCGAAGACAATGATCAAGAGAACCTGCTGAACATGTCCGTTCTCTTTGTGTGCCTGAATCATTCCTCTCCATGAGGTTAGAGAGATGAAGTATGAACTTGTTTGTTATCTAGGTCTTCTAGTAAAAGCCATCAGTGAGACTTAAGGAACTTAATGGCCCGCAGCTCAAGAGAATGATCTGTGAATGGTCTTAAGAAAAAAAAAAGGAGCAGTCCTTTAGCACCTGAGGGTATGTCTACATTTGCTCCCTAGTTTGGACTAGGGATGCAAATGTAGTCTGCCGAAATAGCTAATGAAGCGAGAATTTAAATATCCTGCAATTCATTAATAAGATCTCGTCCGGTGCGCTAGTTCGAATCACAGCTGATTCGAATCAGGAAGTGCGTGCTGGGACAAAAAATAAGAAGTAACATTAGTTCGAACCAAGGGCTTGTCCCAGCATGCACTTCCTGGTTCGAATAAGCTGTGATTCGAACTAGCATGCCGGCGAGATCGTGCTAATGAAGCGCGAGATATTTAAATCCCCGCTTCATTAGCTATTTTGGTACACTACATTTGCATCCCTAGTCCGAACTATGGAACAAATGTAGATGTACCCTTAGAGAATAACAAAAATATCTAGTATCATGAGCTTTCCTGGGCACTGGGGCGGTGTCTAGACTACATCCCTTTTTCGAGAAAGGGATATAAATTAGACATATCGATATTGCAAATGAAGCTGGGATTTAAATATCCTGTGCTTCATTTGCATAATGGCGCCTGCCACTCTTTTTTGCAACGGGGCTTTTTCGAAAAAAAGCGGCAGTTTAGACGTGGATCTTTAAAAAAAACCCTTTTGCACAAGATCCTTACACCTCCTTTTTTGAGGCATAAGGGATCTTGCGCAAAAGGGGTTTTTTTTTTTGCCCATGCACACTGCTTTTTTTTGCACAAAAACCTCTTCCCCAAAAAGGATCAGCTGAGACTATGCAAATTAGAGCACGAGAAATGCTAATGAGTGCTTCATTTGCATTGCCTCTTCCGACAAATTCCTGCAGTCTAGACGTAGCCTCAGATCCCACATCCTTTCTGTAGGGAAACCAGGAGTCCGGGCTCCCCGATCCCCCTTCCCCCAACCAAAACACCCAACTTCCTTCCCGGAGCAGAGGGTCGAACCCATGAGTCCTGAGGGCCAGTTCTAACACCTGGACTCTATCAGGCCCATATGTGGGGAGGGCATGAAGGGTGTGAACCCCCCTCCCCATGATCCCCCATGGGGTCAATTCTGGCTCCGCTGTGGAAGGCTTCACCAGCGCATTGCCTGAGCCTCCCTCCCCCATGCTCCGACCAGCCTGGCTGGGCCAGTTTGGGCCAGGCTGCCACCGCTGCGTCCAATCCAGACAGGGGCTGATTCTGTCCCGGCCTTGCTGGGTGGCTGGGCTGCTTCATGATCCACCAGTTGACTGCTTGCGATGGACCTGTCAACCGCAATCCACGCCGTGGGCACTCCAGCTGTAGGATGCAATCGGACCCTGCTGAGACATTGGGTGACCTCAAATCTAGTTCACCTCCGCTCGCCTGTGGATCCTCTTCACTGGAAAACTCTGAGCAGGAAGCCCGGAATATTGTGGACAATTGTTTTTGACTTTCAATCTTACAGCAAGAGTCCAGCAGGAAATGTCTAAAACCCCTTAGGGCCGTGTCAATGTTTAGCATGTTTTACAAAATTATCTTACTAATTGCCGGTTCCACTCCCATCTCATAGAGCTGGAAGGGACCTTAAGAGGTCACCTGAGTCCAGCCCCCTGCCCTCACTGCAGGACCAAGCACCATCCCTGACACATTTACCCCAGATTGCTAGCTAGCCAGCCCCCTCCACAATTGAACTCGCACCCCTCGGTTTAGCAGGCCAATGCTCAAACCACCGAGCTATCCCTCCCGACATTACTGCTTGTTTCCCATTAGGCTCACCTACACACACTCATCGCGTGACTGTTTTCAACTCCTTTGAATCTAAAAGAATTGCCACCCACATTTACCAAAAAAAAAAAAGCACCTCCCCCCAGACATGCCTGCATAAGCCCCGCCCGGTGCACTCTGTGGGGAACCCAGGAGTCCTGGCTGCCCACCCCAGCCCCATTCTGGTCTGTGTAGGGCCACTGCTCCCCCAGGCCTAGAACCCAGGAGTCTTGCTACTCCCACCCCCTGCTCTAACCACTGCACATCACTCCCCTAGGGGCCTGCTCTTCAGCAACCCACCCTTAGCCAGCCAGGAATAGAACCCAGGGGTCCTGCTGCCCCAGCCATTGGCGACCCCCCCCTCCCGCCAGGGCCCCAACCCCCATGACTGAGTCATCCTGCCTGTGATTTTTTTCCTCAGGAGGGGGGGCATTTGTCAGCGTGCTCATCTGCCCACAGTGTGTCACTGGGCGGGGGGTGGGGAGGGAATAGACGCTCACGCACCGAGCCATACACCAGCGTGTTCACTCGGTGCTCCAGCCACCGCCCTTCTCCGAGGAGGGGAGAGACATCGGCTCATCTGCCTGTACCCACCTGGCCGCTCTGCGCCGGGCAAACCTAACTCAGCCGAGCCCTGAGACGATCTGGTAAGTGACACCTTCTCATCTCCTGGGGTTCTAACTCCTACACCCCACTGCCCTCCGCCACCAGAAATAGACCCCAGGTATCCAGGAGCTCAGCCCACCATTTTGATGCCGAGACCCCACGCCCTTCACACAGCAGGGCTAAAACCCAGGATGCAGAAGCCCAGTCCCTCCCCCACGCTAACTCCTAGACTCCACTGCCCTCCCACAGCCGGGCAAGAACCCAGGGATGCGGGACCCAAACCCCCTGCTCCAACACACCAAGCCTCCCTCCCCTAAAGCTGACAGGGAAAGAACCCAGGAGTCCTGGCCCCACTTCTGAAACCACTAGGCCCTACTGCTCTCCTGGCCCCAGAGCCCAGCCGGGCACCCTGTCTCTCTCCCTGGGCCGTGCAGAGCATCCTCCCTGGTCTCGCTCCAGCTCGGTCTCCCGTGTATCGGGGCTGGGCTCTCAGAGATGAAGGCGTTTGATGCTCCAGCCCTGCCACAGCTCAGTGCAGGGCTATGGCTTCCTGGGGGCGAACCCGCCAGCTCTGCAGGGGCTGGGGCAACTGCCCCAGAACTGTGGCAAAGGGCTTGGGGCCCCCAACCCCTCCACTGCCTGCCGGTTCCAGCCTGGGCAGCCTCTGACTGATCCCGTTCCAGCCTGTCCAGGAACGATCCCCCTGCCAGACATGGGACTGCCCCTCAGCCCCTGCGCCCAGTGGCTGCTCCCCACACCTTGACAGCTCCTCTGTCCGCCTGCCTCCTCGCTGCTCTGCTGGCCATGGGTGAGTGGGGCTGGTTCCCCGGCGGCCCCAGCTCCCAGCCGCCTGCCGGGGCCCTGGGCATGGAACCGAGCAGCAGGCACCGAGCCAGGGGCTCAGCCGGAGTGTCGGGGGGACAGTGGGTGAGGGGCGGGAGTGACACAGCCCCCGAGGCAGCTGCACGGGAGCCAGGGTCAGCTGGGGCCAATGGGGCAGGGCCCAGCCAGTTGCAGCAGGGCAGGGTGCCAGTGGGATAGGGAGTCAGTGGGGCGGGATCTGAGGGTGTCAGTGGGGCAGGTGTCAGTAGGATCGGGGGCAGTGGGGCACAGCAGCAGTGCACGACAGTGGGATTGTACTCCCCAGGGACCAGCCTGTGGTGTGAGATTTGCTCTGGGCCTGGGGACAACTGCAGGAATGAGCGAGAGTCCTGCCCTGCCTGGACAGACGCGTGCAGTGTTGCACTGACAGAAGCGACCAGGAGTAGGTGACCGGGCCGTGGAGAGGCCGGGACCTGGCACACCTGGGCCCCCCATGGCCCAGGGGTTAAGGAGCCCGGACGCCTGGCTTCGGGAGTCGCCGACGCCAGCCAGTGGGAAAGGCCGCAGAAACAGCTGTGGCCGGGGCCCCGGCCCTCCCCCCAGAGGCGGTTCAGCCCTAGGCCCCTGCGCACGGAAGCCCCCCCACTCTGCTGGACAGTGGGGACCCCTCGCCGGGCACCGGGAGTCTGAGCTGGGTCACTGGGGAGCCAGGTTCAAACCCCGCCTCAGCCTGATTCAGGGAGGGAACTCGAGCCCAGATCTCTCCCTTCTACGAGGGGGAAGCCCCACGCTGTAGGACAGACTGGCACGTTCCTTGCACCCTGATTCCCCCCTCACATGGGGCGTATCCAACCCACTGGGCTGCTGGGTAGACGCCCCCCAACACCTCCTGGGCTTTGAGTGGGAGGGGTGAAATCTCTCCCCTCTCCTCCCTTGCAGAGGGACAGAAGGACCGGACCACGCGCAAGGCCTGTCTGAGCTCCCGGGAGTGCAAAGGCAGAGCCAGACCCCTCGTTCTGAATTTTGGGAGGGGGGCGGCCACCAGGACGCTTGTCGCCTGCTGCTGGTGGGACGGCGGCTCTCCACGCGTGGGGAAAAGTACAGCGCCAAATCCTCTCCCCCACTCCCGCACCTCCTGCTACCTGGGACCTCCCCCGGGCCCTCCCACCCTGCAGGGGGCGCCCCATTGAATAACACGGAGCCCCTGGGTGGGTGGAGTGAGTGGGCGGGGCTCTAGGCAGGCACCTGGTGTGAGCCCAGCTGCCCCGGGTGGGATCCAGGGTTCCATTTGCAAACCTCTCCCTGCCCCTGCTGCCTCCGGCATCCCCAGAGCTGCAGCGCCCCCTGCAGGGGGGCTTGGGGCTCAGTGGGGCAGCCCCCAGCTGCTCTCCCTGCCCCGACTGAGGATCGTCCCCCAGCTGACTGTGTTTGCCCCCCGTTCCCAGTGCCCACGGCTAACAGCACCCTGAACGGCCGGCGCTGCCGCGGCTGCTACACTCCCTCCCCTGAGCAGTGTCGTGAAGAGACCATCGACTGCGTGGGACCCCAGGCCCAATGTATCGACATCTCTGGGACCACCAAAGCTAGTAACTTCCACAAACTTTTTCTGGGGGGATTTTCCTTGGTCGTTTCCTGCCCTCTGCCCCCGTAGGGCAGAAGCCAGACGCCAGGTGGGGCCCACTAGGGAAAGGTGTCGGCAGCAGATCAGGACACCTGGGCTCTGTGCCTCTGGACTGACCTTGCACCCGAGTCTTCCCTTCTCCTGCCTCTCGCTCTCCATCCGACCACCTCAGTGCAGGGCCTGGCTCAGCACAGGGAGCCCCGGCCATGCTGGGCACAGCCCGCACCTCCAGCCCAGATAGGAGACCCAGCCATGCTGGGCACAGCCCGCACCTCCAGCTCAGATGGGAGACCCGCTATTGACTCGTAAGAAGATATGCCCATGCCCCAACGAGCCAGCAGTCTGTGTGGGCAGAGCAGGGAATCAATTCCCCCAGTTAAGAGGACGGGAAACTGAGTCAGGGAATGGTGCCAGGACGAGCCCAAACTCTCACAAGGAGGTTGTGGATGCACTGGGAACTGACGCTAGTTTTGCAGAGTCCCACCATGGTGCTTTAATAACGCATGACGAAGCCACTGTTCTTCGAGATCCCACTTCTGCCACCAATGCTGAGCTGCTGCTCTGCAAGAGTCCGATCAGTACAGGTGTCATCAGTGGGATCTAGAGGGGGCGGCAGGAGACTTGTTCAGGGACGCACAGTCAGTGCATGCAAAGGAGAAGGGGGAGGCCATTCTGGGCTAGATAGGATAGAGGCGGTAAGGGGGAGCAGAGCTGATGGGGCCGGGGGGAGGCCGACGTGGGGCCCAGAGGCAGATCTGAGGCCAGGCGGACTGTTGTGTCCTAGTCCATCTCCAGGAAGAGAGCTGCATCCCCCGACTGATCATCTTCTCTCTCCCTTTCCCCACGCAGGTGGGACTCCCCCGAAGGCCGCCCTGAAGGGCTGTGCGACCGAGGCCGCCTGCATCTGAGTAAAAGCAGGGTCGGGGGCCTTCGCAGGGATCGCTGCGGATCCAGCCACTGCCAAATGCACAGAAGCCTCCAGTGCGGTCAGCAGAGTGGTGCGCCCCGCCGGGTTCCCCCTGCCCGTTCTCTCTGGGCTCCTCCTGCTGACGCTCAGCTCCTGAGCCCCCCGCTGGTGCCAGTATCCACCCCGCACATGCGGGGCCTCCTGCTGCCTTCAGTAGCCCCTCTCTGCAGCCGCTCTCCACCCCAGCCGGAATCTGCCCCCCAGCCGGATTCGCTTCCCCCTGTGCAATGCGCTGCTTAATGAAACAAACAGGAGAGCAAGTTGATCGGGAAGTGGATCTTAGATTATGAGGGAGGGGGCATTTTGGTTCCAGCGGGTGGGGCTGTGTAGAAGCCAATTAGTCTGAGCATGGCCTCTAGCCTGTAAGGAGGCAGCACAGCTGTCAGCTGATGCCCTCTCCAGCATTGCAGAAGCTACCCGTCTGCTCCAGGAGCAGGTCTGGGGGGATCAGGCGTGAGTGGGACTCGTACCCACCATCCCCAGCTCCCCAGGGGACCCCAGGGCCAGGCTGATTCCAGCAAGCTCAGTAGAGAAGCTCCCTTTTTTGTCTCCACGACACGTCCCACCTCTCACGTTCCTGTCGCAGGCCACCCAGAGTACCGGCGGGGAGCTGGGCCGTGCTGGACCCGGGCAGAAAGATCCGCTCTGGTCCGAAATGGACTTCGCCTGAAGTCGGGGGGAGGGCGAGGAATCAGGATTGGCAGCAGGGGTTCTGAGCCTGGTTTGTTTTATTGGGCTTAGTAACTAACTTTGATCTGGCTGCCATCGCCTGCAGCCACGGAGATCCGCTCTTGATACTCAGGAAAAGCACTTTGGTTGATTACGGGACCCAGTGTAAATAATTATGGGGACAGGGGGACAGCTGGGCAGCCTCTGTCGCTGATCAAGGGGGGGCCCGCCTAGTGAGCTCTGTTATAAGGCTGCTGTAGCACTAAGAGAGGGTTATCTGAGGTTCAGGGGGGCTGAGCCTTCCCAGAGTGGTGCCCCTGACTTTGGCTTTGGCTGGGGGAGACCAGAGCTTGTGGCCCAGCAAGGCAGGGAAGTAGTTTTGCTCACGCTCTGCCACTAGCCTCCTACGCCTGGTTTTGCAGAGACCGCGTGGTGCTTTGTGATCTGACAAACCCACTTCCTCTTGCACCCTCAACCCCCTCCCACTCCCGATGCACAAGGGACAAGCTGACAGGGAGCTCTGCAAACAGCTCTTGGCTGATCTATGGAGACCCCCTCCAGCTCGTGTCCTGCACTCCCCCTCCCCGAGCCAGGGAGAGACCCTGCAGACTCCAACTGAAGTGTAGACACAGCTCCCCACCCCCTCTGTTCCACTTCACTTCACTTGCAAACCGGAGTCCTCCGGAGCAATGGATGCGGGAACTGGCTCGGACCCTGCTGATGCTTTGCCCAGGGCTGGACTCGATGGCCCCTGAGGTCCCTGCCCGCCCGGGGATCCTATGAACCCCTGTATCCAGCCCCTTCCCACCCCTCCCCTCCAGCTCCCAACTGGGCAGCACCCCGGGGCAGGTCGAACTGAGCTGCAGGCCGCGTGGGGAGCCAGAGGTCTCCTTTCACTTGGTCTGTGCAGACAGGCCTGTCTCCAGGATGGGCATGAGCCGGCCTGGGCCCTTCCCTCAGCTGGAGGGATGCCTGGGGGGGATGGGCCAGCAGGTGCACCCCGGGGCCTGGCTGGGTGCCCCTAGGATCAGGGTGCCTGTCTGGCGAGAGCCCCCATGTGCGGGTAGAGGAAGGGACGGCCATGGTATTTCTTCCCATCAGATATTTCCTCTTCTACAGGGAAAAGAAACAACCCACAGCCCTGTCTCCTGGCCTTCCCCCGCTGGTGAACCCAGATGTGTAAACCCCCCAGTCCCCTTTATGCCTTTCCCTCACCAGCGACGTGACTCTCCTGCTTTCACAAGTGGGGAAACTGAGGCAGAGACATGCTCAAGGCCACCCAGTGGGCCAGTGGCAGAGCTGGTCCCATCGCAGGGCTCGCTGCATCAGGCCACGCTGCCTTCCTGGTGTAGGAAGGGGCATCCCACCCACATCCCATCCCTCCCTTCCAGGGACTGGAGCTGGGAAGGATGTTGCCTCCATCGCCAATGCCAGACCACCCTGCGGCCCTGAGTCCTGGAGCCGCGCTCGGCTTGTGGGGCTCAGAAGCTGGGCAGATATCATAGAATCATAGAACACTAGGACTGCAAGGGACCTCGAGAGGTCATCGAGTCCAGTCCCCCGCCTTCATGGCAGGACCCAGTACTGATATAATAGTGCAGATATTGGTCTACTGTGGGAGCTGCTCATATCATTCGGTTCTGATCTCAGACAGTGAAATGTAAGATCAGGCTCTAGGTCAAGTAAGACGATGGCGGGATGAACCCCGAGGTGATCGCCCACAAGGGGGTGTCTGTGTCTCCTGGGACAAGGCTATAGAACTCGTCTAGAAGTCGCTAAGAAAGGAAGGGCCAGGCAGAGGTAGCACATGTCCCCGTTGGGCCCGGAAAGGGCCAGGGCTGTGCAGGGGTCAGCGACAACACCAGCTCCTCGGAGGGACCCGAGCTGAACCATCCCGGCCCTTCATCCGCAGCAGCTGCAAAGGCCGAACGGTTGGTTCGGAAACACACCTGGCCCATCCCATGTGGATCCCCAGGCTACGGCGTTTGTACCATGCGAGGGGAATGGAGACACCTGGTGGAAATCTCCATGAGGGGAGCTCGAACTCTGTAATAATTGTGGTGTGAAGCCAATGGTGCAGGGACACTCTTTGGTGCACTGGTGCAAGGACACTCTGGTGCACTAGTATCATTTTCAGGGCGATGTTATCTCATTCCTCGTGGACTGTGCAGAAGTCGGAAGAGCGCCTATGGCCAGTGCTGGGTTTACTGCTTATCCTGTTGGCATCACAGCTGCACATGTACAAAACACACTGTATCTTAAGGAGCAGACTGTGAGGGGCGCACCAGGGCAAAGTGCCACCCCCTGTGATAGGCTGGTGAATGGAACCAAGTCACCATTAATCCCTGAACCCTTTTTTTTAAAGGATTCTTTTTCTAGTAACAGGGAGTTGCCCTACTCGCTTCCGGTTTTCTGCAGAGGTCCCAGATGCATTTCCTCTATTGACCGAGTGTATTAGATCATGATCCATTAGCTGACAGTCAAAGCTGCAGGGACCTTTGGCTCCCTGTTGAAATTGCACTGGAAAGGCACAGTGTCGGTCGGTCTGGCAGAGGACGGAGTCGGGATTAGAGTCTCTGCGCCCAGGTGGGGGCTGAGTCGTTGGCACTGTTGGTAAGTCACATGTTCCTTTGCAATTGTTGCTGTCACCGTTTTATGCTGTTCGAGGTCCCGGATTGTTCACACCCGGCCTTTGGCGGACGAGGGGGCTTGTCCAGAAGTGCTAACGCCGCTTTTGTTTCATCTCTTTGCCCCAATAAGCACAGAAACCAGCACTTGTGCTGCTCCCTAGACTGTCCCTGACTCTATTAAACTTCTAAAGCAGGACATTAAATGCAGGATCCTGGGACCCCCTGGCTGATTGCCTGGCTGGGCTTTAGTCATCCCTACCCTGCTGAACCCCCTGACTCCAGCCACCTGCCACCCCCTGTTACATGAGCTCAGTGAGCAGGTTCCCGTGACACCCCGACGTACAACCCCTTCCCCCCCGCAACATTCACAGAGACGTCTCCCCTTAAAAAAATATCCCCTGCACCGGGTTCAGTGACTTAATCGACTCCCCAAAGCAGCGGGGGAGGGACGTTGGCTCCCTCTCTCTTCCCTCGATGGCTGGTGGCTGAGGAGAGGTTATTCCCCAGGCGGCGCCTGCCAAGCGGCCGGGGGAAGCTGCAAGGAGCCGGACCCGGTCACAGCCCGGCAGGGTGGAGGGGGCTGCAATAAGGCTGTGTGAACCCTACACGCTCTGAGTTCCTGCGGCCTCTTGGCACCAAGGAATCCATTCATTAATCAACCCCAACCCCCGCCCAAAATGGGAGGGCGGCTCCTTGGATCCTGCTGGGCCTGGACTTTGACCTTCCTCTGGGTCCATAACGTTCCCACAGTTCAACCTCCAGCGCCCCCTTCCCACGGGCGAGAGGAATCCCCGGCCAGCCAGAGCCTCGGGACCGGTCAGCGACACCCCAGGCGGGCGCCCTCCACGTGCAATGAGGGGCCCGTCCACACTCACTGCCCCCCAGAGACCCACCCGGTGGGAGCCGAGCAGTCACCCGCCGGCCTGCCGTGTGCGTCGGATGGTGGGGATCTGGGGCGCCCCTTTGGGTCTATGCCCCCGTCTGCTCCCGGAGGGCACATTCCTCCCTGGACTGCAGAATTAGTCAGTGAAGAAGATTAAATTTGTGTACCACAGGCAGAAGACAGCGGAGCAGGGAGAGGCAGGCCCGGCTGAGATGTGCGCTGTGTCTGACTGGCCCCAAATCCTGAGATTTCTATCGAGCGCTTCCTATTCTCCTACACATCGACATGTAAATGGATTAAAAACTGAAAACAAAAATCTTAAAATCCACAATTTCCCACAAGCATGAACATTTAAATAGACCAAAAATGAAGAAAAAACCCCGCCCAAAATGCTTAAAACCCAGCATTTTATAGAGCAGCGGAGATTTAAATGGGAAAAAACCCTAAAAACCACACATCTGCACAACTGTGGGGACTGAAATGGCTCCCAACTGCAAAAAATGCTTAAAACTCTACTTTTACACAACTGTGAAAATTCAATTTAAAAAAAGGCTTAAACCGCAACATTTTACACAGGTTTGGGAATTTAAACAGCAACCACATAAAATGCTACAAAGTCCGTACGGACGCCCTTCTGGCAGCTGAAATGAATCGCACTTGAAGCAAAAATGGCTCCAATCCTAACATTTGGCAAACCCGGGGAAATGTATCCTGCTGAAAATAGAGGAAAACACAAACAATTAACCATAATAACAGTTGAAGGGATTAAAAAAATGTACCATTCACTCCCACCCGGCCTCTATGTCAGTGTGTCACGGCTCCTGACGCGTGCCCGCCCCGTCCGTGGGCTCACACCGGTGGCCCTGCGCCAACCCCCGTCCAGCTCCCTCATTTCCCCGGGCATGGGGGCCAGCCTTCGGCAGAGCTCACGGGACGGGCCCCCAGCAGCCGGACGGCAGTGACTCACGGTCCCCCGGTGCCACCCCTGAGAGCCCCAGGAGGGTTAACGCGGGTCCTGCTCCCTTGGGGGCTGTTTGCCCTGCGGGTCAGGGACCCAGGGCAGCTCCGGGAATGGCACCAACAGGAACCAGGAGTGAACCCTGGCCTGGCCGAGACGGAGGCAGAGGGCATCTGGGGCTGGAGCCTCGGGGCAGGGCCAGGTGGGAGGGGAGGGTTAGCGACCCCTTAAACCAGGGTGGGGAACCTCAGGACCAGGGCCCGGTTGTGGCCCCCAACTTGCCTGGATCCAACCTCGGAGATTCAGGGCTCCCCCCCCCAGTGCTGGGGATCCTGCACTGGTGCCCAGCCCCTCCCCACTCCCCCGTGGGGCCGGAGTCACAGAATGGGCTGGTCTGGGCCCCCAGGGGCCGGTGCGCGAGGGGAACGTGGGGAGGGTCTTTCTCCTCCCTCGGGGGCCGCGTCAGAGAGGGGCTTGATTCTAAGTGCAGCCCCCGACTGATTTATCTGTGGGTTGGTGGCCCTCCACCCCAAAACACACCAACCCTGAGCTAACTCTTCAAGGGCCCAGCACCTCCACCCTGGATTGCACCCAGGGGACATGGGCACCATGGAAACCAGCCACTGAGGGTGAGCACCCCCTGGGGGGCAGCAGAGACGTACCCCGCTGGTCCTGGGGGGAAGGGTCATCCTGCAGCCCCCCGCCCAGGTCTGTCCCTTTAAAACCAATGCACCATCTGCTCACACTGGCTACAGAACATTTTCTTCCTCTCACCTTCCCCTCAGCCATGAGGTTTCCTGCACCCCCCAGCACTTACCCCCCTTCTTTCCATGCCAGGGGACCCCGTTCTGCCACTGTCAAGGCCTCTCTGTACCCCCCAAGTCTCTCCATGAAAGAGCTCTGTGGGCCCCCAACTTTCCTCCCTTCAGGCCGGGGACCCTCTGTCCCTTATCTCCCCTCCCCTCTGTGCCCCCCATTCCCTGCTACCCCTATGCCAGGGCCCTTCAGGCTGTCACCTATGAAGTACACAAGCCAGTTTGGGGTGGGGGTCTCGGTACCTAGGGCTGACACACCAGATGGGTAGGCTGAGGCCTAACACAATTTCCATGTAGCCATTTAAGGGCGCGAGGCTAAGAAATGCGGAGGGAAGCAAGCAGAGGAAACCCCCTCTCCCCCCCCCCCTGCTCATGCGCTGGGGAAAGAGGAACCACCAGGCAATATTGCAAAACATCCTCCAGAAGATTCACTTCAAAACGGTAAAATGGTGCAAGGCGCATGTGTGTCCAGCACGGGCCTCCCCTCAGGGAACCGGCCTGCGCCAGCGCTAACCAGACCACAGAGCGCCTGCCCCGCCTAGGGCATTCGGGGTCCCACACGTTTCTCGGGGGTCTCCGACCAGTGAGGATGAAGGGGGTGGACAGTTTTAGGGGGTGGTGCCCATCGTGGGTGTAGACGGAGCCGCGTTAGGAACAGGGAGCCCAGAGAGGGAAATCGGAGCTCCCGCTGGGATCCCCTCAGCCTGCCCCACCGTCCCTGCCTCCCAGGGGGTGTCCTTCGCCCTGCTGAGCAAGGCAGCTGCAGCAAACCCGGCACCGCCCCCGCCCAGCCCGCCGCAGGCAGCGGCCATCACCCTGGTGCCCAAAGCCCAGTCACACTTTGGGGTGGGGGGCGGGGTCTGGCCCTTACGTTCCTGGGGCCTCTGTGCTGATATTCCGAAGACTTGATCTACAAACCTTCCTGCTCCCAGCTCAGGGCCGGTGACTCTAATTGCAACCTTGCCCGGGCCTCCGTCGAGAACTGCCAGCCCCTGGCCAGACAGTTTGCGGCGTCAGAGCCCCCTGGCTCAGAACCCAGACCGGCTCCAGCTCCTGCCCCGGCACCATGAAGACGCTTCTCCTCTGCTGCCTCCTCTGGGCCCTGCTGGAGACAGGTGAGAATGGGGACGGGAGGGTCTCTGGACCCCTACCCGGTGCAGACAGACAAAGACCCACCCAGGAGAGTTGCTCTGCAGGAGAGGGGCTCCCCCCCCCCGGGGTGAAATACGCCCCAGCTCTGAGATCTTCTCCCTGGGCTGCTCAGCACCTGTCCCACACGGGGTGGGGGTTTGTCCTCACGGTTCTCCCCTGGGGAGATGGGGCCTCCTGCCTCGGTTCTCATAGACTCACAGAACCCCAGGGTGGGCAGAGACCTCGGGAGGCAGCAAGTCCAGCCCCCTTCCCAAAGCAGGACCAGGCCAACTCAACCAGCCCAGCCAGGGCTCTGTCCAGCTGGGACTGAAACACCCCTAGGGATGGAGATTCCACCCCCTCCCTAGGGAACCCAGCCCAGCGCTTCTCCACCCGCCTAGGGAAATCATTTGTCCTAATCTCCAACCTAGACCTCCCCCACTGCAACTTGAGCCCATTGCTCCTTGTTCTGCCACCTGCCACCCCTGAGAACAGCCTCTCTCCAGCCTCTTTGCAACCCCCCTTCAGGAAGTTGCAGGCTGCTCTCAAATCCCCCCTCACTCTTCTCTCCTGCAGACTGAACAAACCCAACTCCCTCAGCCGCTCCTCGTAGGTCACGTGCTCCAGCCCCTTCATCATTTTAGTCGCCCTCCACTGGGCCCTCTCCAATGCACCCACATCCTTTCTGCAGTGGGGGTTCCAAACTGGACACAATACTCCAGATGTGGCCTCCCCAGTGCTGCTGGCAATGCTCCTTCTAATAGCCCCTAATATTCTGTTAGCCCTCTTGGCTACAAGGGCGCCCTGTTGACTCATCTCCAGCTTCTCATCCACTGGAATCCGCAGGCCCTTTTCTGCAGAACTGCTGCTTAGCCAGTTGGTCCCCAGCCTGTAACAATGTTTGGGATTCCTCTGTTCCAAGGGTAGGACTCAGATTTCTTGTGCCCCAATCCTCCTATATGTCTAAGTCACTCGGGACCTCATCCCTGCCCTCCAGCGTATCTCCCCTCCCCCTAGTTTTGTAATAGAGGGACGGACAACACTGGCACAAAACCTAGTAATGCAGAGTGAGATCGCAGCTGGGTCAATGGGCTGTAGCTGCATTGGAGTCAGTGGGGCAGATCCCAGCTGGGTCAATGGGCTGTAGCTGCATTGGAGTCAGTGGGGCAGATCCCAGCTGGGTCAATGGGCTGTAGCTGCATTGGAGTCAGTGGGGCAGATCCCAGCTGGGTCAATGGGCTGTAGCTGCATTGGAGTCAGTGGGGCAGATCCCAGCTGGGTCAATGGGCTGTAGCTGCATTGGAGTCAGTGGGGCAGATCCCAGCTGGGTCAATGGGCCGTAGCTCCAGTACAATCAATGGGGCTGCAGAGAGGGCTCAGCACAGATGGATCCTGTTGCCTTTGCTTCTCTAGGGACTTGTGTTTCGTGTGAGATCTGCTACAATGATGGTAACAGCTGTACCGGCCCGGTGCAAGTCTGCAGAGGGCACATGGATTCCTGTGGGAACATTAAAGGAGAATCTGTGGAAGGTAGGTGCAGGAGACCTTGAACCAGCCCAGAACACAGGCTGAGTAGGCATCAGCCCGCCCAGAACCAGAGGCTGGTGGGTTAGAGCAGGGGGCCTGGGAGCCAGGACTCCTGGGTTCTCTGTGGCTCTGCGAGGGGGCTGGGCCTGGTGGGCGGAGGGGAGAGGCTGGGGGAGTCTCTCGTTGGTCCTGGCAGGGGTGTGACGTCCTGTGGATTAGAGCCGGGGGAGTCAGGACTCCTGTTTTCTCTCCCTGACTCTGGGAGGAAAGAGAAATCCAGCGGGTGAGAGGTAGCTAGGGGGACGAGTCCTGCTGGTTCTCTACTGACCAGGGGTGAGTCGTGCCTCAGTTTCCCCCGTCTAGATAGATCATAATAAAACCTGAGAAGCATTGTGAGGGGGAAGAAGAGACCTGAAGCCTCATATCCTCTTCCTCCCATGCAGGGAGGAGAAAAAGCCCGATCTTTGTGAAGGCCTGCGTGTCCTCCAGCCTGTGCAAACTTGCGCCCCTCTACGTGACTTTTGGGAACAGGATCTCCATGAGCGGGATCGTCGCCTGCTGTGTCGGGGAGTCCTGCAAAACAGCCACTGTTAGCGGTACAGCACCCGCCTTCCTCTCCAGCGTGCCTGCTCACGCGCACCCCCTGCCCTGCCTGGCCCCTTCAGGCCTCTCTGTGGGAAGAGGGAACGGGATTAGGAAAGAACCTTTATTTCCGCTGCCCTGCAGGGGGCGCCCCATTGGATAACCCTGAACCCCTGGGTGGGGGAAGGTTTGTGAGAGGGGCTCTAGGCTCCCACTAGGTGTGAACCGGATCCAGGATTCCCTGCTGCAAACCTCTCCCTGCCCCTGCTACCTCCTGTGCCCCAGAGCTTCAGCACCCCCTGCAGGGGGATCTGGGGCTGAGCGGTGCAGCCCCCAGCTGCTCTCTGTGCCCTGCCACCCCCTGGGGCTCATCCCCAAAGCTGACTGTGTTTGCTCCACTTTTCCTAGTGACCCCGGATAGCACCATCCTGAACGGCCAGCGCTGCCCAGCCTGTTTCTCTGTGTTCTCCCCTGACTGCAACAAAGAAGAGATTATGAACTGCACAGGCTCCCAGACCCAGTGCCTACATGTAAGCGGCACAGTGAAAAATGGTAATTGGCATCCGCCTGTTTCTCCGTCTGATTTCCCCACCCCCGAGCCACCACGCACATGGGCAGGCCCCTGAGGTGGGAAACATTAAAGAGTGCTTGTAGATAAAACTTTGGAAGGGAAAGTTGTTTTGAATTACAATCATGAACCATTCTGATTTTTCCCAGAGTTTGTTTAATGGGGGTCTCTTCCGACTGAAACAGTCTGGCGTATTTGAATTCACAAAATGTGTTCAAATTTCTATTTTTAAGTGCAGAAAAGTTTCAGCTGAAAAATCTCAGAGCACAAGAGAATTTCTGAGCACTCTCTGGCATAAGAGAGAAGATGAAATTGAAAATGGAGAAGTGCACAATGATTAAAATAAATTTTTTTTCCAGACAATAACCCATTAATCTGTGGAACTCCCCACCACTGGAAACTGCTATGGTCAAGAGCTATGTAAAATTCTAAAAGATTCTTGATTATCAGAAAGAGCTGGAGTGATCATAATGAATGATCAGAAAACTGTTGAACCTTGTTTTTCCAGTCTTACACTGATTTCTAGCTATTAGCAATATCCCTCATATTGGTGGTTTGGATACCTTTCTGTGCAGGACCTATTGCTGGCCGCTGATTGAGGCAGGATACTCTCCTGTGCACAGCAGCCTGTGTAAGGGCCCCCCAAACTGCCTTGGTGTCTCTTGATTTGTTGACTAGCAGGCTCTAAAGTAATACAGAAAAAGTGACAGTAGAAACACACCTTGTCTGGGTCTGCTGCAGAAATCTCTCAGCTGGTGGGATCTGGAAGTGCCAGAGATATTTCTTTTTTACTGGTTGTGGAACAGTGTAACAGCTCCCCCAACTGAGATCGAGGTCTTTTTGTTCCAGGTGTTGCACAGACCCCTTGGCCGAGAGGTGAATTCTCTGCTGCACACTTGACCTTGACAAAACTGGGAGTCCCTATTTGCCAGGGTCTGTACAGGCCCTTTGGATGAGAACAGGTTAAGGATCCCACTACTGCCACCATCAGTGAGCAACACCATTGCCAGGTGAATGGTGGGACTGACGTCGCCCTGTTAGAGTTCGTTAGAGATCAGGGGTTCACTGAGTGACACTGCATCAGAGCAGAGGAAGAGAGACTGTCACGGGGTCCCAGATGGGGAGCAGGGAGTGGCTCAGAGAGGGAAGGGGACCGATTTGTATAGGACCAGAGACATAAAAGGCTTCCCAGACACTGACCCTCTTGCTTTGACTCCCACAGTTGAGACAAGCATAAAGTCCACCATGAAAGGCTGTGCCAGTGAGTCTACCTGCACTAATATACAGCAGCTCAAAGGGATCTTCGAGGGGTTTGGTGTAGATCTCACCACGGCCGAATGCAGCCCAGCCTCCTCCCGCGTAGCCACTGTGGCTCTGGAACCAGCCGGACTCGTCCTCTCAGCCCTCCTTACCGTCCTGCTGGTGAACGGCCTCTCCTGATCCCCCCTCCCGCGACAGCCCCGCTGCCCTGGGGAGCCATGCTGCCGTGGCAGGGCTCGGATTCACTTTCCCTGGAACGGGATGAACGGGATAAAACAGGCATGAGAAAACTGGATGGGAGCAGGTGTCTGTGTGTGTGCGGGGGAGGGAGGCTGATTCTTGCATCGTGTGTGTCTGTCTGTCTGTCTGTAATAGTGAATCTCGGATATTGTCTGTCTTCCTGTGTGTGATGAGTGTTAGACTCTGTGGCTGTGTCTAGACTGCAGGCTCCTTTTGGAAGAAGCTTTTCCGGAAGGGATCTTCTGGGAAAACATCTTCTGAAAGGGAGCGTCCACCCTGCCAAAGCGCATCGAAAAAGCAATCTGCTTTTCAAAAGATAGCGTCCACACTGACTCGCATGTGAGCTGCGGTTACTGTGTACGGAGTGGCTACCAGGGCACCTGTGCTTTTTCCTCTTTCCTCCCTTGGGAAAGAACTCCCTCTTCCCCCTCCACACAGGCCTTTTTCCAGAAGAGATCTTTTAGAAACAGGCTTCTTCCTTGTAGAATGAGGGTTACCAATGTCGGAAAAACCCCCTCTGCTCTTTCAGTTTTCTTTCAAAAGAACGTGATTTCAGTGTGGATGTAACTCAAGCTTTTTTGGAAAAATGGCCCTGTGCATATGTGATCATGAGTCTTGGATCGTGTGTTCATGTGTGTGTGTGATAGGAAGTCTTGGATCATGTGTGTGTGTAATCACACCTTGGACTGTGTGTGCCTAAGTATTGAACTCTGTGTGTGTCTGTGTCTGTATAATTCCAAATCCTGGTTTGAGTGTGTCATCATGAATCTTGGATCAGGTGTGTGATAGTGAGTCCAGGGTTGTGTGGTGTGCATCTGGGGATTATGTCTGTCTGATGGATTTCCTCATGTTTAATTTTAGTGGGGTCCTGGGGGAGTCAGAAGCCTCGTTCTGAGGCTGATTGGAGCGAGGCCGACCCCTTGTAATGGAATGGGGAGAGCATGCGCAGAGGCGTGCACACACACACACACATGCACAAACGCACACATGAACATGCACACGCACAGAGAATGGAGCCTGCACTGCCGGCTCCTGTGTCTCCCCTCCGACAGGCCCTTGTGCAGGAGGGAAATGAGGCTGGTTTATTTGTGGGGCCTTTTACAGCCTAGAATAGTCCTACATTTTGTCATAAACTTGAGAATATGTTCACCTCCCCCCGCTGCTGCCCCTTAATTACACCGTGAATGTGGTTTTATGGTGACGCCACCAGCCAGGGCTGGAAACCCCCCGGTTTCCGGCATAAAGCAGCTCCTGCAAAGATCCCTGGGCCGGGAGTGATCCCCGGACTCGGGCAGAGATCGGGGCGGGAGGGGGGGGGGTAGATGAAAACAGATGCCTTGAACATTGGAAGTAAAGGAGACCTGTCTGCAGCCCTGTGGTTTAGCAGCTCCCTAACCTGCTTTACAGGCTCCGGCCAGTAGAGGGGGCCAAAGGCCTGGGTCCAGGTTACCATGGTGACGCCTTGAAGCATCCCACGTTTTCCCAGCCTTTTTTTTTTTTTTTTAAATAAAGTCCCCCCTTTAAGAAAAAGAGAGAGAGAGGAAGGTTTTCCCGATAATAATCTTGCACCTACAGCGATGGCTCCCTGGCCCATGTGCTGCCCCTCGTCTCCAGGCACCGAGCCCCCAGCTCCTACTGGCCATGGTTCCCCGTCACTGGGAGCTGCAGGAGCGGTGTCCGCAGGACAGGACAGCACATGGAGACCCCCTGCTCTGCCTCTCTCATGGGCCACAGGGACAGGCCAGCCACGTCCAGGGGCAGCAGTGACCATGGGGTAGTGACTCCAGCCACGGCAGGTTCGGCATTTGAGAACTCACTGCTCACAGAAATAAATGTAAGGGTAAGAGAGAAATGAACATGATGAAATGCCCAGAGCAGCCAAACCTGCAAACCACTCCAGTCTGCAAGCGGGGACAGAAGTAACCACAACCCCCTGTAGCCAGACAGAAAGCCCTCCTGTAACATCCATTTTGCTTGCCTGGAGAACACACACAGGGCACAGAGCAGTAAAATCAGCATAGTCTTCGAAGCCTTGACAAGAGGCCCGGATATGCTAGCTCACAGTGACCCTGTACAACTGTAAGCAAAGATATGAGGGTGATCAAGCTAATCGCTGACCAGGAGGCTGCACAGGAGTGCCCTTGATTCAAACCCATATTGATATGATCACACACTCGCCCGGGGGGGAAGAAATCTCCCGCCCAGTAAAGAATGTCCAGTACTCACAATTTAGTTATCTCTCTTCCAAGTGTAAATAAATTGAAACTCCCTTGTAAGAACTGGCGTCACAAAGACAGACCAACACAATTTGGCACCATAGATAAGAAAGAGGATGCATGCCCCTATGGGTATAAAGATGGGCCCAGCAGAACACTTACTCCGAGTGTCAATCTACCATTTTCCTGCTGGTCGGGATAGGTGATTCGACTTCCCGAGGTTCCACAGGGACGCCCACTTCGTATTCGTCTTTCCTAGGAATTGAGGGACCGGCCCTGGCCTGACCCGCTGGAGTCGAGAGGTGCAGAAGGGGGTAAAAATTGTACCTGGATGTGTCCTTTGTCTTAGTGTACACATAGACTTAGAGCTCTTTAAAGATTAAGCTGTTACTTGGTACCATTATTTTCCTTCTATCTTTATTTCCTTTGTAACCACTTTTTAAAATCTATATTTGCTAGCAGTTAAGAAATAAAGCAATAGCCATTGTAACCATATGATTTATAAGCTTCTTTAATAAACCTGTAACTGTTTAAGCTTTAAACTGACTCCTTCAGTTGCTGTAACAGAACCAGACACAATCAAAACAACTCCAGCCGGTTATACGGGCAGATGCAGTCAGAGAGCTGGGTATTGGGGTGCTGCCTCCCCGGAGCAGACCCCCCTTGGGGCATCCATCAGCCTTCCCTAGGCTGCCCTCTGCTAAGGGACCCCGGTCCTAGCAGCTAAAGTCTCGGATGAAATAAGTTCTCCCTGCACACCTTTGGAGCACCCGTCAGCCTTCCCTAGGTTGCCCGCTGTGAAGGGACCGTGTGTCCTAGCAGTTGAAGTCTTGGGTGTATAACATAGAACACACACACACCACGCACTGCCCTCACTATTGGCTGACACCCCCCACATGTGTGGTGTGGCACAAAAGCCTTCGCCTGAGCTATTGCTTGATGTCCACATACATTTCCTGGAAATACACTGAACTCTAAGGTCCTGCCAACACATGACTCAGAGACTGACAAAACCTCCTGCTGACGGCAATGCTGGGGTGGGGGGGAATGGAAGAAAGTTGTCTTCTCTATCACTTCATTACATGTGATTTGCCAATAATTGAAAGCTTTGTAACTGTTCCAGCTGCATCGCCTGTTAAACTCTGCAACTCCTTGAAATCTTTGTTAAACCTCACAACTGTGGAATTCTCAGCCACTTTGCTTCGTAAGTTCAGAATCCTACGGTCAGCTGGGAGATTGTTGAACCTCACAACTTCTTGCAACTTTCCTCCACTCTGCTTGTAACTTACTCTCAGCGGCATTCTCCCCTGAGCTAGGAATGTGGGGATGAGTGTGGAGACTATTGTGTGTTTGGGGTCAGAGACTGCAAGGCTGAACACCTGCAGCCAGGGGAGGAGTCATGGGACCAATTAAGCAGACTGCTGCTCTGCTGGACCAAGGGCAGCCTGGGCCTGCTGCGTGGTGAGGAAGGTGGATGAGTCCCAGGGGTTGTACAGAGGCAATAAGAGGAGAGAGCCGGGGCAGAAGCCCTCTGTCTGAGAAGCTTCTTCTTTCTCTTCTGACCAGCTTCCCAGCCGTGATCAGCCGACAGACCCTCCAGAATCCACACGCCTCAGCTCCTTCTGCAACCCATATGCCAGTGTGAGTGAGTGAGGGCAGGAATGAGTGTGTGAATGACTGAAGAGGTGTGTGTGTGAGAGAGGGAGAGCTGGTTCCTCTTTAGTTGAACCATCTAGGGGAGTGTGAATTCCTCAATCAATACGTCCACCCTCCTGTAACCCTGGATGGTCTCCAGTGGGAAGTTTTCAGGTAACATGCTGGGTCAGGAGATGAGAGTGCTGGGCAGGGTGTGTGTGAGAGAATGACAGACACACACAGGGTGTGAGTGACAGAGACTTGCATTGCCAAGCTCCCTCCAGCTCCTTCTCTCTGTGAGGAAACGGGGTACAGGAGTGGGGGGAACAGGGACACTCTGACATCGGAGCCCCCCTGCCCTCCCTCCAACAATGCTATTGGGAAAAGGTGCACACACTGCGGAGAGCAATTTCCATACCTTTTGCTGAAAAATGCAGTAGCCGGGACCTAGCCTGAGAGGACAGTGGTACCTGGGACAGCTCCGAGTGGGCACTGGCCTTGCGATCTGGTCCAGACCCAGGTCCAGCGGCAAACCGGCTGTGATAGACAAGGACGAATTGCAGAGCCCTGGGGTGAGATCTCGACCTCACAGCCCTGAGAGCGGGGGTGGGTGGATCAGCCTCCTGGGGCCGTGGCCCCGAGAGCGAGTAGCAGGGGGAGCAGTGACACTGAGCAGGCAGCTGCTACTTACAGGGTCCCAGGGCCGGGTCCCAAAGTCCCCCCTGTGACGCTGAGTCGGGGTTCCCCTGATCCTGCAGCCCCGTAGCAGCAAGAACAGACTCCGCTAGCCAGTAGAATAAAGAGGATTTATTGCTGCTCCAGGATACAGCCCAGCACAGACATGACGTGGTTTCAAGAGTCTGGGCCAGGATGCCTCAGATCCCTTGGGGTGAGGGGTTCATTGTCCCCCCCAGACCCTCAGCCCTCAGCTAAGGCTGTTTCCTTCGTGTTCCCCAGCCAGCAACTAAACCTTCCCCCAAACCTGGTGTTCGTCTCCGCCTCCTTCCCTTTGTCTCCCCCCTGGGAAGCGCCTTGTTATCTCCTCAGGCTGGGCCTGGGTGTCTGGGCCAAAGCACATGTGGGTGAGTCCGTGGGAATCACACATCCCAGCACAGGGGGACACCGGGTTACAGAGCAGACAGACCCCCACTACAGCACCCTCTCCCCGCAACAGCAGCACAAAGGGGGTTGGAAGAACCCTGGTCCCAGGTGACCAACCAGAAAAGTACCTGGGGGCACCTCCCGCCCCCCCCCCACCCTCCCCGCCAGAGCCAGAGGGGAGGAGAAGTTCATGCCCACAAAGGGCCTCCTGGGAGAGGGGGAGCCCTTCGCACGGGGGAAATTGACGTTGATCATCAACCCAGGCCTTGGCCCGCACACCCCTCTCCATGCCAGGGAGAGATCCAGCAGCCCGAATCCCCACTCCCCTCTGCTCCTCTTCACTTGCAAACCGGTGTCTAATGCGGTGCGGCCAGAGCAATGGCTGGGGGGGGCTCAGACCCTGGGCTGGGCCTCCCTGGGGTCAGATGCAGCAGCAGGGCTGTGGGCCCCACGCTGTGGGCAGGTGACACCCAGCACATCCCGTGTCCTTTCTGGAGGGACCCCAGGGCTACGTCTACAGTGGCATGATCTTGCGCAAATACTCTTTAACGCAAGAGTTCTTGCATTAAAGTATTTGCGCAAGAGAGCGTCTACACTGGCACAGGCCTTTGGGCAAGAGATGTGCTTTTGCGCAAAAGCATCCATGCCAGTGTAGACGCTCTCTTGCTCAAGAAAGCTCCAATGGCCATTTTAACCATAGGGATTTCTTGCGCAAGAAATTAACGTTGCTGTCTACACTGGCCTCTTGAGCAAGAACAGTTGCGCGAGAGGGCTTATTCCTGAGCGGGAGCATCAGAGTTCTTGCACAAGAAGCCCTGATTTCACACATTAGAATGCGACACCTCCGAGGGGACCCCAGGGCCGGGCTTCACTTCCAGCCCCTGAGCGTTTGGGGCTAAGTCTGCTGCTTCCCCCTGAGTGCCCCGCTCACCCCCCTCGGGGGGGGCGGCTAGGGAGCCCACCCACTTCGTGAGACAAAGGCAGCCCTGCCGGCTGCGGGGCGTTTCTCAGAGGCATGGAGGTGCCCTTCCCGGAGCCTCTCCATGGAGTCTCTGTAGCCGAGAGCAGGCAAAGGGTTAAAAGAGTCTCGCTTTCCTGGAATTCCCGGCAGGAAGGCAGGGGGATGTGCCAGGGCGCAGAGAGGTCTGGAGGTAGGGCAGGGCCGGTGAGAGGAATAAAAAGTTAGAGACTCTATTTTGGAGCTGAGTGCAAATCCATTAAGTCTTCTATGTTACACCACAGCCACTGGCGTATAAACCATGAAAGCGAAGCAGCCCCAGCCCCAGCCCCAGCCTCGCTGTGACAGACCCAAGCGAGAGACGGGTGCAGCTTGGCGGAACGGGGCCCTGATTTCACACCCGGCAAACCCGACTCCAAGGACCATTTGTTAAGTGGCACCCTAGTGGTGATTTAACCACTAGGCCACACTCTCCTCCCAGAGCAGGGGATGGAATCCAACTCTCTGGGCACTGTCCTGGGATTTGGGGCGACCAGGACACTCCAGAGAGACTTCACCACTTTCCTATTCACTGCCAGCTTGAAGCAGTTGATAGAGTTGTTTAAATTTTACAAGCCTCACAAACAATGGCCGTTCAATTTAAACCTTCAACACGATCAATTCTAAAGCCATGAACACAGCACCAAGCAATGCCAGAGCAATTACTAGAAGTTTATTATAATACAATAATTAAGCCTAGTTCACTTACACTGCACCCGTAGGCTCCCTACAGTACTAGGCAGGAGGCACTGGTCCCTTTGATTGCCACGGGTAGGAACACCCTGCGCTGGGTGGCCGGTGTGAAGGGGTCTATTACTTCTAGTTACATCGAGCAGGACGTGTGGGTCAAACCGGCTCCCTCCTTCCCATCGATTCTTCTTACTAAGCCCATTTGATAGCAAAGCGAGACTTGGTCGTTCTAGTAATATCTACCAATCAGCCGTATTGTGTACGACCACTATTGTGCCCATATTTGGGATACATGCTGCTATTCAGGCTGTTGCGAAAATGAGATACTTGATTGACAATTTTATGGCTGTACCTGTGATTTTTGCTTGTCAGAAATGTTGTGTACCGGTACTGGGTTCCTCCCAATGTTCTTAGCAGGGTGTTACTGGGCCATGCTCCCTACACACGATTGTTTAAAGAATTCCCCCCCCGGCCTGACACCTGCACCAGAGGTGAGTCGGGCCTGGGTTTGCTGTATTAGAAATCCACACTTTGCTCAAGGCAGCATCATTAGTTCGGTTAAGGCAGGGTTGGACAATGCAGACATTATTATTCTGGTGAAGATGGGGGTTCTCCAGCTCCCTACCCCCTTTCTCTGGCCACTAAATCTGACACTTCAGCCAGAGTCAGGTAGAGAACCCAGGAGTCCTCCCACCCCAGCTCTAACCACTAGACTCTCCTCTGTGAGCCAGTGCGAGAATGCAGGAGTCCTGGTTCCCAGCACCTCCCCAGCTCTAACCACTAGACACCCCCCCCCCCCAAGCCAGTGAGAGACCTAGGAGTACTGTCTCTCAACACCCTCCCCCCCAGCTCTAATCACTAGACCCTCCCTCCCAAGTCAGTGAGAGAGCGCAGAAGTCCTGGCTCCCAGCTCCTCTCCACCACCCCGTGAATGTTAATGAAGGTCGGAGTAAATGTGGGGAAACTGAGGCAGCGGCAGAGCAATGGCAATGCTGAGACACCCTCCGAAAAGTGGGACATGCCCAGCACAGTGACAGTGGGGGTGTGAGCGGGCAGGGGACTATTTGGGGAGCGGCCCGTTTTGTTCCCGCTGTTTGGGGAGCGGCCTGTTTTGGACTCTTGGGTGGATCGTTCTGGATCCCAGAAGCATCCGCGTCTCACGCCGCCGCTCCCCGGCGAGACCATCTAAGGCTTGTCCCTCTCCGCTCTGGGGGGCCCGCAAACATCCCAGCCCGGAGGGGTCCACGGTGCCAGTACCCCAGGGCTGGGGCAAGTGGCTCGAGCCCCACCCACCCTGTCATCTGTCCGGGCGTGGGCCGGGGCCGCCTCCCTCCTGATCTCAGCTCAGCCCGCGCGTGTTCGATCCCCGGCTGGAGATTTGACAGCCAGGGCGCAGCGGGGATGGAGCAGGGGCGGGGCCTGGAGTACGGGGGGGCGGGGCCTGGCTCTTCCCCGCGTTGGGGGGCGCAGTCACATGGCCAGTGTCCCCCCCCCCCGTTCTCCCCGCTCAGTCGCCCCCGTTCTGGGATCCCCCCCGCTCTCGGCCCGGGGGAATGGCAGAACACGCCCCAGCCCGCCCGCCCCGCGGTCCCGGTTTGCGGGGGGCCTCGTGGGACCCTGGGGGAGCCGAGTCCTGGCGACGGAGCGAGGCGGGTTCAATTTGCCGCCCACGCCCAGTTTGGCGGCCCCAGGCGGAGCTGCGGTCGCGCCTCGGCTTTGCTGCCGGCCGCGGCCCTTCGCCGGCTCCCCGCAGGCCGCAGACGGGAACCGAGAGAGGGGCCGGGGGCAGACGGTGGATCCCGAGCGCCCTGCGGGCACCTGGCTGAGGGGCTCCCCTTCGTCCTGAGACCGGGCGGCTGCCACCTCTGCGGGGGCTAGAGAGAATGGGGGGGGGCTGCCTGCACCTCTCCCCCCCGCACCGCCCCAGTCTCCTGTGACCCCCAGCGCCGGGATGGAGCTGGGGACGGGCCAGGCTGAGGTGCCCAGCTCCGGGGCTCGGGGCACGAGCCAGGCTCCAGCTGCTGGTCCCACCACACTGGGGAGGGACAGGACTTCTCCTTCCCCTGCCCAACCGCAACAGGGCTGGGTCAGGCCCAGGGCCAGGAGACTCCCCCGGCTGCCGGGAGCTGCGCACTGCCCACCCCGCTTCCTGCCTGAGCTGGGGGGGGGGCACTGTGTGGAGAGCTCACCCCCTCCCCATTCACCATCTTCCCGAAGGCCAGGCCAGGGCACGGCCCCCATTCAGAGCGGGGTGGCCGGACGTGGCCGCTGCTGGCTGGACGCCCAGCTCTGAAGGCAGCCGGGATCCTCGTCCCAGCCCTGATCCCCCAGCCTGGCCCATGGGCAAACTGCACTCACAAACCCCTCGCCCTGCAGCCCCCTCTCCGCCCAGCGGCCCCGGGATCCCGGCCGGATTCGCTTCCCTTTTGGTCGCACCGAATAACACAAAGCGGGGACCGAACCTTTGGCGATTCCTCATTTATTTATTTCCGTGGGCAACAGTTTCAATTTTTCTGGCTGGGGCCTGCTTAGAGTGACCCCTAGTGGGGAATCGAGGCAGCGCCCGTCCGGAGCCACAGCGCTCTAGGGAGACTCTTTTAACTCTAGGCGTGGCCGAATCGCTCTGTGTGAGTGTGTGTGGTGTTGTTGTTGTTTCTGTTTCAGTGGATCACACTGGCTTGTTTAAGCATTTTTCTGCTTTCATCCCTTTCACACTTGTGGCAAACGCCGGGGCAATATCCATTTCCTGGCAGCAGACGCTGAGGTTCACAAAGTTCACCATCAAACCACCCAGTGTCAGCATCGCCCATGACAAGCTCATCACTTGCTCCCAAAGCGCTCTAGAGAGGGTGAGAAATATGGTTCTCGCCGGGAAACTGAGGCACAGAATGGTGAGGTGACTCACCCAAGATCAGCCGGCAGGCCCGTGTCAGAGACAGGGTGGAACTAATTTGCGCTAAGGCTCAAGCTTTTTTTTAATTCACTAGCCCAAACAATAGACTACGGCTTTTTATTTGTTCTGTATTTATTTGTAACGCTCCCTTGCACTAGAGGTCGAGTGGTGGGTATTGCATCGGAATCCTGCGGCACCTCGTTACATAACGCCTCTCTCCAACGGGTGCATCGATACTGGCCATTTGAACCGATGATTTCAGGCTGTTACGCACCCCTCTGGCTAAGCGAAAACCTCAGGTTGAGCGCCGTGTTTTGACTGCAGACGCGGAGAACTGTGATGTGACACAGCCACGAGAAAAAGCCGGAGGCCACCAAAAGTTCCTCTATCTGCTGCCTTTTAAGGGTTTGATTGGTAGCGGTAAATGTCAGTTTCACCACCCGCACTCCCATGCCCCTTCCCCAACCAGAATAATATTCCCATCGAAAATAATCGAAAAATCAGCTTGAGATGGTGGCACGGTTTGATTTCAGGCTATTTACTTCGTAGACTTGGACATGTGAGATTGACAGTTCAAGGTTCTAATAAAGCTTCAACTTCCTGACTCAGGGTCTCATTTAAAAATTGTTGTGTAACACCACCCAGAGTTTTCACACGAGTGAGCATTTAAATGGATTAAAAGTGAAAACAAAAATAGTAAAATCTGCAAGTAGAGCAAAATGCAGATCCCCTTCCCCCAATGCTTAAAACCCAGGATTTTACACAATTGTGGTGAGCTAAATGAGAAAAATGGCTAAAACCCGCCAATGTTTGCACAACTGTGGGGATTTAAATGGATATCAACTGGAAAAGAATGCTTAGAACTCCCCTTTTGCACAATTGTGAAAATTCAGCTAAAAAAATGCTTAAAGCCCAGGATTTTACACAGGTTTGGCAATTTAAACAGCAACCAAATAAAATGCTACAGAGAAGCATTTAAATGATTTAAATCCCCGCTTCATTTGCAATTGCGCTGTGTCTAATCTGCATCTCTTTTCCGCAAAAGGGTGCAGTCTAGACACAGCCTGGCATATGGGTTGCAGAAGGAACTGAGGCATGGGGCGGATGGGCCAGCAGGTGCACCCTGGGGACCTGGCTGGGCACCTCTAGGATCAGGGTGCCTGTCTGGCGAGGGCCCCCATGTGCGGGTAGAGGAAGGGCCAGCCATGGTATTTCTTCCCATCAGAAATTTCCTCTTCTACAGAAAAAGAAGCAACCCACAGCCCTGTCTCCTGGCTTTCCTCCGCTGGTGAACCTAGCTGGGTAACTCCCCCCAGTCCTCTTTATGCCTTTCCCTCACCAGCGACGTGATTCTCCTGCTTTCAAAAGTGGGGAAACTGAGGCATATATATGCTCAAGGCCACCCAGTGGGCCAGTGGCAGAGCTGGTCCCATCGCAGGGCTCGCTGCATCAGGCCACGCTGCCTTCCTGGTGCAGAAAGGGGTGTCCCATCCACGTCCCACCCCTCCCTTCCAGGCACTGGAGCTAGGAGAGACTTTGGTTCCATCGCCAGTGCCAGACCACCCTGCAGCCCCGAGTCCTGGAGCCTCGGTCGGCTTGTGGGGCTCAGAAGCTGGGCTGACATAATAGTGCAGACATTGGTCTACTCTGGGAGCTAGTCATGCCAGTCAGTTCTGATCAGACTCATTGAAATGTAAGATCAGGCTCTAGGTCAAGTCAGACGATGGCGGGGATGAACCCCAAGGGGATCGCCCACAAGGGGGTGTCTGTGTCTCTCCTGGGATAAAGCTACATATATTCGAACTTGTTTCGAAGTCGCTCAGAAACGAAGGGCCAGGCAGAGGTAGCACATGTCCCCGTTGGGCCTGGAAAGGGCCAGGGCTGTGCAGGGGTCAGCGACAACACCAGCTCCTCGGAGGGACCCGAGCTGAACCATCCCGGCCCTTCCTCCGCAGCAGCTGTGAAGGCCGAACAGTTGGTTCGGGAACACACCTGGCCCATCCCATGTGGATCCCCAGGCTGCGGCGTTTGAACTATGCGAGGGGAATGGAGAAACCTGGCGTCAATCTCCACATGGGGAGCTTGAACTCTGTAATAACTGTGGTCTGAAGACACTGGTGCAAGGACACTCTTTGGTGCACTAGTGTAAGGACACTTTTTGGTGCACTGGTGCAAGGACACTCTTTGGTGCACTAACATCATTTTCAGGGCGATGTTATCTCATTCCTAGTGGACTGTGAAAAACGTGGAAGCGCGCCTATGGCCAGTGCTGGGTTTATTGCTTAACCTGTTGGCATCATAGCTGCATATTTACAATACACAATGTATCTTGAGGAGCAGATTGTGAGGGGCACACCAGGGGGAAAGTGACACCCCCTGTTATAGGCTGGTGAATGGAACCAAGTCACCGTTAGTCCCTGAACACTTTTGTTTACAGGTTTCCTTTTCTGGTAACAGTGAGTTGCCCTGCCCGCATCCTGCTCTCTCCAGAATACTCAGATCCATTTCCTGTATCGACGGACTGTATTGCACCACGATCCGTTAGCTGACAGTCAAAGCTGCAGGGACCTTTGGCTCCCAGTTGAAATCGCACTGGCAAAGTGCGGCGTCGGTCGGTCTGGCAGAGGACGGAGTCGGGATTAGAGTCTCTGCGCCCAGGTGGGGGCTGAGTCGTTGGCCCTGTTGGTAAGTCGCATGTTCCTTTGCAATTGTTGCTGTCACCGTTTTATGCTGTTCGAGGTCCTGGATTGTTCACACCCGGCCCTTGGCGGACGAGGGCGGCTTGTCCAGCAGCGCTTAGGCCGCTTTTGTGTCATCTCTTTGCCCGGATAAGCACAGAAACCGGCACTTGTGCTGCTCCCTAGACTGTCCCTGACTCTATTAAACATCTAAAGCGGGACACTAAACGCAGGATCCTGGGTCCCCCCTGGCTGATCGCCTGGCTGGGCTTTAGTCATCCCTACCCTGCTGAACCCCCTCAATTCCTGCCAACTTCCACCCCTATTTCACATGAGCTCAGTGAGCAGGTTCCCAGCTAGTCGAATTAGCGCGATACCCAGATGTACAACCCCCTCCCCCCCAACATTCCCAGAGACGTCTCCCCTGAAAGAAATATCCCCTGCGCCGGGTTCAGTGACTTAATCGACTCCCCAAAGCAGCAGGGGAGGGGCGTTGGCTCCCTCTCTCTTCCCTCGATGGCTGGTGGCTGAGGAGAGGTTATTCCCCAGTCGGCGCCTGCCAAGCGGCCGGGGGAAGCTGCAAGGAGCCGGACCCAGTCACACCCGGCAGGGTGGAGGGGGCTGCAATAAGGCTGCATGACCCCTACGCGCTCTGAGTTCCTGAGGCCTCTTGGCACCAAGGAATCCATTCATTAATCAACCTCCCCCCCCCACCTGGGAGGGCGGCTCCTCGGATACTGCTGGGCCTGGACTTTGACCTTCCTCTGGGTCCGTAACGTTCCCACAGTTCAACCTCCAGCGCCCCCTTCCCACGGGCGAGAGGAATCCCCGGCCAGCCAGAGCCTCGGGACCGGTCAGCGACACCCCAGGCGGGCGCCCTCCATGTGCAATGAGGGGCCCGTCCACACTCACAGCCCCCCAGAGACCCACCCGGTGGGAGCCGAGCAGTCACCCACCGGCCTGCCATGTGAGTCGGATGGTGGGGACCTGGGGCGCCCCTTTGGGTCTATGCCCCTGTCTGCTCCTGGAGGGCACATTCCTCCCTGGACTGCAGAATTAATCAGCGAGGAAGATTAAACTTGTGTGCTACAGGCAGAGGACAGCGGAGCAGGGAGAGGCAGGCCCTGCTGAAATGTGCCGTGTGTCTGACTGGCACCAAATCCTGAGATTTCTATCGAGCGCTTCCTATTCTCCTACACATCGACATGTAAATGGTTTAAAAACTGAAAACAAAAATCTTAAAATTCGCAATTTCCCACAAGCATGAACATTTAAATAGACCAAAATGAAGAAAACCCCCCATAATTCTTAAAACCTTGGATTCTGCACAGCAGCGGAGATTTAACTGGGGGAAAAAGCCTAAAAATCACGTTTGCACAACTGTGGGGAGTGAAATGGCTCCCAACTGCAAAAAATGCTTAAAACTCTACTTTTACACAACTGTGAAAATTCAATTAAAAAAATGCTTAAACCGCAACATTTTACACAGGTTTGGGAATTTAAACAGCAACCAACAAAAATGCTACAAAGCCCGTACGGACGCCCTTCCGGAAGTTGAAATAAATCCCACTTGAAAATATAACTCGTGGAAATTCACATCAAACCAAATATGGCTCCAATCCTAACATTTGGCAAACCCGGGGAAATGTATCCTGCTGAAAATGGAGGAAAACACAAACAATTAACCATGATAACAGTTGATGGGATTAAAAAAATTACCATTCAGTCCCACCCGGCCTCTATGTCAGTGTGTCATGGCTCCTGCCGTGTGCCTGCCCCGTCCGTGGGCTCACACCGGTGGCCCTGCGCCAACCCCCGTCCAGCTCTCTCATTTCCCCGGGCGTGGGAGCCAGCCTGCGGCAGAGCTCACAGGACGGGCCCCCAGCAGCCGGAGGGCAGTGACTCACGGTCCCCCGGTGCCACCCCTGAGAGCCCCTGGAGGGTTAACGCGGGTCCCGCTCCCCTGGGGGCTGTTTGCCCTGCGGGTCAGTGACCCAGGGCAGCTCTGGGAATGGCACTGGGGAGCCTGCGCTGGTGCCCAGCCCTTCCCCACTCCACCGTGGGGCTGGAGACACAAAATGGGCTGGTCTGGCCCCGAGGCGCTGGTGCGCAAGGGGAACGTGGGGAGGGTCTTTCTCCTCCGTCGGGGGCCACCTCAGAGAGGGGTTAGCTTTGGTTTTTGCTTCTCAGTGCAGCCCCCGACTGATTTATCTGTGGGTCAGTGGCCCCCCAACCCAAAAACCCCCCACCCCTGAGCCAGCCCCACTGGGCCTGGGTGAAGGGTCATCCTGCACCCCCCCCCCCCGAGGTCTGTCCCTTTAAAACCAATTTGCCATCCGCTTACACTGGATGCAGAACATTTTCTTCCTCTCACCTTCCCCTCAGCCACCACCATTTCCTGCACCCCCCAGCACTTACCCCCCCCTTCCATGCCAGGGGACCCCATTCTGCCACTGTCAAGGCCTCTCTGTAACCCCCAAGTCTCTCAGTGAAAGAGCTCTGTGGGCCCAAATCTTTCCTACCCTCAGGCCGGGGACACTGTGCCCCTCATCGCCCCTCCCTTCTGTGCCCCCCATTCCCTGCTATCCCTATGCCAGGGCCCCTCAGGCTGCCACTTGTGAGGTACACAAGCCGGATTGGGTGGGGCTCTCAGTACCTAGGGCCGACACAGCAGACACGTAGGCCGAGGCCTAACACGATTTCCATGGAGCCATTTCAGGGCGTGGGGCTAAGAAATGCTGAGGAAAGCAAGCAGAGAACCGCCCCCCGTGCTCATGTGCTGGGGAAAGAGGAACCACCGGGCAATATTGCAAAATAGCCTCCAGAAGATTCATTTTAAAGCATTAAAATGGCGCGAGGCGCATGTGTGTCCAGCACGGGCCTCCCCTCAGGGAACCGGCCTGCGCCAGCGATAACCAGACCACGGAGCGCCTGCCCTGCCTAGGACATTCGGGGTCCCACACGTTTCTCGGGGGCCTCCGACCAGCGAGGGGCCTCTGACCACTCAGATGCATTTCCTCCACCCATGGAGTGTGTTGCACCATGGTCCATTAGCTGACAGTCAAAAGCTGCAGGGACCTTTGGCTCCCTGTTGAAATCGCATTGGCAAAGCGCGGTGTCGGTCGGTCTGGCAGAGGACGGAGTCGGGATTAGAGTCTCTGCGCCCAGGTGGGGGCTGAGTTGTTGGCACCATTGGTAAGCCACATGTTCCTTTGCAATTGTTGCTGTCACTGTTTTATGGCTTTTGATGTCCCGGATTGTTCACACCCGGCCCTTGGCGGACGAGGGCGGCTTGTCCAGCAGCGCTTAGGACGCTTTTGTTTCATCTTTTTGTCACAATAAGCACAGAAACCGGCACTTGTGCTGCTCCCTAGACTGTCCCTGACTCTATTGAACATCAAAAGCCCAGAATCCTGGGACCCCCTGGCTGATCGCCTGGCTGGGCTTTAGTCATCCCTACCCTGCTGAACCCCCTGACTCCAGCCACCTGCCACCCCTGTTACATGAGCTCAGTGAGCAGGTTCCCAGCTAGTCGAATTATCGTGACACCCCAACGTACAACTCCCCCCCCAACATTCCCAGAGACGTCTCCCCTGAAAGAAATATCCCCTGCGCCGGGTTCAGTGACTTAATCGACTCCCCAAAGCAGCAGGGGAGGGGCGTTGGCTCCCTCTCTCTTCCCTCGATGGCTCGTGGCTCAGGAGAGGTTATTCCCCAGTCGGCGCCTGCCAAGCGGCCGGTGGGAAGCTGCAGGAGCCGGACCCAGTCACAGCCCAGCGGAGTTGAGGGGGCTGCAATTAAGCAGAGTGAACCCTACAAGCCCTGAGTTACTGCGGCCTCTTGGCACCAAGGAATCCATTCATTAATCAACCCCCCACACAAACACACCTGGGAGGGCGGCTCCTCGGATCCTGCTGGGCCTGGACTTTGACCTTCCTCTGGGTCCCTAACGTTCCCACAGTTCAACCTCCAGCGCCCCCTTCCCACGGGTGAGAGGAATCCCCGGCCAGCAAGAGCCTCGGGACCGGTCAGCGACACCCCAGGCGGGCTCCCTCCATGTGCAATGAGGGGCCCGTCCACACTCACAGCCCCCCAGAGACCCACCCGGTGGGAGCCGAGCAGTGATCCGCCGGCCTGCCGTGTGCGTCGGATGGTGGGGACCTGATACACCCCTCTGGGTGTATGCCCCTGTCTGCTCCCGGAGGGCACATTCCTCCCTGGACTGCAGAACTGATCCATGCAGAAGAGTAAGGGTATGTCTTACATAGGGTTAGACATACCCTAATGGTTGTGTATGCAACAGGCAGAGAAACAGGCAGAGGGCAGCGGAGGAGGGAGAGGCCGTCCCTGCTGAGCTGTGCCGTGTGTGACTGGCATCCAATCCTGACTGGAGGATCATAGAGTCATAGACTCCTAGAACACTAGAACGGGAAGAGGCATCGAGTCCAGTCTCCTGCCCTCCCAGTGGGACCAAGCACCATCTAGACCGTCCCAGACAGGTGTCTGTCCAACTTGCTCTTACTTATCTCCAGAGATGAAGTTTCTACAACCTCCCTAGGCAATTTATTCCAGTGTTTGACCATCCTGTGTGGCGTAGTGGACAAGCCACACCCCAGCCTTCCACTCTGGGCATCCACGGGTGCCTGTGTTTGGGCTGGGGGGACCCCTGATGGCCGGTATCTGTAGCATTGCCCAGCAGGGGGGCTGCCTAAGTCACCTAGGCAGAGACCCCGGAACGGTTGAGGGCAGGAAGGGAGACAATAGGAAGGAGGTGGAGACGAACACCAGGTCTCCGGGGAAGGGTCAGTTGCTGTCTGGGAAGCATGGGGAGAACAGGCTAAGCTGGGGGCTAGGGCTGACGGACCCCTAACCCTGGGGGTCTGAGCCTTCCAGGCCCTGCCCCCTGTAGCCACATCACGTCTGGGCTGGGCTGTATTCCGGAAAAGCAAGAAACCCCTCTCTATTCGGCTGGCTGGCGGAGACTGTTCCGGCTGCTACGGGGGTGCAGGATTGGGGAACCCCAGCTCGCCGTCACACCCTGACAGGCAGGCAGTTTTTTCTCATGTCCAACCCAAACCTCCCTTGCTGCAGTTTCAGCCCATTGCTTGTCCTGTCCTCAGAGCCAAGGGGAACAATGTTTCTCCCTCCTCCTGGTGACGCCCTCTTAGGTACCTGGAAACTGTTACAATGTTTCCCTTCGCTCTTCCCTTTTCCAAGTTGTGGGGAGTGACTGGGGCCTGCCCCGTCGAGGGGTGGCTCCGCTGCGAGCCGGTTCCCACTTTGCTCTAGCCCTGGGACGCTGAGTGTTGGGACTGCGGGGCCAATGCCCCCTTGCCCGCGTTCCCTGTTTCTGGGCCACTTTCCCTCTTAGTAGGGTTTCCAGGGTCCCTCCTTTAGTGCAATCCTCAGTCCTTGCCCCCTGGCCGCCTTTGGCCACCCCCAGGGTCCTCAGGTCAGCACCGTACGTGCGCAATAACCCATCCCGAGGCCAACAACTCTGCCTGCCTACACCGGCTCTGTCTCTCTGCTCGGTGGGTGGGGGTAGGGAGACCCGGGCCCTCGCACTCCTCCAGGTTCTGGCCCAGGGTCCTAAAGGTGGGGGCAGCTGCCACTACCCGGCTGGCGGGGGCAATCCCTGAAACCCGCCAACCACTCGGGCCTTAGGCCCGCCCTGGGCCTCTTCCTACCTGTGTCTGGACTCATCGCTCGTGGCATCTTCGCTCGTGGCATATTTCCGGGGCCGCTCTCTCCCCAGCCAGTCACAGCTGGCTGCCTCCGGGAGTCCTCCCAGCATCTGGGCGGACGGGATGCCTCTGGGGGCCAGTGCTTGACCCCCCGACCCTCCTCCGTGCTCGGCCCCTTCAAGGCCGCTCGTGACCTGCTCGGCAGTGGCAAGTGAGGGTGGGAAGGCCCCGTCCTCCGTCGGGCGAGCCAGCATCTTCCCAGTCAGTGGCCCGACTCCTCCTCCCTGCTCTCCGTGCTGCCGGTGTTTGAACTGCCCAGCACCCGACTCGAGCGTGCGCCGCAGCGGCACAGGGTAGGCTGGCTGCGCTGCTCGGCCGCGGCTCCGACCCAGTGGCGGCGTCTTTGCGCCCCCTCACAGAGGTTTTTTATTTTGTTGTATTTTATGCAATAGCGTGACATTGTTTGGCCAGATCGGACGGGCCCCCACTTCCCACTCGTGTCGACCCTCAGCGTCTCCTCCCCTTTCCACAATTGTTTCCCACGTTATTATGGGAACTTGTGGCTTCCAGCCACCTCTTCCTACCTCCCTTCACTCCGACACTCCCATGTGGCCCCTGTGAATTGGCAGCAACATCTATAAATCGGTTGCAGGGAACAGGCCCATTCAGAGCTTGTGTGACATTGGCCAAGTCAGGAAACCAGCCCCTGCCCCACTCACCTGTCCCAAGGAGGGCAGCAAGGAGCCAGACGGCAGGAGAAGCCATCATGGTGACAGGGAAGCAGCAGCAGGAGGGTCCCTGATGTTGTTAATTCTCCAGCTGGGGATCCAACACAGGCAGGCTGGCTGACATGAGATCAGGAGGGAGGCAGCCCACACCCGTCCAGATGACAAGGTGGGTAGGGCTAAAGCCACTTGCCCCAGCCTTGGGGTACCAGCGCCGCAGACCCCTCCGTGCTGGGATGTTTGCAGTGCCCTCCAATGCAGAGAGGGACACATTTAAATGAATGGGGATTGCCTATCTCCTAGAGCTGGAAGGGACCCTGAAAGGTCATCGAGCCCAGTCCCCTGCTTTTACAGCACAGCCAAGTACCATCCCTGACAAATTTTTGCCCCAAATCCCTAAATGGCCTCCTCAAGGATTGAGCTCACAACGCTAGGTTTAGCGGGCCAATGCTCAAACCACTGAGCTATCCCTCCCCCCTCGGATGGTCTCACCAGGAAGCAGCAGCGTGAGACACGGCTGCTTCTGGAATGCCGGACGATCCACCCATGAGTCCAAGAGGGAGACAAAACAGGCGGCTCTCAGTGGCACGAAGTAACAGCTCTGACCCCGTTGTGTCGGCTGGTTCTATGCAGGCTGCGTCTGGTCCCAGCCTTCCCTACAGGGCCCCCGCACTGCCTGGAGGGCCGGGAACCCCGCGTCTCCGCGCTGCAGAGGGGGCTGCCGCTGCAATCGGGCCGCACCTCACAGCATCCAGGTGCCTGCAGAGAGGCTCCCAAGCACGCGACGCTTTTAACAGAGGAGGGATCCCAGGGCCCAGGCCGGGCAAACCCACCTCTCTCCAGGGCCGAGTTCTCCGTGTGCCCCCGCCCTGGAGCCTGGGGATGCTGCACAGTCACTCCACCTTCCCGGGGGGCCGGGGATGGGAGGTGGGGAATTTTGCTGACCCCTCCCTCCCAGGGAGGTGGGTTTCGCTCCTCACACCACAGAGAGTTGGTACCTTCCCCACCTGCTCAGGGTTACTCCTGCTGCCACGGACCAACAGCAGCCAGAGATGGGGGGAGAAATTCCCCTCCTTGATGGTGGCATCTGCCACTGCCGTTCTCCCCCCACCCCCGCCACTTTAACAGTGTAGGGCACATCCCACTTTTCAGAGTGTCACAGCATTGCCAGTTCTCTGCAGCTGCCTCAGTTTCCCCACATTATCTGGGGGGCTCTGGCCTTCATTAACATTCACAGGGTGATGGAGAGGGGCTGGGAGCCAGTACTGCTGGGTTCTCTCACCGGCTCAGGGGGATCTAGTGGTTAGAGCTGCAGGTTGTTGACTCCTGGGTCTCTCACTGGAAGTGCGGGGGTCTACTGGTTAGATCTGGGTGCGGGGAGGGCTGGGAGCCAGGACATCTGGGTTCTCCACCTGGCTTTGGCCGCCATCTCAGATTTAGAGGGGAGATTAAGGGGGCTCGGTGCCCAAGAGTTGGATTCCATCCCCTGCTCTGGGAGAAGAGTGTGTCCTAGTGGTTAGAGCACCTCTAGGGTGCCATTTATCAAATGTTCCTTAGAGTCAGGTTTGCTGGGTGTGAAATCAGGGCCCCATTCTGCCGCAATGCCGTTACGCTGATTATTTTCGGGAATAACGGCATTGCGCAAGAGGGTTTTTCTTGCACAAGAAGGGGCAGTGTAGACAGCTCCTTCTGGCGCAAGAGCCTCTTCCTCAAAAATGGCAGCTCATTAGATATGCAAATGAGGCTCAGCAATATTCCACACTTAGCCTCATTTGCATATTTCTGGCACAAGATCGCGCCAGTGTGTACACAGCCTAGAAAGGCAGTTTACTTGTGCAAAAACACCCGGCCAGCATAGACAGGCAGCAAGTTTTTGCACAAGATCGCGCCAGTGTGGACATAGCCATGCAGTCTGCTTTAGATCTGTCCTTAAAACTGGGGGAAAGGGGTAGATCGAGTCAGTGTTGCAGCTCACACCTAGCAGGCTGCTTAATCCCTCTCCGCCAACTCAGTTCAATCAACTCTGGCAGGCAGGGCCGACCTTAGGCCGATTCCCCGGCATGGGGCCCTGCACCCAGGAAAGCGACGCATTCATCGGGAGCACGGCACATGCGTGGCCCCCCCACCTGGGGCCCCATGCATGTGCAGTCCTGCCCCCAGAGCCAGCCCTGCTGGCCGGGGGGCGGCTTTCCTCGGAGACCTCTTCCAGCGATGGTGTCTCTCCGGCAAGCACGGGGGTCATATTCCCACATTCAGGGGTAGCATGATTTGGGACCCCCACCACAGCCCCAAATTAGTTACAATACACCACATTCCATTGCAGCCCTGGCTGAATTGGATTTGCATAGCCGCACCTCCGATCCCTCCCCCTCCTGGCACGAGCTGTATTTACAGTTCATTATCTTGCAGAGCTAACTAATTGGAGTGAGCACGCCCACCCCCCAGGGCAGCTCTCTGCTGGTTAGCTGGCTGAGAGCAAGCTGTAACTCAGCCCTGGTTACTGACAATTTCCCTAGGTGGGTGGGGAAGCACTGGGCTGGGTTCCCTAGGGAAGGGGGTGGACTCTCCATCCCTAGGGGTGTTTAGGTCCCGGCTGGACAAAGCCCTGGCTGGGCTGATTGAGTCGGGGTTTGACCCGGGGCTGGACGTGGTGACCTCCTGAGGCCTCTCCCAGCTGTAAGAGGCCTTCGCAGGGATCCCTGGAGATCTCTCCAAGGCCAGATGCGCCCCAGCCTATACGGGATCCTGCTTCCCGTCCTCTGCAGGCTCCTCCTGCTGACACTTCGCTCCTCATCCAGACCTCCCCCTGCTGGTCCCACGCCCACCCCGCACATGCTGGGCCCCCTACAGCATCCCTGAGCGTGGCCTATCCTGGCAGCCCGGGCTGGGAGCGACACCCCCGAGGGGACCCCAGGGCCAGGCTGATTCCAGCGAGCTCAGCACAGAATTTCCCATTATTGCCCCCACAGGCACGTTCTGCGCTCCTGGACACTGGGGCTCCATTGCAGCGCAGGCCCCTTGGGAACGCGTTGGCCCCACGGCGCGGGAGCGGGTGCAGCCCAGCGGGGGACGAGAGCGGGTCTGGGAGCCCGGGCGTCACTTCCAGCCCCTGAGCGTTTGGGGCTGAGTCCCCTGTTTCCCGCTGAGTGCCCCGCTCACCGCTCGTGGCAGGGGCCTGGGGAGCTCACCCACTGCCTGTGACCCTGGCAGCCCTGCCGGCTGCGGGGCGTTTCTCAGGGGCACAGAGGTGCCCTTCCCGGAGCCTTTCCATGGAGAGCCTGTAGCTGAGAGCAGGCAAAGGGTTAAAAGAGTCTCGCTTTCCTGGAATTCCCGGCAGGAAGGCCGGGGGATGTGCCAGGGCGCACAGAGGTCTGGAGGCAGGGCGGGGCCGGCAAGAGGAACAGAATGTTACAGACTCTATTTTGGAGCAGAGCTCAAATCTGTTTATGTCTTCTACGTTACATCACAGCCACTGGCTTATAAACTGGGAAAGCGAGGCAGCCCCAGCCCATCTGGGACAGACCCAAGCGAGAGACAGGTGCAGCTTGGTGGAATGGGGCTCTGATTTCACATCTGGCAAACCCGACTCTGGAGGAGCATTTGGTAAGTGGCACCCTAGTGGTGCTCTAACCCCTAGGAGACACTCTCCTCCCAGAACAGGGGATGGAATCCAACTCTCTGGGCACTGTCCTGGGGTTCGGGGCAACTGGGACACTCCAGAGAGATTTCACCACTTTCCTATCCACTGCTAGCTTTAAGCAGTTGATAGAGTTGTTTAAATTTTACAAGCCTTACAAAGAAGGGCTGTTCAATTTAAACCTTCAATCCGATCCATTCTAAAGCCATGAACACAGCACCAAGCAATGCCAGAGCAATTACTAGAAGTTTATTATAATACAATAGTTAAGCCTAGTTCACTTACACTGCACCCATAGGCTCCCTACAGTACCGGGCAGGAGATAGTGGTCCCTTTAATTCCCTCCGTAGGAACACCCCGCACTGGGTGTGAAAGGGTCTACCAAGCAGGGCTTGTGGGTCAAACCGGCTTCCTCTTTCCCATCCATTAATCTTACTAAGCCCATTTGATAGCAAAGTGAGACTTGGCCATTGTAGTACGATGGTAGGGTACCTGCTATACTCATGTTTGGGATACATGTTGCTATTCAGGCTGTTGCGAAAATGAGATACTTGATTGACAGTTTTCTGCCTGTACTTGTGATATTTGCTTGTCAGAAATGTTGTGTACTAGTACCGGGCTCCTCCCAATGTTCTTGGCAGGGTGTCTGCCATGCTTCCCGCACACGATTGTTTAAAGACCCCCGGCCGGTTCCTTGCCCCCTTCCCCCATCCCGAGAACCAACCCAGCAGCAGCGGTTCAAGTCCTGAGCAAGGTCAGCCACCACATATATTCCATTTGACATCACGGGAGGAGGGAGGAGGGGGCTCCCCCCCATGGACACGCCTGGGCAGTGGAACGGGGTAGTAGAGGCGAGTGGGGCAGAGGTGCGGGGGGGCAATCGGGTCCAAAAGTACCTTAAAACCTTCTCCTGGAGGAAAGGTTATCCCATGCAAAGCTTGGTTGCAGTAGCTCTTCTAGCAGTGGTCACCAACCAGTTGATTGGGATCTACCAGTAGATCTTGGAGCCTCTGACAAGTGATCTTTACTAGTTTGGCCAGAAAGCTCTCAAGCATGGTCACTTTAGTTGCCCCTCCACCTACTGTCATGCTCCTCCTGCCCTCTGCCTTGGAGCTGCCCCCCCGGGAGCCTCCTGCTTGCTGTGCAGTGTATGGGAGGGAGAAAAGGGGGTCACTGGTGTCAGGGTGCCCCTCCTCCCCCAACTCCTGTACCCTATCCCTACCTAGAGAGAAGGGGATGTAGGGAACTTAGCAATGCAAATCTCTGTCACTCTCATACACTGTGGTTGCGTCTAGACTGGCATGATTTTGCGGAAATACTTTTAACGGAACATTTTTTCCGTTAAAAGTATTTCAAAAGCACATCTGGATTGCCACGGATGCTTTTGCGCAAAAAGTGCTTTTGCGCAAAGCATCCATGTAATCTAGGCAGCGATTTTACACAAGAAAGCCCCGATCGCCATTTTAGCCATCGGGGCTTTTTGGCACAAAACAATTCTTCCCTGTCTACACTGGCCCACTTGCGCAAGTATTCTTGGTTAAAAAGGTTGGCGACCACTGTCTTATAGTGTCCAAGTTATTAGAGCACAAACATACAAACATTCTCCTTTATGTATTAGATGCAGAAATTCACATCAAACCAAAAACCAGCCCTAGTATTTGGCAAAGCTGGGGAAATGTGTCTTGCTGAGAATAGTATAAACACAATTCACCATAATAACAGTTGAACACATTAAAAAAACGTCACATTGAGTCCCACCCGGCCTGTGTCATGGCTCCTGTCATGTGCCTGCCGCATCCATGGGCTCACACCGGTGGCCCTGCTCCATACCCCCGTCCAGCTCTCTCATTTCCCCGGGCGTGGGAGCCAGCCTGCGGCAGAGCTCACGGGATGGACCCCCAGGAGCTGGACGGCAGTGACTCACGGTCGCCTGGTGCCGCCCCTAAGAGCCCCTGGAGGGTTAACGCGGGTCCCGCTCCCCTGGTGGCTGTTTGCCCTGCGGGTCAGCGACCCAGGGCAGCTCTGGGAATGGCTCCAAGAGGAACAGGGAGTGAACCCTGGCCTGGCCGAGATGGACACTGTGGGGCTGTGTCTAGACTGGCCAGTTTTTCCAGAAAATCAGCAGCTTTTCCGGAAAAACGTGCCAGCTGTCTACACTGGCTGCTTGAATTTCCGCAAAAGCACTGACGATCTCATGTAAGATTGTCAGTGTTCTTCCGGAAATACTATGCTGCTCCCGTTCGGGCAAAAGTCCTTTTGCGCAAAACTTTTGCGCAAAAGGGCCAGTGTAGACAGCTCAGATTTGTTTTCTGCAAAAAAGCCCCAATCGCGAAAATGGCAATTGGGGCTTTTTTGTGGAAAAGCGTCCGTGCCAATCTAGACGCTCTGTTCCGAAAATGCTTTTAACGGAAAACTTTTCCGTTAAAAGCATTTCCGGAAAATCATGCCAGTCTAGACATAGTGTGTGCCTGGGGCTGGAACCTCCAGGCAGGGCCCAGTGTGGGGGGTTAGCAACCCCTTAAACCAGGGTGGGGAACCTCAGGCCCGGGGCCCAGATGTGGCCCCCCCCTTGCCTTGGATCTGGCCCCTGAGGCTCAGGGCTCCCCCCACAGCGCTGGGGAGCCTGCGCTGGTGCCCAGCCGCTCCCCACTCCACTGTGGGGCTGGAGCACACAGAATGGGCTGGTCTGGGCCCCCAGGCGCTGGTGTGTGGGGGGAATGTGGGAAGGGTCTTTCTCCTCCGTCGGGGGCCACCTCAGGGAGGGGCTTGGTTTGGTTTTTGCTTCTCAGTGCGGCCCCCGACTGATTTGTCTGTGGGTCGATGGCCCCCCCACCACTGAGCCAGCCCCTCAAGGGCCCAGCGCCCCAACCCTGGACATGGGTGCCATGGAAACCAGCCACTGAGGGTGCTGGGTGGGGGTGGGGGCTTGGCCCCAGGACCGCTCCTTTAAAACCAATTTGCCATCTACTCACACTGGCTACAGAACATTTTCTTCCTCTCACCTTCCCCTCAGCCACCGAGGTTTCCTGCACCCCCCGGCACTTATTCCCCCCCATTCCTTCCATGCCAGGGGACCCCGTTCTGCCACTGTCAAGGCCTCAATAAAGGAGCTCTGTGGGGCCCCCATCTTTGCTCCCCTCAGCTTGGGGGCAGGGAATGGGGGGCACAGTGCTATATCCCCTCCCTTCTGTGCTCCCCATTCCCTGCTACCCTACGCCAGGGGCCCTCGAGATGGCACCTGTGAGGTACACAAGCCGGATTGGGGTGGGGCTCTCAGTACCTAGGGCCGACACAGCAGACACGTAGGCCGAGTCCTAACATGATTTCCAAGTAGCCATTTGAGGGCGTGGGGCTAAGAAATGCAGAGGGAAGAAAGCAGAGAAACCCCCCCTGTGCTCATGCGCTGGGGAAGGAGGACCCACCAGGCAATATTGCAAAACAGCCTCCAGAAGATTCATTTTAAAGTGTTAAAATGGTGCCAAGGTGCATGTGTGTCCAGCACGGGCCTCCCCTCAGGGAACTGGCCTGCGCCAGCGCTAACCAGACCACAGAGCGCCTGCCCCCCTAGGGCATTCGGGGTCCCACATGTTTCTCGGGGGCCTCCGACCAGTGACGACGAAGGGGGTAGTGTGTTTTAGGGGTGGCGCCCATCGTGGGTGTAGACGGAGCCGTATTAGGAACAGGGATCCCAGAGGTGGAAATCGGAGCTCCCGCTGGGATCCCCCTCAGCCTGCCCCACCGTCCCTGCCTCCCGGGGTGTGTCCTTCACCCTGCCGAGCAAGGCAGCTGCAGTGAACCCAGCACCACCCCCCGCCCAGCCCGCCGCAGGCAGCGGCCGTCACCCTGGTGCCCAAAGCCCAGTCACACTTTGGGGTGGGGGACTGGGGCTGGCCCTTACGTTCCTGGGGCCTCTGTGCTGATATTCCGAGGACTTGAGCTACAAACCTTCCTGCTCCCAGCTCAGGGCCGGTGACTCTAATTGCGACCCTGCCCGGGCCTCCGTCGAGAACTGCCAGCCCCGACAGACAGTTTGCTGCATCAGAGCCCCCTGGCTCAGACCCCAGACCGGCTCCAGCTCCCGCCCCGGCACCATGAAGACGCTTCTCCTCTGCTGCCTCCTCTGGGCCCTGCTGGAGACAGGTGAGAACGGGGATGGAGTGGAAGGGGAGTGTGTTTTTCGACCCCTGCCCGGTGCAGACAGACTAAAACCCACCCAGGAGAGTTGCTCTTCAGGAAATATGCTCCAGCTCTAAGATCTTTTCCCTGGGCTGCTCAGCACCGGTGCCACACGGGGTGGGGGATTGTCCTCGCAGTTCTCCCCTGGGGAGACGGGGCCTCCCGCGCTCGGATTTCATACACACATAGAACCCCCAGGCTGGCAGAGACCTCAGGAGGCAGCGAGTCCAGCCCCTGCCCAAAGCAGGACCAGCCCAACTCAATCATCCCAGCCAGGGCTTTGTCCAGCAGGGACTGAAACACCCCTAGGGATGGAGATTCCATCCGCACCCTAAGGAACCCAGCCCAGCGCTTCCCCACCCGCCTAGGGAAATCATTCATCCTAATCACCAATCTAGACCTTCCCATTGCCGCTTGTTCTGCATCTGTCACCCCTGAGAACAGCCTCTCTCCTGCCTCTTTGCAACCCCCTTCAGGAAGTTGCAGGCTGCTCTCAAATGCCCTGTAGAAACCATTTTATGTTTAGCTAGAAGCCATCATGTATAATAGAAACCATTTCAGCTTTTTGCTTTTGCACGAAGGCCAGAGTGAACTTTCTATCACCCCATGTGCCAGGCCAAGACAGATGTGCTATTGGAATGTGATCATTGGGCTAGTTCAGACAGGAGAGGTTCTCCCTCGTACCTGTCCGCCATCTTTTTGATACCGCTTTATTTTTCCTAGTTTAATTGATGATTTCTGTAATTGGATGCCCTGATGTCAGACTGTTTGGTTAAGGGTATAAAGATACTAGGATTGATTGTATGAGCAGCCTTACTGGGCCTGGCTCTGCTGGGACCACGTTTGGCTCACTTGGCTTTACTGATCAATAAAGCTGTCTGTTTAGCCGCGTAAACTGAGTGAGGGTTTTGCTTCGACAGCCCCCTCACTCTTCTCTTCTGCAGACTCAACAAACCCAAATCCCTCAGCCTCCTCTTGCAGGTCGTGTGCTCCTCCCCTTCATCATTTTGGTTACCCTTCACTGGGCCCTCTCCAATGCGTCCACATCCTTCCTGTAGTGGGGGGCTCAGAACTGGACACAACACTCCAGATGTGGCCTCTCCAGAGCCGAATAAAGGGGAACAATCACTCTCTAGAACTGCTGGCAATGCTCCTTCTAATGCCCCCCAATATGCCATTAGCCTTCTTGGCTACAAGGGCGCCCTGTTGACTCACATCCAGCTTCTCATCCACTGGAATCCCCAGGTGCTTTTCTGCAGAGCTGCTACTTAGCCAGTCGGTCCCCAGCCTGTAGCAATGCTTGGGACTCCTCTGTCCCCAGGACAGGACTCTGCACTTCTCCTTGTTGAACCTCATTGGATTTCTTTAGGCCCAGTTGTGTAATTTGTGTAGGTCACTCTGGACCATTTCCCTGCCCTCCAGTGTATTTACCCTTCCTCCTAGTTCTGCAATAGAGGGATGGACAACTCTGGCGCAAAACCAAGTAATGCAGGGTGAGATCCCAGCTGGGTCAATGGGCCGTAGCTCTATTACAATCAATGGGGAGGCAGAGAAGGCTCAGCACAGATGAATCCTGTTGCCTTTGCTTCTCTAGGGGCCTGTGTTTCGTGTGAGGTCTGCGTCGGCATCCACAACAGCTGTACAGGCCTGGTACAAGTCTGCAGCAAGGAATTGGATTCTTGTGGGATCATTAAAGCAGAATCAGTAGCAGGTAGGTGCAGAGACCTTGCACCAGCCCAGAACACAGGCTGGGTCAGCGTCAGCCCGCCCACAACCAGGGGCTGGTGGGTTAGAGCAGGGGGCCTGGGAGCCAGGACTCCTGGGATCTCTGTGTGGCTCTGCGAGGGGGCTGGGGCTGGTGGATGGAGGGGAGAGGCTGGGGGAGTCTCTCGTTGGTCCTGACAGGGGTGTGGTGTCTGGTGGGTTAGAGCCAGGGGAGTCAGGACTCCTGGGTTCTCTCCCTGACTCTGGGAGGAAAGAGAAATCCAGTGGGTGAGGGGCAGCTGTGGGCACCAGTCCTGCTGGTTCTTTCGTGCCTCAGTTTCCCCCTCTCTAGATAGGTCATAATCACACCTGTGACGTGTTCGAGGGGGAGACAGAGACATGAAGCCTCATCTCCTCTTCCTCCCATGCAGGGGAGATAAAGACCCCGATCTTTACGAAGGGCTGTGTGTCCTCCAGCCACTGCAACCTTGCGCCCCTCTACCTGAGTTTTGGGAACGGCATCTCCACGAGCATGAATGTCGCCTGCTGTGCCGGGGAGGCCTGCAAAACAGCCACTGTTAGCGGTACAACACCCGCCTTCGTCTCCAGCCTGTCCGCTCCCGTGAGCCCCCTGCCCTGCCTGGCCCCTTCAGGCCTCTCTGTGGGAAGACGGAACGGGATTAGAAAAGAACCTTTATTTCCCCTGCCCTGCAGGGGGCGCCCCATTGGGTAACCCTGAACACCTGGGTGGCGGGAGGTCGGTGGGCGGGGCTCTAGTTTTGTGAACCGGATCCAGGATTCCCTGCTGCAAACCTCTCCCTGCCCCTGCTACCTCCTGTGCCCCAGAGCTGCAGCGCCCCCCTGCGGGGGGATCCAGGGCTGAGCGGTGCAGCCCCCAGCTGCTCTCCCTGCCCTGCCGCCCCCTGGGGCTCGTCCCCAAAGCTGACTGTGTTTGCTCCACTTTTCCTAGTGCCCCCGGCTAACACCACCCTGAACGGCCGGCGCTGCCCAGCCTGCTACTCCACGCTCTCCCCTGACTGCAACGATGAGATCATCAACTGCACAGGCACCCAGACCCACTGCCTGCATGTCAGCAGCACAGTGAAAAGCGGTAATTGGCATCCGGCTGTTTCTCTGTCTGATTTCCCCACCCAGGAGCCACCACGGACATAGGCAGATCCCTGCAGCAGGGAACGTTAAAGAGTTCTTTAGATAAAACATTGGAAGGGAAAGTTGTTTTGAATTACAATAATGAACCATTCTGATTTTTCCCAGAGTTTGTTCTCATGGGGGTCTCTTCCGACTGAAAGAGTCTGGCGAATTTGAATTCACAAAATGTGTACAGATTTCTACTTTTAACTGCAGAAAGATTTCAGCTGGAAAATCTCAAAGCAGCAGAGAATTTCTGAGCACTCTCTGGCATAAGAGAGGAGATGAAATTGAAAAGGAAGAAGTGCACTATGATTAAAATAAATGCTTTTTCCAGCCTATAACCTGTTAATCTTTGGTACTCCCCACCACTGGAAACTGCTGTGGTTCTAGAGCTATGTAAAATGCTAAAAGATTCTTGATTATCAAGAAGAGCTGGAGTGATCATAATGAATGATCAGAAAACTGTTGAGCCTTCTTTTTTCAGGTCTTACACTGATTTCTAGCTATTAGCCATATCCCTCATATTGGTGGTTCGGATACCTTTCCGGGCAGGATCTAGTGCTGGCCGGTGATTGAGGAAGGATACTCTCCTGTGCACAGCGCCCTGCACAAGGGCCCCCCAAACTGCCTTGGTGTCTCTCGATTTGTAGACTAGCAGGCTCTAAAGTAATAAAAATGAAGTAACAGTACAAACACACCTTGCCTGGGTCTGCTGCAGAAATCTCCCAGCTGGTGGGACCTGGAAGTCCCAGAGATATTTCTTTTTTACTGGTTGTGGAACAGTGGAACAGACGCCCCAACTGAAACTGGGACCTTTTTGTTCCAGGCGTTGTCTAGACCCATTGGCTGAGGTGAATCCTCTGTTGCACACTTGCCCTTGCCAAAATTGGGAGTCCCTATTTTTTAGGGTCTGTGTAAGCCTTTTGGATGAGAACTGGTTAAGGATCCCATCTTTATGGCTGACTTAAAACAACGTTTCCTCAGATCCCATCCCCTCTTACTCCTTCTCTACTTATGCTACATCGATGTCATCTTTATGATCTGGACCCATAGCCAAGAAACACTGGAGACATGCCACAGAGACTTTAACAACCTACACCCCACCATCAATCTCAGCCTGGACTATTCTACACGAGAGATCCATTTCCTGGACACCACAGTACAAATCACCAATAGTAAATTAGACACCACTCTCAACAGAAAACCCACAGACTCATACAGTCACCTAGATGCCTCCAGCTCCCATCCAGAACACACCATACGACCCATCGTCTATAGCCAAGCCCTTCGATACAACCGCATCTGCTCTAATCCCAGTGACAGAGACCAGAAACTTCAGGATCTCTACCAAGCATTTATAAACCTCAATTACCCACCCGGAGAAATAGCCAAATTGAAATAGCAAATTGAAAGAGCCAGACGAATACCCAGAAACCATCTACTTTAAGACAGACCCGAGAAAACAAACAATAGAACACCACTTGTCATCACCTACAGCCCCCAACTTAAACCCATCCAAAGCATTATCAATAAACTACAACCTATACTGGAACAGGATACTACCCTCCGAGAGGCTCTGGGAGACAGACCCATAGTCTGCTATAGACAACCACCTAACCTCAGGATGATTCACAAAGGAAAAACAGTTTCTTGCCATTTCAGCCAGAGAGGGCATTGTCTCAACGACTTGACTACCTGCATCCTGCTTCAAAGGCATTTTACCACAAGACTTCAAAGAGAAACCTCTGAACTGTCATTCATACTTAATTTTGACACTTTACGACTGGGTCTGAACAAAGATGCTAATTACCTTACCCATTACAAAGATAGCTTCCCTAATTATCACCTCTAATATCATTAGCTCACAGACATTAACCCCACCCCCCACCTCCCTCTGTTCTGAAATTTGATTTGTCCTTTTTATATGTGTTCACTTTTTTGGATTGTATCCCTTTGGTATATATGGTCGTGCCAATTTTCTTCCATAATTTGATCTGAGGAAGTGTGTCTGGCCCACGAAAGCTCATCACCTAAGAAACCATTTTGTTAGTCTTTAAAATGCTGCATAGTCCTGTCTTTTGTTTCAGCTAGACCAGACTAACATGGCTGCATCTTTATTACTAGCACCATCAGTGAGCAACACCATTGCCAGGTGAATGGTGGGACTAACATTGGCCTGTTAGAGTTTGTTAGAGATCAGGGATTCACTGAGGAAGGGGACCGTGTTGGAGACATAAAAGGTTTCCCAAAGGGGTTCCCAGACACTGACCCTCTTGTTTTGTCCCCCACAGGTCAGACAACTGTGAACACCACCATGAAAGGCTGCGCGAGTGAGTCTGCCTGCAGTAATATGCAGCAGCTCAAAGGGAGCTTCGGGGGGATCGATGCGCATCTCACCATGGTCGAATGCAGCCCAGCCTCCTCCCACGTGGCCACTGTGGCTCCGGAAGGAGCTGGACTCATCCTCCTAGCCCTCCTTACCGTCCTGCTGGTGAACGTCCTCTCCTGATTGCCCTTCCTGAGACACAGCCCCTCTGCCCTGGGGAGCCGCGCCGCTGTGGCAGGGCTCAGATTCACTGCCCCTGGAATGGGATGAACAGAATAAAACAGACACAAGAAAACTGCATGAGAGCAGGTGTCTGGGTGAGTGGGTGGGTGGGGGGAGAGGGACTGATTCTTGGAAAGTGTGTGTGTGTGTGTGTGTGTGTGTGTGTCTGTAATAGTGAATCTTGGATATTATGTGTCTTCCTGTGTGTGATAATGAGCATTAGATTCTGTGGCTGTGTCTACACTGCAGACTCCTTTTGGAAGAAGGTTTTCTGGAAGAGATTTTTTGGAAAAATTTCTTCTGAAAGAGAACAGCCACACTACCAAAGCGCATTGAAAAGTGATCTGCTTTTTGCAGAAGAGGCTCTTGCACCAGAAGGAGCTGTCTACACAGCCCCTTCTTGTGCAAGAAAAACCTTGCGCAATGCCGTTATTCCTGAAAATAATCAGCGTAGCAGCATTGCACAAATTTTTTCTCATGCAAGAAGGGGCAGTGTAGAGGCTCCTTATGGCGCAAGAGCCTCTTCTGCAAAAATGGCAGCTCATTAGGTATGCAAATGTGGCTCGGTGATTGTCATGACTATGAGGGTTAGCCAGCAGCCTGGGGACTAAGGGGTTAACTACACCTAGCCAGGTGGAGTGGCCAATAGGAATGTAGGTAGGGCTTTCAAACTGGGACAAAGGAATTTGGGTTTTTTCCTCCTTTGTCTCTCTGGGCCAGTCCTCTGCAGCTACAGAGAGGGACAAGCATGTCTCTCTCTCTCCAAGACACAATTCTTCACTTTCTGTAAGTAGGGTAAAGTTTAGATAATTTCGTTAGGCTTTATTGTTTAAGGGTTGGGTATGGGATCTGATATCTGGCACTGCTTAAGAGATGTTTGGCTTTTCTTTTTAACTAAGTTCTAGCCCACGGTGTAATTCCTCCATGAGTATATTTTGTTGCCTTCCCATCAAATCATTATGCTTGCAATAGGAATATTGTTGTAATAATAAAAGTTTTCTCTTTCCTTTTTATTAACCTGGTATTGGTTAATTGTGTGCCCTGATTTTTATTTTAGGGGTGAGGTTTCCCAAATGATCTTTCCCCTAATCTCGCTATTAATATTTGGGTGGTGGCAGCGGAAGTGTTATTCCCAAAATCTAGGGTTTTAAGATTTTGGGGAAGTTTTATACCAAAGTCTGGTAGATAAGGCTTTGGGGTACACTTGCTGGCCCCCACTTCTGCATTTATCATGCCGGAGTGGGGAAGGAGCCATGACAGTGATATTCCACGCTTAGCCTCATTTGCATATTTCTGGCCAAGAACCCGCCAGTGTAGACATAGCCCTAATGTGGTTTTCTGGCAGGGCCGCCAGCCAGGGCTGGAAGCCCCCCGGGGTTAAAGCAGCCATCTGGGGATGCCAGGGCCCTGTTGCCTCCTGCACAAAGCACCTCCTGGAAACATGCCCTGGGCTGGGAGTGAACCCTGAACTTGGGTGGGGGATGGCAGGGGGATGAACACAGACATGTTTAACATTGGAAGTATAGGAGACACATCTCCAGCCCTGCGGTTTAGCAGCTCCCTATCCTGCTTTGCAGACTCCAGCCAGAGGGGGCCAAAGGCCTGGGTCCAGGGTACAGTGGTGGCACTGTGAACCATTCCAGGCTTTCCCAGCCTTTAAAAAAAAAATAAAGAAAGAACTCCTTTAAAAAAGAGAAAGAGAGAGAAAGAGATTTTCCTGATAAACAGCTGGCACCTACAGCGATGGCTCCCTGGCGCCATGTGCTGCCCCTCGTCTACAGCCACTGAGCCCTCAGCTCCTACTGGCCACGGTTCCCCATCACTGGGAGCTGCAGGAGCAGTGTCTGCAGGCAAGGACAGCACGTGGAGACCCCTGCTCTGCCTCTCTCAGGGGCCGCAGGGACAGGGACAGCCACGTCCAGGAGCAGCAGTGACCACGGGGTGATGACTCCGGCCACGGCAGGTTCGGCATTTGAGAACTCACGGCTCAAAGAAATAAACGTAAGTGTAAGAGAGAAATGAACATGATGAAATGCCCAGAGCAGCCAAACCCCCAAACCACCCCACTCTGCAAGCAGGGACAGAAGTAACCATGACCCCCAACATGTGTGGTGTGGCAGAAAAGCCTCCTCCTGAGCTATTGCTTGATGTCCACGAACATTTCCTGGAAAGACACTAAACTCTAAGGTCCTTCCAATACATGACTCAGAGACTCACAAAACCTCCTGCTGATGATTTATCAATAATTCTCTGTAACTTTGTAACTGTTCCAGCTGCATCACCTGTTAAACTTCGCAACTCCTTGTAAGCTTTGTTAAACCTCGCGACTCTGCAACTCTCAGCCTCTTTGCTTTGTAAGTTCAGAATCTTACGGTCAACTGAGTGATTATTGAACCTCCCACGCTTGCAACTTCTTGCAACTTTCCTTCACTTGCCCTAAGCGGCATTCTCCCCTGAGCTAGGAATGTGTGTGAGTGAGTGGAGACTCTTGTCGCTGTGTCTACATTGGCATGATTTTGCGCAAAAGCAGCTACTTTTGCACAAACTCTTGCCATGTGTCTACACTGGCCGCGAGTACTTGCGCAAGAACACTGATGTTCTAATGTATAAAATCAGTGCTTCTTGCGCAAATACTCTGATGCTCCCGCTCAGGGATAAGCCCTCTCGCACAACTTTTCTTGCACAAGAGGCCAGTGTAGACAGGCAACATGAATTTCTTGCTCAAGAGAGCGTCTACACTGGCACGGATGCTTTTGCGCAAAAGCACATGCAAATGCTCTTGTGCAAATGCTTTAACGCAAAAACTCTTGCATTAAAAGTATTTGCGCAAAATCATGCCAGTGTAGACGTAGCCTGTGTGTTTGCACTCAGAGACTGCAAGGCTGAGCACCTACAGCCAGGGGATGAGTCATGGGACCAATTAAGGAGACTGCTTAAGCAGTCTGGGCCTGCTGCCTGGTGAGGAAGGTGGATGAGTCCCAGGGGTTGTACAGAGGCAATAAGAGGAGAGAGCTCGTGGAGAGAGAATGACAGACACACACAGGGTGTGAGTGACAGAGACTTGCATTGCCAAGCTCCCTCCACCTCCTCCTCTCTGTGGAGACGGGGTACAGGAGTGGGGGGAGGAGGGACACTGACATCAGAGCTCCCCCTTCTCCCTCCATCAAAACTATTCGGAAAAGATGCACACACTGCGGAGAGCAATTTCCATACCTTTTGCTGAAAAAAGCAGCAGCCAGGAGCTAGCCTGAGAGGACAGTGGTACCTGGGACAGCTCCGAGTGGGCACTGGCCTTGTGATCTGGCCCAGACCCAGGTCCAGCGGCAGAGGGGCCCTGAGAGGTTTCGACAAATTGCAGAGCCCTGGGGTGAGATCTCGACCTCAAAGCCCTGAGAGCGGGGGTGGGTGGAGCAGCCTCCTGGGGCCGTGGCCCCGAGAGCGAGTAGCAGAGGGAGCAGTGACACTGAGCAGGCAGCTGCTACTTACAGGGTCCCAGGGCCGGGTCCCAAAGTCCCCTTCCCCCACAACAACACAAAGGGGGTCGGAAGAAGCCGGGTCCCAGGTGACCAACCAGAAAAGCCACCTGGGGGCACCTCCCCCCCCAGAGCCAGCGGGGCGGAGAAGTCTCTGGCCACAAAGGGCCTCCTGGGAGAGGGGGAGTCCTTCATGCAGGGGAAATTGACGTTGATCATCATCCCGGCTGATGCTTTGCCCGGGGGCTGGACTCAATGGCCCCGAGGTCCCTGCCCGCCTGGGGATCCTACAAACCCCTGTATCCAGCCCCTTCCCACCCCTCCCCTCCCGCTCCCGACTGGGCAGCGCCCCGGGGCAGGTCGAACTGAGCTGCAGGCCACGTGGGAATCTGTCGGCCCGGGCCGGCGAGGGCGTTTCTGTGAGTGAGGCAGGGAGCGGGGCCCGAGTCTGGGAGGCGTCAGTTTCCATTCCCGCTCTAGGAGAGATGCGTGGCCCAGCCCCGGCCCCCGGCTAGCGCCGGCTCAGGTGTTCCTCCCAACCGCTCCGGGCTGGAAAATCGCAGGGAAATGTCGCTTGTTTCCCCCTCTGGTTTCTCCTTCTTTAAAGAAAATAAAAGGAGAAAGCTCCACTTTCAGGGGGACGTTTCCTTCCTGCCCGTTTGACCTGCCTGTCCTCACTCTCCACGCCTGAGCCGTGTCCCACCGGCTCTCTGGGGTGCTAGATTCTGTCCCAATTTGGGAGCCTGTGTCCTGATCTTCTCAGTCCTTCCTCACTGCCCCACACTCCCTGCCTTTGGGGGGAGACACTGCCGGTGGGAGGGCTGCAGGGGCCCCTGGGCAATGAAAGGGGGGGTTGTTCTGTGCTCCCCGAAGGGGCAGGGCCTTGGGCTGGGCTGCCAGCCCTTAGTGCCACCTGGAGCACATTTCTGTGGGCACCTGGCCCAGCCCGCTCTGAATGTAGCTTGGGGTCCCTGAGACGAGACAGGTGAGTCGGTGTTTGAGAGGCTCCTCCCCCCTCCTTGGTCAGTCCGTGTACGGTGAGTCTGACGGGCCTCAGATTCCCACTGGAAGATCAGTTGAAATTCACCTGAGACTTTACTGGGCATCTCCTATTCTCGGGAGGGGGGTTGTCCCTGTGCCTCTCCAGGGCCCATCTGCAGGTGCCAAATCTCTTGCCTGATCTGTGTTTGCTTATGAATTTCCAGCTCCCACCTTTAGGGGGGCAGGTCCTTTTTCCCAGGATCAGGCCCAGTGTTTGATTATTCTGTGGTAGGGAACCTGATGTGCACAGATGCAGCCCTCATGCGATAGGACCCCCCTGCATGGTTGCTAACATCGTTTATTAATTCGTGAATTAAGCACAGTCACAAGCATCCCAATTTCATAAGAGAGACAGGGAATGTCTCTATTCCCATTCCATACACTTACCCCATTCTTTCTAGAGCAACCTTGGGTGCTAGCCACCCTCCCGCACATCACCTGCACCTTCCCCAGCATCCCCAGGGGCCATCATCAGTAGATCCTTGATCTCAACTTCTTATCTTGTGCCAATTTGTTACTATGGGCCTTTGGTGATTCCCTGTCATTTTTTAAATTTCTGTCGTACCTGGTTATATAGTTTGGTGTCAACCAGTTATTTCAGGTTTCTCTAAGAAATGATGGAGTTGCTCGGTTTGAGGATACTCTTGGAAGTGCCTACACCAAGTCCTTCAAGCTTAGCACCATCCATCTAGATGAAAGGCAAACCTGGGGTTAGAGACATTTGGAGGGATCACTACGGCTCTAGGCCAAGTGGTGTGGCCGGCACAGCTCTGGGAACCAGTCAGGTTCCTCTCCAGCCCTCGTTTTTGAAAGAGGGAAACTCTTTTCTTGTCTCTGCTGGTGAAAACTACCGAAGAAACAGAACAGCCCAGACTCTGGCCTTTACGAAAGTCTTTTGAAAATTGTCACCAACATATATGTAGCTACTCGTTTTCAACTCCGTTTAGCCACCGTGATTCCAAACCAGCAAATATTTAAGTAATGTGCTTACCTTTGCCAAGAGTTGTCAGATTTGAGGAGTGGGAAGCAGAAAAACAAAATAAAACCAATGGCAACTTTTTAAAATGAAACCATTTTTATTACAAAACATTTCAGGAAAAATATGATCTTGTACACCTCCATTTCTGTCCCTTCCCCTTTGCCCCCTTTCAGCCAGGAACATAGGGAAACAAGAAAAAAAAAAGGATTTTCCACCCCAAATTCTCAGTTAAAATGCTTATGAGGAAATTCAGAGAAACCCAAATGCGTCCCTTCTTGAGAGTGGCACGACTATATCACAAGAAAACATTTACCATTTTTGAATCTAGTCAGCTGGTCTCAAAGGTATTAACACGGTGCTCTTGTGCCAAAATGTTCATCTGTCACTCCCAAGGTAAGCGAGAAATATAGTTCTCACTGGGAAACTGAGGCACAGAATGGGGAAGTGACTCATCCAAGGTCAGCTGGGAGGCCAGTATCAGAGACAGGGTGGAACTGATTTGCACTAAGGCTCTAGCTATTGCTTAATTCACTAGCTCAACAATAGACTACGGCTATTTATTTTTTCTATCTTTCTTTATTTTTAACGCTCCCTTGCAATAGAGGTCAAGTTGTGGGTATTTCATTGGAATCCTGCGGCATCTCATTACATAACGACTCTCTCCAATGGGTGCATCAAAACTGGCCATTTGAACCGATGATTTCAGGCTGTTACGCACCTTGTGGCTAAGCGAAAACCTCAGCGTTGAGCGCTGTGTTTTGACTGCAGATGCAGAGAGCTGTGATGTGATACAACCACGAGAAAAAACCAGAGGCCACCAAAGGTTCCTCTATATGCTGCCTTGAAAGGGTTTGATTTGTAGCAGAAAATGTCAGTTTCACCACACATGCCCCTCCCCTGAGCTGAAAAATATTCCCATTGAGAATAATCTAAACGTACAGCTGAGCAAAGTCAGCTGCAGATAGTGGCAGAGTTTGATTTGGGCTATTTACTTTGTAGACTTGGAAATGTGTGATCCACAGTTAAAGGTTCTAATAAAGCTTCAACTTTCTGAATCTCAGCGTCTAATTTATAATTATTGTCCAGCACCACCCAGAGTTTTGTCACACATATGGAAATTTAAATGGATTAAAAACTGAAAACAAAAATCTTAAAATCCGCAATTTCCCACAAGCACGAACGCTTAAATACACCAAAATGCAGAAAAAACCCCCAAAATGCTTAAACCCCAAGATTTTACACTGAGATTGTAAAAGAAAAACACCTCAAAACCATACACGCTTGCACCTCTGTGGGGATTAAATGACTACTAACCGGAAAAAATGATTAAAATTCAACTCTTGCACAACTCTGAAAATTGAAATAAAAAATACTTCAAGCGCAGGATTTTACACAATTTTGGGAATTTAAACAGCAACCAAATAAAATGCCTACGAAGCCCATACGGACACCCTTCTGGAAATTGAAATGAATGCAACTTGAAAAAATAACTTATGTGGAAATTCACATCAAAACAAAAATGGCAGCAATTCTAAAATTTGGGGAAAGTTATGTGGCTGAAAATAGTGGAAAATGCTTAAAATAATCCATATTAACAGTTGAAAGGATTAAAAAACTTCACATTCAGTCCCACTCGGCCGCTATCCCAGTGTGTCACGGCTCCTGCCACGTGCCCGCTGCATCCATAGGGTCCAACCGGTGGCCCTGCACCAAACCCACATCCAGCCTGTGGCGGAGCTCGCGGGACGGACCCCCAGCAGCCGGAGGGCAGTGACTCACGGTCGCCTGGTGCTGCCCCTGAGAGCCCCTGGAGGGTTAACATGTGTCCCACTCCCCTGGGGGCTGTTTGCCCTGCGGGTCAGTGACCCAGGGCAGCTCCGGGAATGGTGCCAACAGGAACCGGGAACGAACCCTGGCCTGGCCGAGATGGACACTGTGTGCCTGGGGCTGGAACCTCCAGGCAGGGCCCAGTGTGGGGGGTTAGCGACCCCTTAAACCAGCGTGGGGAACCTCAGGCCCAGGGCCTGGATGAGGCCCCCAATTTGTCAGGATCTGGCCCCTGTGGGATCCTGCGCTGGTGCCCAGCCCCCTCCCTACTCCACCGTGGGGCCGGAGACACAAAATGGGCTGGTCTGGCCCCCAGGCTCTGTGCGCGACGGGAATGTGGGGAGGGTCTTTCTCCTCCGTCGGAGGCTGCGTCAAAGAGGGGGTTGCTTTGGTTTTTGCTTCTCAGTGCGGCCCCTGACTGATTTATCTGTGGGTCGGTGGCCCCTCCCCAAAACCCCCCACCCATGAGCCAGCCCCTGAAGGGCCCAGCGCCCCACCTGACTTGCACCCAGGGGACATGGGCGCCATGGAAACCAGCCACTGAGGGTGCTGGGCCAGGGGGTGCTGAGCCCCAGGGCCACTCCTTTAAAACCAATTTGCCATCCACTCACACTGGATGCAGAACATTTTCTTCCTCTCACCTTCCCCTCAGCCACCACCAATTCCTGCCCCCCCCCGGCACTTACCCCCGCCCCCTCCTTCCATGCCAGGAGACCCCATTCTGCCAGTGTCATAGCCTCTAATTCTTCAGTGAAAGAGGTTTCTGGGCCCCCATTTCACCTCCCTGCTGTCCGGGGGCTCTGTACCCCCCCAATTCTCTCAGGGAAAGGGCTCTGTGTGCCCTCCATCCCCCTGCCCCAGGCCAGGGGCTCTGTGCCCCCCCTCCATTCCCCCAGGGCAGGGGCCCTATGCCCCCATCCCCTTCCACCCAAGCCAGAGGCTCTGTGCCCCCCCACCATTCCCCCAGGGCAGGGGCCTTATGCCCCCATCCCCTTCCACCCAGGCCAGAGGCTCTGTGCCCCCCCTCCATTCCCCCAGGGCACGGGCCCTATGCCCCCATCCCCTTCCACCCAAGCCAGAGGCTCTGTGCCCCCCCTCCATTCCCCCAGGGCACGGGCCCTATGCCCCCATCCCCTTCCACCCAAGCCAGAGGCTCTGTGCCCCCCCTCCATTCCCCCAGGGCACAGGCCCTATGCCCCCATCCCCTTCCACCCAGGCCAGAGGCTCTGTGCCCCCCATTCCCTGCTACCCCTATGCCAGTGACCCTCAAGCTGCCACCTGTGACATACAAAAGCTGCATTTGGGTGGGGCTCTCAGAACTTAGGGCTGACACAGCAGACACGGAGGCCGAGGCCTAACATGATTTCTATGTAGCTATTTTAAGGTTTGGGGGCTAAGAAATGCGGAGGGAAGCAAGCAGAGAACCTCCCGCCGCCGCCCCCGTGCTCACACACTGGGGAAAGAGGAACCACTGGGCAATATTGTGAACAATTATCTAGAAGATTAATTTAAAAATGTTAAAATGGTGGGAAGGAAAACGGTCGTGCGCCAGTGCTAACCAGACCACAGAGCGCCTGCCCTGCCTAGGATATTCGGGGTCTCACACATCTGGGGGCCTCCGACCAGTGAGGATAAAGGGGGCAGACAGTTTTAGGGGGTGGCGCCCATTGTGGGTGTAGACAGAGACGGGTTAGGAACAGGGAGCCCAGAGTGGGAAATCGGAGCTCCCGCTGGAATCCCCCTCAGCCTGCCCCACCATCCCTGCCTCCTGGGAGTGTCCTTTACCCTGCAAGGCAGCTGCAGCAAACCCAGCACCATCCCCGCCCAGCCCGCAGCAGGCAGCGGCCGTCACCCTGGTGCCCAAGCCCAGTCCCACTTTGGGGTGGGGGGCTGGGTCTGGCCCATACGTTCCTGGGGCCTCTGTGCTGATATTCCGAGGACTTGAGCTACAAACCTTCCTGCCCCCAGCTCAGGGCCGGTGACTCTAATTGCGACCCTGCCCGGGCCTCCGTCGAGAACTGCCAGCCCCCGGCCAGACAGTTTGCTGCTCCAGAGCCCCCTGGCTCAGACCCCAGACCGGCTCCAGCTCCCGCCCCGGCACCATGAAGACGCTTCTCCTCTGCTGCCTCCTCTGGGCCCTGCTGGAGACAGGTGAGAACGGGGGCGGGAGGGTGTTTGGACCCCTACCCGGTGCAGACAGGCAAAGACCCACCCAGGAGAGTTGCTCTGCAGGAGAGGGGCTCCCCCCCACCCCGGGGTGAAATATGCCCCAGCTCCGAGATCTTCTTCCTGGGCTGCTCAGCACCTGTCCCATACGGGTTGGGGGATTGTCCTTGCGGTTCTCCCCTGGGGAGATGGGGCCTCCCGCGCTTGGTTCTCATAGACACATAGAACCTCCAGGCTGGCAGAGACCTCAGGTACCATCATGTCCAGCCCTTTGCCCAAAGCAGAACCAACCCCAACTCAATCATCCCAGCCAAGGGTTGTGTCCAGCCGGGACCTAAACACCCCTAGGGATGGAGATTCCACCCCCTCCCTAGGGAACCCAGCCCAGCGCTTCCCCACCCTCCTAGGGAAATCGTTTGTTCTAATATCCCACCTAGACCTCCCCCACCGCAACTTGAGCCCATTGCTCCTTGTTCTGCCACCTGCCACCCCTGAGAACAGCCTCTCTCCAGCCTCTCTGGAACCCCCTTCAGGGAGTTGCAGGCTGCTCTCAACCCCCCGCCCCTCCTTCTGCAGACTGAACATGCCCCAATCCCACAGCCTCTCCTCGTAGGTCATGTGCTCCAGCCCCCAAATCAGTTTTGTTGCCCCCTCCCCCCCCCGCTGGTGGACCCTCTCCAATGCGTCCACATCCTTCCGGTAGTGGGGGGCCAGAACTGGACACAGTACTCCAGATGTGGCCTCCCCAGAGCTGAATAAAGGGGAATAATCACTTCTCTGGATCTGCTGGCAATGCTCCTCTTAATGCCTCTAATATGCCATTTGACTTCTTGGCTACAAGGGCGCCCTGTTGACTCATCTCCAGCTTCTCATCCACTGCAATCCCCAGGGCCTTTTCTGCAGAACTGCAGGTTAGCCACTTGGGTCCCCAGCCTGTAACAATGCTTGGGATTCTTCCGTCCCCAGGGCAGGACTCTGCACTTGTCTTTGTTGAACCTCATCAGATTTTTGGGCCCAATTCTCTAATTTGTCTAAGTCACTCTGGACCTGATCCCTGCCCTCCAGCGTATCTGCCCCTCCCCCTAGTTGTGCAATAGAAGGACGGACAACACTGGCACAAACCCAAGTAATGCAGGGTGAGATCCCAGCTGGGTCAATGGGCCGTAGCTCCAGTACAACCAATGGGGCTGCAGAGAAGGCTCAGCACAGATGGAACCTGCTGCCTTTGATTCTCCAGGGACCTGTGTTTCCTGTGAGGTCTGCGTCGGCGTCCACAAGGAGTGTACGGGCCCGGTGCAAGCCTGCAGGGAGCAGCTGGATTCCTGTGGGATCATGAAATCAGAATCCGTAGTAGGTAGGTGCAGGAGACCTTCAGCCAGCCCCGAACACAGGCTGGGTCGGCATCAGCCTGCCCAGAACCAGGGGCTGTTGGGTTAGGGCAGGGGAGCCAGGACTCCTGGGTTTTCTCTGTGGTTCTGCCAGGGTGGGTGGAGGAAAGGCTGGGAGCCAGGCCTTGTGGGGTCTGTCATTGGTCCTGGCAGGGGTGCGGTGTCTGGCGGATTGGAGCTGGGTGAGTCAGGACTTCTGGGTTCTCTCCCCGACTCTGGGAGGAAAGAGAAATCCAGCGGGTGAGGGGCAGCTGTGGGCACCCATCCTGCTGGTTGTCTACTGACCTGGCGTGAGCCGTGCCTCAGTTTCCCTCTCTAGATAGGTCATAATCACACCTGAGAAGCATTGAGAGGGGGAGGCAGAGCAATGAAGCCTCATCTCCTCTTCCTCCCATGTAGGGGAGATAAAGAGCCCGACTTTCGTGAAGACCTGCGTGTCCTCCAGGCAGTGCAACCTTGCGCCCCTTTACATGACTTTTGGGAACGGGATCTCCGTGAGCACCAACATCACCTGCTGTGTCGGGGAGGCCTGCAAAACAGCCTCTGTTAGTGGTACAGCGCCCGTTTTCCTCTCCAGCGTGTCTGCTCCTGCGCGCCCCCTGCCCTACCTGGCCCTTTCAGGCCTCTCTGTGGGAAGACGGAACGGGATTAGGAAAGAACCTTTATTTCCCCTGCCCTGCAGGGGGCGCCTCATTGGATAACCCTGAACACCTGGGTGGGGAGAGGTCAGTGGGCGGGGCTCTAGCCTCCCACCAGGTGTGAACCGGATCCAGAATTCCCTGCTGCAAACCTCTCCCTGCCCCTGCTACCTCCTGTGCCTCAGAGCTGCAGCGCCCCCTGCAGGGGGATCTGGGGCTGAGCAGTGCAGCCCGCAGCTGCTCTCCCTGCCCTGCCGCCCCCTTGGGCTTGTCCCCTGCGCTGACTGCGTTTGCTCCACTTTTCCTAGTACCCCCGGCTAACACCACCCTGAATGGTCAGAGCTGCCCAGCCTGCTACTCTGTGTTCTCCCATCACTGCAACGAAGAGATCATCGACTGCACAGGGGCCCAGACCCGCTGCCTGCATGTGAGCAGCACAGTGAAAACTGGTAATTGCCATTCGGCTGTTTCTCCATCTGATTTCCCCACCCAGAAGTGACCATGCTCATGGGTAGGCCTCTGAGGTAGGGAAAAGACTCAGCATACCTGGGTTCTAGCCTCATGATTTTTCCTCGCTCGCTGTACTTCGATTTCCCCTGCAAACGCCTGAGAACTTATGAGGGTTTGGAGACAGGAGATAAGGAAGGTCTGGAAAAGGCCATGGAAAGAAGGGAAAACACCTGGGGCTATTTTCCCCTGGGAACCAGAAAGGTGACACGATAGAGCATGTGAAATAATGATTGTGACAGAGAAAAGTGGAGATGAATAAATAAGACAGAGTTTTGGGTGAAATTGAAAATAATTTTTTTTTTTTGGCAATTTCAGCAAACTGAAAAGTCATGAAAATTTCATTTTGGGTCAAATGAAATATTTGGTTTTGATTTTCAGGAGCTGTTAACGTTAAAGAGTTCTTTGAGATAAAATGTTGGAAGGGAAAGTTGTTTTGAATTACAATAATGAAAAGTTTTGATTTTCTCCCAGTTTGTTTTCATGGAGGCCTCTTTTGACTGTAACTGTCTGAGAAATTTGAATTCACAAAATGTGTGATCAAATGCCAGTTTTTCACCGGAGAAATGTTTCAGATGCAAAATCTCAGAGCATGAGAGAATTTCTGAGCACTCTCTCCCATAAGAGAGGATATAAGGAAATGGTCAATGAAATTGAAAAGGGAGAAATGCATTATGATTAAAATAACTCCAGCCAATAACCCGTTAATCTGTGGAACTCCCCCCTCTAGTGGAAATTGCTGTGGTCAAGAGCAATTCTAAAGGATTCCTGCTTATCAAGAAGAGCTGGAGTGATCATGATGAATGATCAGAAAACTGTTGAACCTCCTTTTTCCGGTCTTACACTGATTTCTAGCTATTAGCAATCAGGAGTAGGAGAATATCCGTCATACTTGGTGGTTCAGGTACCTTTCTGTGCACGGTGTAGTGCTGGCCGCTGATTGAGGCAGGATACTCTCCTGTGCACAGCGCCCTGCACAAGGGACCCCCAAACTGCCTTGGTGTCTCTCCATTTGTAGACTAACAAGCTCTAAAGTAATACAGAAAAAGTAACAGTATGAAAGCATCATGCCTGGCACTCCTGTAGAAATCTCCCAGCTGGAAATAACAAAGATATTTCTTTTTTACTGGCTGTGGAACAGTGTAAATCTGAGATTGGGGCCTTTTTGTTCCATGTGTTGCACAGACCCCTTGGCTGAGAGGTGAATCCTTTGCTGCACGCTTTCCCTTGCCAAAATTGGGAGTCCCTATGTGCCAGGGTTTATACAGGGCCTTTGGATGAGAACTGGTTAAAGATCCCACTGCTGCCACCATCAGTGAGCAACACCATTGCCAGGTGAATGGTGGGAGTAACATTGGCCTGCTCCACAGTTTGTTAGAGATCAGGGGTTCACTGAGTGACACTGCATCAGAACAGAGGAGGGGAGACTATTGGGGGTGTCGCAGATGGTCTGCAGGAAGTCGCTCAGATGGGAGAAGAGGACCGTGCTGTATCGGACTAGAGACATAAAAGGTTTCCCAAAGGGGTTCCCAGACACTGACCCTCTTGCTTTGTCCCCAACAGGTCAGTCAACCATAATGACCACCATGAAAGGCTGCGCCACTGAGTCTGCCTGCACTAATATGCAGCAGCTCAAAGGGGACCTTCGGAGGGTTCGATGTGGAACTCACCACGGCAGAATGCAGCCCAGCCTCCTCCCATGTGGCCACTGGCCTGGCCTCCCCCTACGTGGCTCCGGAACCAGCTGGACTCGTCCTCCCATCCCTCCTTACTGTCCTGCTGGTGAACGTCCTCTCCTGATCCCCTCTCCTGCGGCACAGCCCCCCTGCTCTGGGGAGCCGCGCCGCTGTGGCAGGGCTCAGATTCCCTTCCTCTGTAACGGGATTAACAGAATAAAACAGACACGAGAAAACTGGGTGGGAGCAGGTGTCTGTGTGTGCAGGGAGGAGGCATGCTGAGTCTTGGATCATGTGTGTGTGTGTGTGTCTGTAATAGCGAAGCTCAGGTATTGTGTGTCTTCCTCGGGTGATAATGAGTGTTAGACTCTGTGCATGTGTGATCATGAGTTTTGGATCATGTGTGTTCATGTGTGTGTGTGAGAGCAAGTCTTGGATTGTGTGTGTAATTATGTCTTGGATTGTGTGTGTCTAGGTATTGGACTCTGTGTGTATGTGTATGTGTGTGTGTATAATCCTGAGTCCTGGACTGTGTGTGTCATTGTGAGTCTTGGATCATGTGTGTAATAGTGAGCCTGTGCGTGTGTAGTGTGTGTGGGGATTATGTGTGGTGGTCTGATGGATTACTGCATGTTTAATTTTAGTGCGGTGTTGGGGGTGTTAGAAGCCTGGTTGTGAGGCTGATTGGAGCTAGGACAACCCCTTGTAATGGAATGAGGAGAGCATGCACACAGGCACACACACACACACACACACACACACACACACACACACACGGAAGTAGCCTGCACGACTATCTCCTGTGCCACCCCTCTGACAGGCCCTCATGCGGGAGGGGAAATGAGGGTGGTTTAATTGTGGGGCCTTTTCCATCCCAGAATAGTCCCACTTTTTGACATAAAACTGAAAAAAATGTAGCAGAGAATGGAACCGCTCGTTGCAGCACTCTCTGACCCGTCCATAAGGAGGAATACATAAGAGCATCAGAGCTGCCAGGCTGGGTCAGAGCAAAGGTCCATCTAGCTCAGTGTCCTGTCTGCTCACAGCGGCCAATGCCAAGTGCCCCATAGGGAATTATCAGGAGAGGGATTGCTTGACAATTCCCTTCCCTGTCACCCATTCTCACCCCCTGACAAACTGAGGCCAGGGACACCATCCCTACCCAGCCTGGCTAATAGCCGCTGGTGGACCTAACCTCCATGAATCTAGCTAGTTCTTTCTTGAACCCTGTTAACGTCCTGGCCTTCACAACCTCCTTTGGCAATGTTATTTGTGTTAAAAGTCCCTGTTTTTTAAATCTCTCTTCAGATGGGACCCGTTCAAACCCCCTAATCCAAGGTCTCCAACCTTTTGAACCACAAGGTCAAGTTTTCAATAACAGTGCAAAGTAAGGTCTACCTCAAACCCAACCACCCTCGTGCCACTCTGCAAGCAGCGACAGAAGTAACCACAACCCCCCACGTGTGGTGCGTGGCACAAAAGCCTCCGCCTGAGCTATTGCTTGATGTCCACATACATTTCCTGGAAATACACTGAACTCTAAGGTCCTGCTAACACATGACTCAGAGATTGACAAAACCTCCTGCTGACAGCATTGCTGGGGGCAGGAGGAGGAGTTGTCTTTGATACCACTTCATTACAGGTGATTTGTCAATAATTCTCGGAAGCGTTGTAACTGTTCCAGCTGCATCGCCTGTTAAACTTTGCAACTCCTTGGAATCTTCGCTAAACCTCGCAACTGTGTAACTCTCAGCCCCTTTGCTTTGTAAGTTCAGAATCCTACGGTCAGCTGGGTGATTGTTGAACCTCCCACCATTGTAACTTCTTGCAACTTTTCTCCACTCAGCTTGTAACTAGCTCTCTGCGGCATTCTCCCTGGTAATGAAGCATACTGAAGTTGCAAATCAAGTGGGATGTAAATATCCCACGGTTGAGTAGCCTAATCGTGGCCAGTCACCATTTTAAAATGCTGGCCGCCCAATTTAACTCGCCACATGTAGACGTGGTAGTCCGATTCCCTCGAATTAACTGGTACTCCTCATTGCACCGGCATTTAAAAATGGCGACCGGCCACGATTATGCTAATCAAACACGAGATATTTAAACCCCTCGCTTGATTTGCAACTTTGGTATCCTTCATTTGCCTCCCTAGTCCGAACTAGGGGACAAGTGTAGACATACCCTGGGAGAACAGGTGGGCAGGATTCCCTGGGCTGCTAACATGAAGGGGAAAGGAGACCAGGAGAGCTGGCAGTATTTTAAAGAAGCCTTATTGAAGGCATAGGAAGAAACCATCCTGATGCGCAGCAAGAAAAGCAAATATGGTAGGCCACCAGATTGGCTTACCAGGGACATCCTTGGTGAGCTTAAATACAAAAATGAAGCTTACAAGAAGTGGAAACTTGGACAGATGACCAGGCAGGTGTATAAATATATTGCTTGAGAATGCAGGGGAGTTATCAGAAAGGCGAAAGCGCAATGGGAACTGCAGCTAGCAGTTAGAAGGATAACAAGCAGGGTTTCTAAAGACATGTGAGCAATAAGAAGGTGATCAGAGAGGGTGCAGGACCTTAACTTGATGAGGCGGTAACCTAGTGACAGAAGATGTGGGGAAAGCTGAAGTACTCAATGCTTTCTTTGCCTCAGTCTTCACAAACAAGGTCAGCTCCCAGACAAATGCACTAGACAACACAGTAGGGGAAGGAGGTGGACAGCCCTCGGTGGGGAAAAAACGAGTTAGGAACTAAAGCTAAACATTCACAAATCCAAGGGTCCAGATTTAATGCATCCGAGGGTACTGAGGGAGCTGGCAAATGTCATTGAGGAGCCTTTGGCCATTATCTTTGAAAACTCGTGGAGATCAGGAGAGATCCCAGATGATTGGAAAAAGGCAAATGCATTGCCCATCTTTAAAAAGGGAAGGCGGACGCTCCAGGGAGCCTGTCAGACTTATCTCAGACCCCAGAAAAATCATGGAGGGGATCCTCAAGGAATCCATTTTGAGGCACTTGGAAGAGGGGAAAGTGATCAGGAATAGTCAGCATGGATTCACAAAGGGCAAGTCCTGCCTGACCAATCTGATTAGCTTCTATGAGGAGGTAACTGGCTCTGTGGACATGGGAAAGTCCGTGGATGTGATGATATACCTTGACTTCAGCAAAGCTTTTGATACGGTCTCCCACAATATTCTTGCCAGCAAGTTAAAGGAAGTATGGATTGGATAAATGAACGGTAAGATAGATAGAAAGCTGGCTAGAGAGTTGGGCCCAGCAGGTAGTGATCAACGGCTCGATGTCAGGATGGTGGTCAGTTTCTAGCCGAGTGCCCTAAGGATCGGTTCTCGGTCCGGTTTTGTTCAACATTTTTATTAATGACCTAGATGAAAGGGTGGATTGCACCCTCAGCAAGTTTGCAGGTGACACTAAGCTAACGGGAGAGGTAGATACGCTGGAGTGCAGAGATAGGGTCCAGAATGACCTAGACAGTTTAGAGGATTGGGCCAAAAGAAATCTGATGAGGTTCAACAAGGAGAAGTGCAGAGTCCTGCACTTGGGATGGAAGAATCCCAAGCATTGTTACAGGCTGGGGACTGACTGGCTAAGTAGCAGCTCTTGCAGAAAAGGACCTAGGGATTCCAGTGGATGAGAAGCTGGATGTGAGTCAACAGGGTGCCCTTGTAGCCAAGAAGGCTAATGGCATATTAGGGAGCATTAGGAGGAGCATTGCCAGCAGATCCAGAGAAGTGATTATTCCACTTTATTCGGCTCTTTTTGAGGCCACATCTGGAGTATTGTGTCCAGTTCTGGGCCCCCCACTATAGAAGGGCTGTGGACACATTGGAGAGGGTCCAGCAGAGGGCAACCAAAATGATTAGGTAGCTGGAACACATGGCCTATGAGGAGCGGCTGAGGGATTTGTGTTTGTTCAGTCTGCAGAAGAGGAGAGTGAGGGGGGATTTGAGAGCAGCCTGCAACTCCCTGAAGGGGGGTTCCAAAGAGGCTGGAGAGAGGCTGGTCTCAGTGGGGGCAGGTGGCAGAACAAGGAGCAATGGGCTCAAGTTGCAGTGGGGGAGGTCTAGGGAGGATAATAGGACAAATGATTTCCCTAGGTGGGTGGGGAAGCACTGGACTGGGTTCCCTGGGGGGGGGGTGGAATCTCCATCCCTAGAGGTTATTAAGTCTCGGCTTGACAAAGCCCTGGCTGGGTTGAGTTGGGATTGGTCCTGCCTTGGGCAGGGGGCTGGACTTGACTCCTGAGCTCCCTTCCAGCTCTACGGTTCTGTAATTCTATGATTCTACGCGTGGGCCTGCTTCCTGGTGAGGAAGGTGGATGAGTCGCAGGGATTGTACAGGAGAGAGCTCCTGGCAGAAGCTCTTCTTTGTCTTCTGACCAGCTCCCCAGCCATGATCAGCTGACAGACCCTCCAGAATCTACACACCTCGGCTCCTTCTGCAACCCATATGCCAGTGTGAATGGCTGAAGGTGGGAATGTGTGTGTGTGAATCAATGACGGGGTGTGTGTGTGTGTGTGTGAGTGAGTGAGCGAGAGAGAGACAGAGAAAGGGATAGCTCGTTCCTCTTTAGAGTAAACCATCAGTGGTAGCTCTACCCTGTTTAGTTTAACATCGCGTGGAAAGGGAATTCCCTTTCCCAATGCCAAAAGACATTTTTTTGAGATGAGGCGACCACGTCAGTACACAATGTTCCAGCTGTGGGCGTCCCATGGATTTACAGAGCGGCAACAAGAGAGTCTCTGTCTTATTCTCTCTCTCTTGTTTGATGATTCCTCACATCCTGTTTGCTTTTTTGGCTGCTGCTGCCCACTGAGCGGATGTTTTCAGAGAACGGTCCACACTGACTCCAAGATCTCTCTAGAGTAGTTGTAGCCAAATTAGTCCCCATCGTGTTGTACAGATAGCTGAAGGATGTTTTCCAATGGGCATCGCTTTACATTTATCAGCATTACGTTTCATTTGCCATTTTGTTGCCCAGTCACTTAATTTGGCGAGATCCAATTACTTCTCTCCACAGGCTGCACTCTCCCCTGGCAGGAGCTCAGGGCTGCCAGAGCTTTGTGTTGCTGGCTCCCAGCCAGCCCCGCTTCCTGCCTTTCTCCCATTTCTGGGAAAGGGGCAGCTCTGCCTGTTGCTTTTGGTTCCTACCCACAGATGGAAATTCATGCTCTCAGCTGGACGCTGAAGCCCAAACCCTACGCCTGGCCTCTGGCCACTGTCGGGCAGCCCCTGTCCTTGTTTCTGATGTGGAGATGACTGATATCTGTGGGGTGGGAAAGTAGCACTCTACCACCAGCGGGCTGTGCCGGGCACACAGGGCTCTGCATGGGCCACCACCTGCCTGGCCGGCTTGACTGGACCCTGCCCCCTCCCACCCACAGGATCATCCCCCAACCTGACCCGGTTGCTGGCCAATAACTTAGTGTCCTGTTGTTGGGTTTTAATGGGAGCCGGCAGGTCATGGCTGCACCCGCTGGTGGGGGGTTGCTCCAAGTTCTGTGCAAAGTGGCTGTGTGAGGTGTCCGAAGCTGATGCTCTGCTGAGTGCGTGAGAGGTACTCGTGTACTGGTGTGGCTTGTGTGTGTGGAGTTAGGGACACGAGCTCTGGGAGGGAGCAATGGGCTGGGACCGCCCGACATGGGATGTGCCCCAGAGACTCCTAAGCGGGCTGTTTGTAACCCCTCTGGTAAGAACATGCCCCAAGAGCTGGGTGCGTGGTGTGTGTGATGTGAGCTCGGTAACAACCTCACACCCAGCCTTTTTAGTCATAAACCTGCCAATGGTCGATGCTAAAGGACTGGCCCAGTGAGCTCTCTGGTGAGATCTGAGCTATCAATTGACCTGGGACTGGGAGAACCTGTTCAGAGTTGGTGAGATGGGTTAGAACCTCCCCTGTCTGAGGGAGGTGGGGTGTGTGAATTGGGGCTGGGTAGGGCACAGGGAGCACTGGGGTGTCTGAGGTGAGGTGGGGATAGATTAGAACCTCTCCCCTGTGTAAGGGGGCCTGGGTGGGGCACAGGGAGCACTGGGGTGTCTGAGGAGGTGGGGATGGGTTCACAGGAGTGCTGGGGTGTCTGAGGGAGTTGGGGATGGGTTATAACCTCTCCTCTGTGTAAGGGGGCTGGGTAGGGCACAGGGAATGCTGGGGTGTCTGAGGCGAGGTGGGGGATAGGTTAGAACCTCTCCCCTGTGTAAGGGGGGGCTGGGTGGGGCACAGGGAGCACTGGGGTGTCTGAGGGGAGTTGGGGGGATGGGTTAGAACCTCTCCCTGTGTAAGGGGGCTGGGTGGGGCACAGGGAATGCTGGGGTGTCTGAGGAGTTGGGGATGGGTTAGAACCTCTCCCCTGTGTAAGGGGGCTGGGTGGGGCACAGGAGTGCACTGGGGTGTCTGAGGGAGTTGGGGATGGGTTAGAACCTCTCCTGTGTAAGGGGGCTGGGTGGGGCACAGGGAGTGCTGGGGTGTCTCAGGAGTGGGGAGATGGGTTATAACCTCTCCCCTGTGTAAGGGGGGGCTGGGTGGGGCACAGGGAACTCTGGGGTGTCTGAGGGGAGGTGGGGGGATGGGTTATAACCTCTCCCCTGTGTAAGGTGGGGCTGGGGGGGCACATGGAATGCTGGGGTGTCTCAGGGGAGTGGGGAGATGGGTTATCTGGGGCTGTGAAGTGATTACAAATTAATTGCAATTAACCACTTGATGAATTGTGTGCACTTCCCCTTTGAAACGCTGCGGTGGCATTTCAAAGGGGCAGCGCCGCCGGAGCCTGGGATCATCTGGAGACCTCGTGCTGCCCCTTTCAGCATTTACACCAGTGAGTAAAGTGTTAAAACAATGAACATGTTAATCCTGCCCTGTGTTAATCGCAGGAGTGATCGCACATCCATTTACCGCTCCAGTTATAACCTCTCCCCTGTGTAAGGGGGGGCACAGGGATCGCTGGGGTGTATAAGGAGAGGTGGGGGGATGGGTTATAACCTCTCAGGGGGAGGACTGGGTGGGGGCCAGGGAACGCTGGAGTGTCTGAGGGGTCTTGCTTGGGCAGCTTCCTACTGGCCATACTGGCAGCTGACGTAGTCGGTGTGGCTGGCTTGATGCCTTGTCGGGATTGACCCCACAGTTGTGGGCTGTAAGTAGCCTGGTTTTGAGGAGTGTGCCCTGAAAAGACCCTCACAGCGGTGCCCAGAGTGGCCGGGTGCCTTAGTGGCACATTGCTGCAGAGCTTTGGTCTGGGCGGACCAAACACGGCCTGTGACGCCAAAAATAAAGCGAGAGGTGAGGCCGGCAGCCCAACTTACTCGAATCGGTCGCCGGCTGATCGTGGACCCAAGCCCTTGCCCCACCGTCTCTGAGCTGTGGGAGGAGAGGTCGAGGAAACCATTCACAGTGTAACTAAAGGGCAGCAGCTGAGGGGAGTCAGCTGACAAGATTTTCAATTTTATGACAAAACGTGGGACTATTCTGGGATGTAAAAGGCCCCACAAATAAACCAACCTCATTTCCCTCCTGCACGGGGGCCTGTTGAAATTCTGTTGATCATCTGTTGAATTCCTTCATAAGTGGATGCATTTGTTCATTCATTCCTGTTCCTCTTCCAGTTTAGAGACAAGGCAGGGAAATTTAACATTCGTCATGAGAAAAAAAATCAAATACTGGTCCAGTCTGAGCGCAGAACTGTGGGTGTGTGCAAAGCTTTGGTGTTGTTGTCCCCTCCCACCCTTCTTCCCCCTTCCCCTTGCTCCCAAGCAAGCGATGGGTCATTCCTTAGGAGCAAGGCTAGAGAAAGAAACACCCTCTGGCTCCGATCAAGATGCCTGGCTGGTGTGGAATAACTGGAGGCCTCGGGTGTCTCTTGGGATTTCGGGGTTTCAGACACACACTTTTCGAGGCGAGCCAGAGAGGCCGAGACAGGAGGGCCGGGAAGTTGGTTTGGTTGTGTCCGGGTCCAGGCTATATTAGCAGCCTGCAGCAGCTCTGGCTTCCAGCGGGTGGCGTGAAGGGGCGAGAGCGGCTCCGCTCGAAGCGCCTGGCAGTGGAGAGCCAACTGGCTTCTAAAGAAGAAGGGCGGGGTGGTGCTGGTGGCCGGAGAAACTGCGCCCCCTCTGCGCTGCGATGAACGCAGGGTAACCGGGCTCTGCTGCTCCCGCGGCATCTGCAACCCCAGGCAGCCAAAAGAAAAAGAGAAAAAAGAAGCCGCCCAGCAGACAGCGACCAGCTTTCGCCCAGCTCCTCCTGCGGAGCGCGGACTTCTCCGGGAACCGCAAGGAGCGGGCTGCGACAGGGGTCCACGTCCAGAGGAACAAAAGCCACATCAAAGTGCTCAAGGACACTTCAAAGCGGGGCCTGTTGAATCGTGGGGCCCAGGGCAGCCGCCCCGCTCGCCCTGCCCTATATCAGCCACTGCCAGGAGTGAACCCAGGCCTGGCCGAAATGGACACTCGATGCCTGGGTCTGGAGCCTCCAGGCAGGGCCCAGTGAGGGGGGTTAGTGACCCCTTAAACCAGGGTGGGGAACCTCAGGCCCAGGGCCCAGATGCATCCCCCCACTTGCCTGGATCCAGACCTAGAGGCTCAGGGCTCCCCCCTCACCACTGGGGAGCCTGCGCTGGTGCCCAGCCCCTCACCACTCCACCGTGGGGCCGGAGAACACATAATTGGCTGGTCTGGGCCCCCCAGGTGCTGGTGCACAAGGAGAATGGGGGGAAGGTCTTTCTCCTTCTCCGTGGGGGGCCAGGTCAGAGAGGGGCTTCGTTTAATTTTGCTTCTCAGTGCGGCCCCTGACTGATTTGTCGGTGGCCCCTCACCCCAAACCCCCCAACCCCTGAGCCAGCCCCTCAAGGGCCCAGCACCCCCACCCTGGACATGGGTGCCGTGGAAACCAGCCACTGAGGGTGCTAGGCCAGGGGGTGCTGGGCCCCAGGGCTGCTCCTTTAAAACCAATTTGCCATCCGCTCACACTGGCTACAGAACATTTTCTTCCTCTCACCTTCCCCTCAGCCACCACCAATTCCTGCCCCCCCCCGGCACTTACCCCCACTTCCTTCCATGGCAGCGGACCCCATTCTGCCACTGTCAAGGCCCCTCTGTACCCCCCAAGTCTCTCAATGAAAGAGCTCTGTGGGCCCCCATCTTTCCTCCCCTCAGGTTGGGGACACTTTGCCCCCCATCTCCCTTCTGTACCCCCCATTCCCTGCTACCCTACGCCTGGGGTCCCTCAGGCTGCCACCTGTGAGGTACACAAGCCGGATTGGGGGGGCTCTCAGTACCTAGGGCCGACACAGCAGACACGTAGGCCCAGGCCTAACACGATTTCCATGGAGCCATTTGAGGGCGTGGGGCTAAGAAATGCGGAGGGAAGCAAGCAGAGAAACCCCCCCTGTGCTCATGCGCTGGGGAAGGAGGACCCACCAGGCAATATTGCAAAATAGCCTCCAGAAGATTCATTTTAAAGCGTTAAAATGGCGTGAGGCGCATGTGTGTCCAGCACGGGCCTCCCCTCAGGGAACCGGCCTGCGCCAGCGCTAACCAGACCACAGAGCGCCTGCCCGCCTAGGGCATTCGGGGTCCCACACGTTTCTCAGGGGCCTCCGACCAGTGAGGACGAAGGGGGCTGCCAGTTTTAGGGGGTGGCGCCCATCGTGGGTGTAGACGGAGCTGCGTTAGGAACAGGGAGCCCAGAGAGGGAAATCGGAGCTCCCGCTGGGATCCCCTCAGCCTGCCCCACCGTCCCTGCCTCCCGGGTGTGTCCTTCACTCTGCCGAGCAAGGCAGCTGCAGTGAACCCAGCACCGCCCCCGCCCAGCCCGCCGCAGGCAGCGGCCGTCACCCTGGTGCCCAAAGCCCAGTCACACTTTGGGGTGGGGGGCTGGGTCTGACCCCTATGTTCCTGGGGCCTCCGTGCTGATATTCCGAGGACTTGAGCTACAAACCTTCCTGCTCCCAGATCAGGGCCGGTGACTCTAATTGCGACTCTGCCCGGGCCTCCGTCGAGAACTGCCAGCCCCCGGCCAGACAGTTTGCGGCGTCAGAGCCCCCTGGCTCAGACCCCAGACCGGCTCCAGCTCCCACCCTGGCACCACGAAGACGCTTCTCCTCTGCTGCCTCCTCTGGGCCCTGCTGGAGACAGGTGAGAACGGGCCCGGGAGGGTGTTTGGACCCCTACCCGGTGCAGACAGACTAAAACCCACCCAGGAGAGTTGCTTTGCAGGAGAGGGGCTCCCCCCCACCTCCCCGGGTGAAATACGCCCCAGCTCTGAGATCTTCTCCCTGGGCTACTCAGCACCTGTCCCACACGGGGTGGGGGATTGTCCTCACGGTTCTCCCCTGGGGACACAGGCCCTCCTGCGCTCCGTTTTCATAGACTCACAGAATCCCAGGGTGGCAGAGACCTCAGGTACCATGGAGGCCAGCCCCCTGCCCAAGGCAGGACCAACCCCAACTCAATCAGCCCAGCCAGGGCTTGGTCCAGCAGGGACTGAAACACCCCTAGGGATGGAGATTCCACCCTCGCCCTAGGGAACCCAGCCCAGGGCTTCCCCACCCGCCAAGAGAATCTCCAACCTAGACCTCCCTCACTGTAACTTGAGACCATTGCTCCTTGTTCTGCCACCTGCCCCCCACTGAGAACAGCCTCTCGCCAGCCTCTTTGGAACCCCCCTGCAGGGAGTTGCAGGCTGCTCTCAAATCCCCCCTCGCTCTTCCCTTCTGAAGACTAAACAAACCCAAATTCCTCAGCCTCTCCTCGCCGGTCATGTGCTCCAGTCCCTGAATCATTTTGGTTGCCCTCGCTGGACCCTCTCCCACGCGTCCAATTCCTTTCTGTCGTGGGGGGCCCCGAACTGGACACAACACTCCAGATGTGGCCTCACCAGAGCCGAATAAAGGGGAATAGTCACTTCCCCTAGATCTGCTGGGAACACTCCTCCTACCACACACTAATATGCCGTTAGCCTTCTTGAGTACCAGAGCACCCTGTTGACTCATCTCCAGCTTCTCATCCACTGGAATCCCCAGGGCCTTTTCTGCTGAACTGCTGCTTAGCCAGTCGGTCCCCATCCTGTAACAATGCAGGACTCTGCACTTGTCCTTGATGAACCTCATTGGATTTCTTTTGGCCCAATCCTGTAATTTGTCTTGGTCACTCTGGACCCGATCCCTGCCCTCCAGTATATCTACCCCTCCCCCTAGTTGTGCAATAGAGGGACGGACACCACTGGCACAAAGCCAAGTAATGCAGGGTGAGATCCCAGCTGGGTCAATGGGCCGTAGCTGCATTGGAGTCAGTGGGGAAGTCCCCAGGTGAATCAACAGGCCATAGCTCCATTACAATCAATGGGGCTGAGAGGAAGGCTCAGCACAGATGAATCCTGTTGCCTTTGCTTCTCTAGGGACCTGTGTTTCGTGTGAGGTCTGTGTCGGCATCCACAAGGACTGTACGGGCCTGTGCAAGTCTGCAGCGAGCAACTGGATTCCTGTGGGATCATGAAAACAGGTGCAGGAGACCTTGAACCAGCCCAGAACACAGGCCGGGTCGGCGTCAGCCCGCCCAGAACCAGGGGCTGTTGGGTTAGAGCAGGAGCCTGGGAGCCAGGACTCCTGGGTTTTCTCTGTGGCTCTGTGAGGGGGCTGGGGCTGGTGGGTGGAGGCTGGGGGAGTCTATGGTTGGTCCTGGCAGGGGTGTGGTGTCTGGTGGGTTAGAGCCAGGGGAGTCAGGACTCCTGGGTTCTCTCCCTGACTCTGGGAGGAAAGAGAAATCCAGCGGGTGAGGGGCAGCTGTGGGCACCAGTCCTGCTGGTTCTCTACTGACCTGGGGTAAGTTGCGCCTCAGTTTCCCCCTTTCTAGATAGGTCATAATCACACCTGTGAAGTGTTGCGAGGGGGAGACAGAGACTTGAAGCCTCATCTCCTCTTCCTTCTGTGCAGGGGGGATGAAGAGCCTGACCTTTGTGAAGGCCTGCGTGTCCTCCAGATACTGCAACCTTGCGCCCCTTTACCTGAGTATTGGGAACGGGATCTCCATGAGCACAAACGTTGCTGCTGTGTCGGGGAGGCCTGCAAAACAGCCACTGTTAGCGGTACAGCATCCGTCTTTGTCTCCAGCCTGTCCGCTCCCGCGTGCCCCCTGCCCTGCCTGGCCCCTTCAGGCCACTCTGTGGGAAGATGGAACGAGATTAGAAAAGAACCTTTATCTCCCCTGACGTACAGGGGGCTCCCCATTGGATAACTTGGAGCCCCTGGGTATGGGGAGTTCGGTGGGCGGGGCTGTAGGCTCGAACCAGATGTGAACCGGACCCAGGATTCCCTGTTACAAAACTCTCCCTGCCCCTGTTACCTCCTGTGCCCCAGAGCTGCAGCACCCCCTCTGAGCAGTGCAGCCCCCAGCTGCTCTCCTTGCCCCGACACCCCCTGGGGCTCGTCCCCCAAGCTGACTGTGTTTGCTCCACTTTTCCCAGTGCCTCCGGCTAACACCATCCCAAATGGCCGGCACTGCCCAGCCTGCTACTCTGCATTTTCCCATTACTGCAACAAAGAGATCATCGACTGCACAGGCACCCAGACCCACTGCCTGCATTTAAGCGGCACACTGAAAATCGGTACTTGATATCCATCTGTTTCTCCATCCGATTTCCCCACTCAGGGAGCGACCATGCACATAGGCGGGCCCCTATGGCAGTGAACGTTAAAGACTTCTTATAGAAAAAACGTTGGAAGGGAAAGTTGTTTTGAATTACAATAATGAAGCAGTCTGATTTTTCCCAGAGTTGAATTTCATGGGGGTTTCTTCTGACTGAAACAGTCTGGTGAATTTGAATTCACAAAATGTGTTCAAATTTCTATTTTTAACAGCAGAAATGTTTCAGCTGAAAAATCTCAGAGCACCAGAGAATTTCTGAGCAGTCTCTGGCATAAAAGAGGAGATGAAATTGAAAAGGGGAGAAGTGCACTATGATTAAAATAATGCTTTTTCCAGCCAATAACCCATTAATCTGTGGAACTCCCCACCACTGGAAATTACTGTGGTCAAGAGCTATGTAAATTTTAAAAGATTCTTGCTTATCGAGAAGAGCTGGAGTGATCATAATGAATGATCAGAAAACTGCAATATCCCTCATATTGGTGGTTCGGATACCTTTCTGTGCAGGATCTAGTGCTGGCCGTTGATTGAGGCAGGGTACTCTCCTATGCACATCGCTCTGTGCAAGGGCCCCCAAACTGCCTTGGTCTCTCAGTTTGTTGACTAGCAGGCTCTAAAGTAATACAGGAAAAGTGACAGTACAAACACACCTTGCCTGGGTCTGCTGCAGAAATTTCCTAGCTGGTGGGACCTGGAAGTCCCAGAGATATTTCTTTTTTACTGGTTGTGGAACAGTGTAACAGATGCCCCAACTGAGACTAGGGGCTTTTTATTCCAGGTGTTCCACAGACCCATTGGCTGAGGTGAATTCTCTGCTGCACACTTGCCCTTGACAAAATTGGGAGTCCCTATGTGCCAGGGTCTGTACAGGGCCTTTGGATGAGAACTGGTTAAGGATCCCACTACTGCCACCATCAGTGAGCAACACCATTGCAAGGTGAATGGTGGGCCTAACATTGGCCTGTTAGAATTCATTAGAGATCGGAGGTTCACTGAGTGACACTGAATCAGAGCAGAGGAACGGAGACCATCATGGGGTCCCAGATGAGCAGCAGGCAGAGGCTGTATAGGACCAGAAATACAAGAGGCTTCCCAAAGGGGTTCCCAGACACTTGCTTTGTCCCCACTAGGTGAGACAACTGGGAAGATCACCATAAAAGGCTGCACCAGTGAGTCTGCCTGCACTAATATGTGGCATTTCAAAGAGACCCTCGGGGGGCCCGATGCAGATTTCACCTTGGCTGAATGCAGCCCAGCCTCCTCCGACATGGCCACTGTGGCTCTGGAACCAGCCAGACTCATCCTCCCAGCCCTCCTTACTGTCTTGCTTGTGAATGTCCTCTCCTGATCCCCCCTCCCGCAGCACAGCCCCGCTGCCCTGGGGAGCCGCGCCGCTGTGGCAGGGCTCGGATTCACTTCCCTGGAACGGGATGAACAGAATAAAACAGACATGAGAAAACTGGATGGGAGCAGGTGTCTGTGTGTGTGAGATTCCAGGCTTCCTCTTCCCACACACGCTTTTCTGCAAGAGTGCTTGCAAAAAAGAAAAGGCTGCAAGAATGACAATGTGTGTCATCATGACTCTGTTCTTTCTTTTTATTATTTTGAAAAAGAACGCGACTGCAGTGTGGATAAAGCCAGGTTTAGGAATGTAGGAAATGTTTTCAAACTTTCAGAACTGGGACAAAGGAATTTGGGTGTTCCTCCTTTGTCTTGACTGTGTCCTCTGCAGCTACAGAGAGGAAGCAAGCATCATCTCTCACGTCTCTCTGTAAGTTCTTCTTTGCTTTGTGTGTGTGTGTAGATAATCCCAAGTCCTGGATTGTGTGTGTCATCGTGAATCTTGGATCATGTGTGTGATAGTGAGTCCAGGGTTGTGTGGTGTGCATCTGGGGATTATGTCTGTCTGTTGCTGGTGGTCTGATGGATTTCTTTAATTTTAGTTTCTAGAAGCCTCGTTCTGAGGCTGATTGAGCTAGTATGACCCTTGTAATGGAATTGCCACAGGCCACATCAAACACACACATGCACACACACAGACACACACGGACAGGCCCTGGTGTAATAATGAGGTTTTCTCTTTTCTTTTACAGCCTAGAATAGTGCCACTTTTTGTCATAAAACTGAAAATCTGTTCAGCTGACTCCCCTCCCCCTGCTGCTGCCCTTTAATTACACTGTGAATGTGGGTTTATGGCAGGGCCCCCAGCCAAGGCTGGAAACCCCAAAATCTAGGGTTTTAAAGCAGCCACCTTTTGGGAAGTTTCCTGCACAATGCAGCTCTGGTAGATAAGGGCTGGGAGTGAACCCTGGACTTAGGAGAGCAGGAGGGGCAGGGGCGGGGCCGGGGCAGGGGATGAACACAGGCGCTTTAACATTGGAAGTAAAGGAGACGCATCTGCAGCCCTGGGTTGTGTCTAGTGGAGTTTTCCCGGAAAATCAGCCGCCGAAAACTGGCCAGCTGTCTACACTGGCTTGAATTTCCGCAAAGCACTGACTTCCTGCTGTAAGAAATCAGTTTGCTTTTTATGAAATACTATGCTGCTCGCCAGCAAAAGTCTCTGCGCAAAACTTTTGCCAGGGAGTGTAGACAGCTGAGATGCCTCTGAAAGCCCCAATCCTGGAAACATGGCGATCGGGGCTTTTATGGGAGATGGACGCTTTTCCGCATAAAGTGCGAAAACCGTTGCCAATCTAGATAAAATGCTTTTAACGGAAAAACTTGTAAAAGCATTTAGGGAAAATCATGCAGTCTCAGCCCTGTGGTTTAGCAGCTCCCTAACCTGCTTTGCAGGCTTCAGCCAAAGGGGGCCAAAGGCCTGGGTCCATGTTACAGTGGCGGGGCCGTGACCCATCCCAGGCCTTCTCAGCCTTTTTTTTTTTTTTTAAATAAAGAAAGTACCCCTTTAAGAAAAAGAGAGAGAGAGAGAGAGAGAGAGAGAGGAAGGTTTTCCTGATAAAAATCTCTCACCTACTGTGATGGCTCCATGGAGCTATGTGCTGCCTCTTGTCTACAGGTCTTAAGCCTGCAGCTCCTACTGGCTACAGTTCCCGTCATCACTGGGAGCTGCAGGAGCGGTGTCTGCAGGCAAGGACAGCATGTGGCAACGCCCCCTCTGCCTCTCTCAGGGGCCGCAGGGACAGGCCAGCCACATCCAGGGCAGCAGTGACCACAGGGTGATGACTCCAGCCACGAGAGGTTCTGCATTTGAGAGCTCACTGCTCACAGAAATAAATGTAAGTGTAAGAGAGAAATGAACATGATGAAATGCCCAGAGCAGTCAAACCCCCAAACGACCCCACTCTGCAAGCAGGGACAGAAGTAACCACGACCCTCCACGTGTGGTGTGTGGCATAAATGCCTCCACCTGAGCTACTGCTTGATGTACACATAGATTTCCTGGAAATACACTAAACTCTAAAATCCTGCCAACACATGACTTTAAAGCCAGACAAAACCTCCTGCTGATGGCGTTGCTGGGGACAGAGGGGGGGAAGGGAGGCAGTTGTCTTCGATATCACTTCATTACAGGTGATTTGTCTGTAACACCTTTGTAACTGTTCCAGCTGCATCACCTGTTAAACTCTGCAACTCTTTGTAATCTTTGTTAAACCTCACAACTGTGGGGGTGAGTGTGGAGACTGTTGTGTGTTTGGGGTCAGAGACTGCAACGCTGAGCACCTGCAGCCAGGGGAGGAGTCATGGGACCAATTAAGGAGACTGCTGCTCTGCTGGATCAAGGGCAGCCTGGGCCTGCTGCCTGGTGAGGAAGGTGAATGAGTCCCAGGGGTTGTACAGAGGTAATAAGAGGAGAGAGCTGGGGCAGAAGCCCTCTGTCTGAGAAGCTCTTTCTCTTCTGACCAGCTCCCCAGCCGTGATCAGCCAACAGACCCTCCAGAATCCACACGCCTCGGCTCCTTGTGCAACCCATATACCTGTGTGAGTGAGTGAGTGCCTGAGGGCAGAATGAGTGTGTGTGAATGACTGAAGGGGGGTGTGTATTGGTGTGTGTGTGAGAGAGGGAGAGCTGCTTCCTCTTTAGTTTAAACCTTCAGTGGCAGCTCTACCCTCTTCAGTTGAACCATCTAGTGGAGTGTGAATTTCTCACTCAATACGTCCACCCTCATGTAACCCTGGGTGGTCTCCAGCGGGAATATCTGAGGTAAAATGTTGGGTCGGGAGAGGAGAGTGCTGGGCAGGGTGTGTGTATGTGAGAATGACAGACACACACAGGGTGTGAGTGACAGAGACTTGCATTGCCAAGCTCCCTCCAGCTCCTCCTCTCTGTGTGGAGATGGGGTACAGGAGTGGGGGGAGGCGGGATACTGACATCAGAGGCCCCCCCACCAAAACTATTGGGAAAAGGTACACACACTGCAAAGTGCCATTTGTGTACCTTTTTGCTGAAAAAGGCAGCAGTGTAGACCTAGCCTGAGAGGACAGTGGTACCTGGGACAGCTCCGAGTGGGCACTGGCCTTGGGATCTGGCCCAGACCCAGGTCCAGCGGCAGAGGGGCCCTGAGAGGTTTCGACAAATTGCAGAGCCCTGGGGTGAGATCTCGACCTCACAGCCCTGAGAGCGGGGGTGGGGGGAGCAGCCTCCTGGGGCCGTGGCCCCGAGAGCGAGTAGCAGGGGGAGCAGTGACACTGAACAGGCAGCTGCTACTTACAGGGTCCCAGGGCCGGGTCCCAAAGTCCCCCCCCAGCAACACAAAGGGGGTCGGAAGAAGCCGGGTCCCAGGTGACCAACCAGAAAAGCCACCTGGGGGCACCTGCCCCCCCAGAGCCAGCGGGGCAGAGAAGTCTCTGGCCACAAAGGGCCTCCTGGGAGAGGGGGAGTCCTTCATGGGGGGGAAATTGACGTTGATCATCAACCCGGCTGATGCTTTGCCCGGGGGCTGGACTCAATGGCCCCTGAGGTCCCTGCCCGCCCCGGGGATCCTACAAACCCCTGTATCCAGCCCCTTCCCACCCCTCCCGTCTGGCTCCCGACTGGGCAGCGCCCCGGGGCAGGTCGAACTGAGCTGCAGGCCACGTGGGAATCTGTCGGCCCGGGTCGGCGAGGGCATTTCTGTGAGTGAGGCAGGGAGCGGGGCCCGAGTCTGGGATGCCCCGGTGTCCATTCCCGCGCTAGGAGAGATGCGTGGCCCAGCCCCGGCCCCCGGCTAGCGCCGGCTCAGGTGTTCCTCCCAACCGCTCCGGGCTGGAAAATCGCAGGGAAATGTCGCTTGTTTCCCCCTCTGTTTTCTCCTTCTTTAAAGAAAATAAAAGGAGAAAGCTCCGCTTTCGGGGGGACTTTTCCTTCCTGCCCCTTCGACCTGCCTGTCGCACTCTCCATGCCTGAGCCGTGTCCCACCGGCTCTCTGGGGCTCTAGATTCTGTCCCAACTAGGGGCCTGTGTCCCAATTTGGGGAGTCCTTCCTCACTCCCCAACACTCCCTGCCTTTGGGGGACACACTGCCAGTGGGAGGGCTGTGGGGGCCCCTGAGAAATGAAAGGGGGGGTGGTTCCATGCTCCCCGAAGGGGCAGGGCCTTTGGCTGGGGCTGCCAGCCCCTAGTGCCACCTGGAGTGCATTTTTGTGGGCACCCGGCCCAGCCCCCTCTGAATGTAGCTTGGGGTCCCTGAGACGAGGCAGGCGAGTCAGTGTTTGAGAGGCTCCTCCCCTCCTTGGTCAGTCCGTGTACGGTGAGGCTGACGGGCCTCAGATTCCCACTGGAAGATCAGTTGAAATTCACCTGAGATTTTACTGGGTGTCTCCTATTCTCGGGAGGGGGGTTGTCCCTGTGCCTCTCTGGGGCCCATCTGCAAATGATAAATCTCTTGTCTGATCTGTGTTTGCTTATGAATTTCCAGCTCCCACCTTTAGGGGGGCAGGTCCTTTCTCCCAGGATCAGGCCCAGTGTTCGATTATTCTGTGGTCGGGAACCTGATGTGCACAGATGCAACCCTCACGCGATAGGACCCCCTGCACGGTTGCTAATATCGTATATTAATTAACGAATTAAGCACAGTCACAAGCATCCCAGGTGGTGTGGCCGGCGCAGCTCTGGGAACCAGTCAGGTTCCTCCTCCAGCCCTCGTTTTTGAAAGAGGGAAACTCTTTTCTTGTCTCTGCTCGTGAAAACTACGGAAGAAACAGAACGGCCCAGACCCCGGCCTTTACGAAAGTCTTTTGAAAATTGTCACCAACATATCTATAGCTACTCGTTTTCAACTCAGTTTAGCCACTGGGATTCCAAACTAGCAAATATTTAAGTTATGTGCTTATCTTCGCCAAGAGTTGTCAGATTTGAGGAGTGGGAAGCAGCAAAACAAAACCAAACCGATGGCAACTTTTTAAAATGAAACACTTTTTATTACAAAACATTTCAGGAAAAATATGATGTTGTACCCTCCATTTCTGTCCCCTCCCCTTTGTCACCTTTCAGCCAGGAACGTAGGGAAACAAGAAAAAGAAAGGATTTTTCATCCCAACTTCTCAGTTAAAATGCTTATGAGGAAATTCAAAGAAACCCAAATGCGTCCCTTCTTGAGACTGGCACGACTATATCACAAGAAAACATTTACCAATTTTAAATCTTGTCAGCTGGTCTCAAAGGTACTAACACCATGCTCTTGTGTCAAAATGTTCATCCATCACTGTGACGTAGTGGGGGTGTCTGGCTAGTTCCTATGCTGGCTCTGTGGTAATCCCCAATGGCTGCCATCGGTACCACAGCCCAGAAGGATGAGTCATTATGCTAAGAGGGTCTCTCAACCTGTCTGACCAGCTACCCCCCAGGGAGAGAAACAAAGGAAGGTGGATTGCTGCCCGGGCTGTGGGGCAGGGCTGGAAGAGAGTTTAGTTTCTGTCTGGGATCATGGAGGAACCAGCCTAAGCCAGGGGCTGGGATTTAGGGGCCCAGTCTCCCCCATCTCAAGGGGGGCTGAGGCATCCTAGACCTGCCCTGTAACCAGATTACATCGGTGCTGTGCTGTGCTGTATCCTGGAGAAGGAATAAACTCTCCTCCATTCTACGGGCTGGTGGAGTCTGTTCGTGCCATTACGGGGTGCAGGAGTCAGGGGACCCCAACAGTCACACTGGTGTCAGGAGTGCACTGCACACCCGTGGATGGAGCATCCAGCGCGAGCGACTAGGCACAGTAGAAGCAAGAGCCATGGAACCAGGCGTGCTGGAAACAGAGAAGCGGTTCCTGAGAATCGTGCAGCAGCACTAGACTGGTGAGTCTGCACCGAGGGACCAGCGGGAGATGGCCTATACCCAACTGCTGAAGGCAGAGCTGGTGAAGCTGTGCAGAGAGGGGCTTGCCTGTGCGGAGCGCAACCAAGGCCCAGCTGATTGCCCGGCTGGAAGAGAATGACCAGCCACAGGGCTGGGATCCTGTCCCCGTGGGGAACAGCCAGACCCCCACTGGGAGCGTGTCAGGCTTGGAGAGGGGGGCGGAGTGCTGGAGGCCGCCGAAGAGACCGGACTGCCTCCCAGGAGAGCCCTGCAAGCCGTAGTCCGGCTAGGGCAGGGGCCAGCCCAGTGGAGTTGCGGCGGCTAGAAATCCAGCTGCAGATGAAGGAATTGGAAGTCCAGGACCGTAGAGAGCAGCGGCAGCATGAGCTGGCCATGGCAGAGCGGAGAAGCGGCGGGCCTCGGCCGCGCTGAGTGCGGACGGGCCCCAAGGGCCCAGGGCGGCCAGACGCTTGGAGAAGCTCGTGGTGGCCCAATTGAAGGACATGGGAGACATAGACGGGTTCCTCAGCTCCTTTGAGAGGGCCTGTGGACTGCAACGGGTCCCCAGCTGACTGGCTGCAGGAGCTCATCCTCGCACTGAACCAGGAGGCTGCCGGGTGCTCAATCAGCTGGAGGACCTACAGCCAGGGATTACAACCGAGTCAAGGAGGCCCTGCTGCACAAGTTCGGGCTGACCCTCGAGATGTACAGGAAGAAGTTCCGGAGGTGCAGAAGGAGCCACGGAGACCTATGTGGACCTGGCCTCCCGCCTGGCGCAATACTGCCGCAAGTGGGTGTCTGGAGTCGGAGCCCAGACTGCAGAGGGGCTGCTCAAGCTGTTCATGATGGAGCAGTTCTGTGAAGCGTGCACACCCAGCCTGAGGCTGTGGCTCAAGGACCGAAGACCAGAGACCCCCCAGGAGGCCGGGAGACTGGCAGATGAGTTCACGGAGAGCCGGTCCGGGTGTGAACGGGAGTCCCGGAGAGAAAGGGAATCGCACAGAGACCGGATCTCGGCTGAGCGACGGAGGGAGTCAACTACGAGGCGAGCCCAAGGAACAGGTCGTCTGTGCCCCAGAGAACCAGCCAGGGCCTGGACAGAGACAGCCCAAAGCCTAACTTGCCATCGCTGTGGGCAAAAAGGCCACAAGAGGGCTCAGTGCACCAGGTCCCATGACCTGGGACTTTCCAGGGTTAACTGGCTGGGGCTGGAGGAAGGGCAGGCTGCCCCAGAGGCAGGGGCTGGCAGGCAAACCTCAGCTCAGAGTGGGGAAGGATGCTCAGTGCACCCTGGGAGGTCTGACCTCGGGAGGCGGATTTCTCCGTACCGGGTGGGGCAGGACGGCCTCTGCGGAGCGAGTGCCTCATACCCTGGAGGTGGATGGTAGGAAGGTGACGGGTTTCTGGGACACGGGGCGGAGGTGACGCTGGCCCGATCTGACATAGTGGCCCCAGACCGGATACTACCCCACACGCAGCTGACCCTGAAGGGCATAGACGGGTCCTCGCGAAGGTGCCTGTAGCCAGGGTGCATCTGAAATGGGGGCCAAGGAAGGTCTCAAGAAGTGGGGTGCACCCGCACTTGCCCACGGAGGTGCTAATGGGGAATGACCTAGAGGAGTGGCCCCAGGAATCCCAGCGGCTCTAGTCACCGCTCAGAGCCAGAGCCAGCGAGGGGCTGGCAACCTGGATCCAGGAAGGACTCCTGGCAGGGTCCCCAGGGTCCCATCACCGGGACACGGGTCCAGCCAAGCGGGACCCCGGACCTAGGCAAAGGTGGGGAACAGGTCCCGATCCCTGCCCCAGCGGCTGAATTCCAGGCTGAGGTGCAGGCAGACCCTCCTGCAGAGGCTGAGGGACCAGGCTGGCCTCCGCACAGCCCAGCCCCTGGGGAGAGGAGGCCAGGAGAGATTCCTGTGGGAGCGGGATTCCTGTTCCGGGAATGGCTTCCCAGGAAGGTGAGGGCATGGGGGTCCAGCGCAGCTGGTCATCCCCAAAAGTATCGCCTCAAGCTGCTGTATTTGGCCCATAACGCCCCTTTGCGGGCCACCGGGATCCGGAGCACCCGGCTGAGGCTGCTCCAACACTTCTACTGGGGAATATTCGCAGCCGCAGCGGTACACGGCCGGTCCTGCGACTCCTGCCAGAGGGGCGGGAAGGCCCAAGACGGGAGGAAAGCTGCTCAGGGGCCCCTACCCTGTATAGAGGAGCCTCTGGGCTTGCTGAGAGAGTTATGGGAGGGGAAGACCTCCCGGGATGGAGCGTCGGGGGTGGAGGCTGCCCTGGCTGTCCAGAGAAGGCTCGCTGGGCTCATGGCCCCGGCCCGAGAGACCCTGGCCAGAGATCAAGGCCAGCGGAAGGGTGGGTGCGACCACAGAGGACAGGCCTGTGTCAGTCGCCCTGGAGCGATGCAGCGAGTGGACAGAGGGAAGCCAGTTCATGTGGGGCCTCGCCACGGCCAGCCCGAGTCAAGGGGAGCACCCATGTCCCCAGGGCGGGTTCCCACGCAGAGGACCCGAACTTCCCTAGGTCACGAGCGGAGGACCCTGCTCAGTTCGCTCTCGGAGGGGGAGAACTGTGACGAGTGGGGGTGTCTGGCTAGTTCCTATGCTGGCTCTGTGGTAATCCCCAATGGCTGCCATCGGTACCACAGCCCAGAAGGATGAGTCATTATGCTAAGAGGGTCTCTCAACCTGTCTGACCAGCTACCCAGGAGAGAAACAAAGGAAGGTGGATTGCTGCCCGGCTGGGGGCAGGGCTGGAAGAGAGTTTAGTTTCTGTCTGGGATCATGGAGGAACCAGCCTAAGCCAGGGGCTGGGATTTAGGGGCCCAGTCTCCCATCTCAAGGGGGCTGAGGCATCCTAGACCTGCCCTGTAACCAGATTACATCGGTGCTGTGCTGTGCTGTGCTGTATCCTGGAGAAGGAATAAACTCCCTCCATTCTACGGGCTGGTGGAGTCTGTTCGTGCCATTACGGGGGTGCAGGAGTCAGGGGACCCCAACGCGTCGTCACAATTACTCCCAAGGTACGCGAGAAAAATAGTTCTCACTGGGAAACTGAGGCACAGAATGGGGAAGTGACTCATCCAAGGTCAGCTGGGAGGCCAGTATCAGAGACAGGGTGGAACTGATTTGCACTAAGGCTCTAGCTATTGTTTAATTCACTAGCTCAACAATAGACTACGGCTATTTATTTTTTCTATCTTTCTTTATTTTTAATGCTCCCTTGCAATAGAGGTTGAGTGGTGGGTATTTCATCGGAATACTGCGGCACCTCGTTACATAACGACTCTCTCCAACGGGTGCATCAAAACTGGGCATTTGAACCGATGATTTCAGGCTGTTACGCATCCCTGTGGCTAAGCGAAAACCTCAACGTTGAGCGCTGTGTTTTGACTGCAGACACAGAGAGCTGTGATGCGGTACAGCCATGAGAAAAAGCCGGAGGCCACCAAAGGTTCCTCTATATGCTGCCTTGAAAGGGTTTGATTTGTAGCGGTAAATGTCAGTTTCACTACACATGCCCCTCCCCCGACCTGAAAAATATTCCCATCGAGAATAATCGAAACGTCCAGCTGAGCAAAGTTGCATTTCAGGCTATTTACTTTGTAGGCTTGGAAATGTGCGATCCACAGTTAAAGGTTCTAATAAAGCTTCAACTTTCTGAATCTCAGCATCTCATTTATAATTATTGTCCAACACCGCCCAGAGTTTTCTCACACATGTGGACATTTAAATGGGTTAAAAACTGAAAACAAAAATCTTAAAATCCACAATTTCCCCACAAGCATGAACATTTAAACAGACCAAAATGAAGAAAAAACCCCCAAAATGCTTAAAACCCAGGATTTTACACCAAGATTTTAATGGGAAAAACACTTAAAAACCATACACGTTTGCACAACCCTGGGGATTTAAATGGCTACTAACCGGAAAAAAATGATTAAAACTCTCCTTTTCCACAACTCTGAAAATTCAAATAAAAAATGCTTAAAGCCCAGGATTTTACACAGGTTTGGGGATTTAAACAGCAACCAAATAAAATGCCTACAAAGCCCGCATGGACGCCCTTCTGAGAACTGAAATGAATAAAACTTTAAAAAATAACTTATGTGGAAATTCACATCAAAACAAATTCTAAAATTTGGGGAAATTTATATGGCTGAAAATAGTGGAAAATGCTTAAAATAATCCATATTAACAGTTGAAAAGATTAAAAAAACTTCACTTTCAGTCCCACCCGGCCTCTATCCCAGTGTGTCACGGCGCCTGCCACATGCCCGCTGCATCCATGGGGTCAAACCAGTGGCCCTGCACCAAACCCCGTCCAGGCCCCTCATTTCCCCAGGCGTGGGAGCCAGCCTGCTGCAGAGCTGATGGGATGGGCCCCCAGCAGCCGGAGGGCAGTGACTCACAGTCGCCTGGTGCCCCCCTGAGAGCCCCTGGAGGGTTAACGCGGGTCCCGCTCCCCTGGGGGCTGTTTGCCCTGCGGGTCAGTGACCCAGGGCAGCTCCGGGAATGGTGCCAACAGCAACTGGGAGCAAACCCAGGCCTGGCCGAGATGGACACTGGGTGCCTGGGGCTGGAACCTCCAGGCAGGGCCCAGTGTGGGGGGTTAGCCACCCCTTAAACCGGGCTGGGGAACCTCAGGCCCAGGGCTTGGATGAGGCCCCCAACGTGACTGGATCTGGCCCCTGAGGGAGCCTGCGCTGGTGCCCAGCCCTTCCCCACTCTACCGTGGGGCTGGAGACACAAAATGGGCTGGTCTGGGCCCCAGGCTCTGGTGCAAGAGGGGAATGTGGGGAGGGTCTTTCTCCTCCGTCAGGGGCTACGTCAGAGAGGGGCTTGGTTTGGTTTTTGCTTCTCAGTGCGGCCCCTGACTGATTTATCTGTGGGTCGGTGGCCCCTCTCCAAACCCCCCCACCCCTGAACCAGCCCCTGAAGGGTTCAGTGCCCCCACCCTGGCTTGCACCCAGGGGACATGGGCGCCATGGAAACCAGCCACTGAGGGTGCTAGGCCGGGGGGTGCTGGGCCCCAGGGCTGCTCCTTTAAAACCAATTTGCCATCCGCTCACACTGGCTACAGAACATTTTCTTCCTTTCACCTTCCCCTCAGCCACCACCAATTTCTGCCCCCCCCAGCACGTACCCCTCCCCCCTTCTGTCCATGCCAGGGGACCCCAATCTGCCAGTGTCACAGCCTCCAATTCTGTCAGTGAAAGAGGTTTCTGGGCCCCCCCATTTCACCTCCCCGCAGTCTGGGGGCTCTGTACCCCCCCAATTCTCTCAGTGAAAGGGCTCTTTGTGCCCTCCATCCCCCTGCCCCAGTCCAGGGGCTCTGTGCCCCCCCTCCATTCCCCCAGCGCAGGGGCCTTATGCCCCCATCCCCTTCCACCCAGGCCAGAGGCTCTGTGCCCCCCATTCCCTGCTACCCCTGTGCCAGTGACCCTCGGGCTGCCACCTGTGAGGTACAAAAGCCGCATTGGGGGGGCTCTCAGAACTTAGGGCTGACACAGCAGACACGGAGGCCGAGTCCTAACACGTTTGCTATGTAGCTATTTTAAGGTTTGGGGGCTAAGAAATGTGGAGGGAAGCAAGCAGAGAAACCCCCCATGCTCATTCACTGGGGAAAGAGGAACCACTGGGCAATGTTGTGAACAATTATCTAGAGGACTAATTTTAAAATGTTAAAATGGTGTGAAGGAAAACGGCCTGCGCCAGCGCTAACCAGACCACAGAGCGCCTGCCCTGCCTAGGATATTCGGGGTCTCACACATCTGGGGGCCTCCGACCAGTGAGGACCAAGGGGGCTGCTAGTTTTAGGGGGTGGCGCCCATTGTGGGTGTAGACGGAGCCACGTTAGGAACAGGGAGCCCAGAGAGGGAAATCGGAGCTCCCGCTGGGATCCCCTCAGCCTGCCCCACCGTCCCTGCCTCCTGGGGTTTCTCCTTCACCCTGCCATGTCCTTCGTAGCTGCAGTGAACCCGGCACTGCCCCCGCCCAGCCCGCAGCAGGCAGCGGCCGTCACCCTGGTGCCCAAAGCCCAGTCACACTTTGGGGTGGGCGGCGGGGTCTGGCCCTCTTACGTTCCTGGGGCCTCTGTGCTGATATTCCGAGGACTTGAGCTACAAACCTTCCTGCCCCCAGCTCAGGGCCGGTGACTCTAATTGCGACCCTGCCCGGGCCTCCGTCGAGAACTGCCAGCCCCCGGCCAGACAGTTTGCTGCGTCAGAGCCCCCTGGCTCAGACCCCAGACGGGCTCCAGCTCCCAGCCCGGCACCATGAAGACGCTTCTCCTCTGCTGCCTCCTCTGGGCCCTGCTGGAGACAGGTGAGAACGGGGCCGGGAGGGTGTTTGGACCCCTACCCGGTGCAGACAGACAAAGACCCACCCAGGAGAGTTGCTCTGCAGGGAGGAGCTCTCCCCCCCAGGTGAAATACGCCCCAGCTCTGAGAGCTTCTCCCTGGGCTGCTCAGCACCTGTCCCACACGGGGTGGGGGATTGTCCTCACATTTCTCCCCTGGGGAGACGGGGCCTCCTGCCTCGGTTCTCATAGACTCACAGAATCCCAGGGTGAGCAGAGACCTCAGGAGGCATCGAATCCAGCCCCCCCCTTCCCAAAGCAGGAGCAGCCCAACTCAACCAGCCCAGCCAAGGCTCTGTCCAGCTGGCACTTAAACACCTCTAGGGATGGAGATTCCACCCCCTCCCTAGGGAACCCAGCCCAGGGCTTCACCACCCGCCTAGGGAAATCGTTTTTCCTAATCTCCAACCCAGACCTCCCCCACAGTAACTTGAGCCCATTGCTCCTTGTTCTGCTATCTGCCCCCACTGGGAACAGCCTCTCTCCAGCCTCTTTGCAACCCCCCTTCAGGAGTTGCAGGCTGCTCTCAAATCCCCCCTCACTCTTCTCTCCTGCAGACTGAACAAGCCCCAATCCCTCAGCCGCTCCTCGCCGGTCATGTGCTTCAGCCCCCAAATCAGTTTTGTTGCCCCACCCCCTGGTGGACCCTCTCCAATGCGCCCACATCCTTCCTGTAGTGGGGGGCCCAGAACTGGACACAGTACTCCAGATGTGGCCTCACCAGAGCTGAATGAAGGGGAATAATCACTTCTCTGGATCTGCTGGCAATGCTCCCAAAGCCGTTCACCTTCTTGGCTACAAGGGCCCCATATTGACTCATCTCCAGCTTCTCTTCCACTGGAATCCCCAGGCCCTTTTCTGTAGAACTGCTGCTTAGCCAGTCGGTCCCCAGCCTGTAACAATGTTTGGGATTCTTCCATCCCCAGGGCAGGACTCAGCATTTGTCCTTGTTGAACCTCATCAGATTTTTTTTGGGGCCCAATCCTCTAATTTCTCTAAGTCACTCTGGACCCGATCCCTGCCCTCCAGCCTATCTACCTCTCCCCCTAGTTGTGCAATAGGGGGCGGACAACACTTGCACAAAACCAAGAAATGCAGGGTGAGATCCCAGCTGGGTCAATGGGCCGTAGCTCCATTGGCATCAACGGGGGTAGATCCCAGCTGGGTAAATGGGCCATAGCTCCATTACAATCAATGGGGCTGCAAAGAATCCTGTTGCCTTTGCTTCTCTAGGGACCTGTATTTTGTGTGAGGTCTGTGTTGGGGGGCCCTTACATCTGTACAGTCCCTGAGCAAGTCTGCAGTGAACAAATGGATTCCTGCAGGATCATGAAAGAAGAATCCATAGTAGGTAGGTGCAGAGACCTTGAACGAGCCCAGAACACAGGCTGGGTAGGCGTCAGCCCGCCCAGAACCAGGGGCTGTTGGGTTAGAGCAGGGGGCCTGGGAGCCAGGACTCCTGGGTTTTCTCTGTGGCTCTGCCAGGGTGGGTGGGGGGAGACGCTGGGAGCCAGGCCTCGTGGGGACTGTCATTGTTCCTGGCAGGGGTGTGGTGTCTGGGAAATTAGAGCCGGGGGAGTCAGGACTTCTGGGTTCTCTCCCTCACTCTGGGAGGAAAGAGAAATCCAGTGGGTGAGGGGCAGCTGTGGGCACCCATCCTGCTGGTTCTCTACTGACCTGGGGTGAGTTGTGCCTCAGTTTCCCCCTCCCTAGATGGGTCAGAATCACACCTGTGAAGCGTTGCGGGGGGGAGGCAGAGACATGAAGCCTCATATCCTCTTTCTCCCATGCAGGGGAGATAAAGAGCCCGACCTTTTGGAAGGCCTGCGTGTCCTCCAGCCACTGCAGCCTTGGGCCCCTTTACATGACTTTTGGGAATGGAATCTCCATGAGCGGGAATATCGCCTGCTGTGTCGGGGAGGCCTGCAATACAGCCACTGTTAGCGGAACAGCACCATCCTCGTCTCCAGCGTGTCCGCTCTCGCGCGCCCCCTGCCCTGCCTGGCCCCTTCAGGCCTCTCTGTGGGAAGATGGAACGGGATTTGAAAAGAACCTTTATTCCCCTGCCCTGCAGGGGGTGCCCCATTTGGTAACCCTGAACCCCTGGGTGGAGGGAGGTTGGTGGGCGGGGCTCTAGGCTCATACCAGGTGTGAACCGGATCCAGGATTCCCTGCTGCAAACCTCTCCCTGCCTGGTCTACCTCCTGTGCCTCAGAGCTGTAGCGCCCCCTGCAGGGGGATCCAGAGCTTAGCGGTGCAGCCCCCAGCTGCTCTCCCTGCCTCGCCGCCCCCTTGGGCTCATCCCCCAAACTGACTGCATTTGCTCCACTTTTCCCAGTGCCCCCGCCGAACACCACCCCGAACGGTCGGCACTGCCCAGCCTGCTACTTTGTGTTTTCCCATCACTGCAATGAAGAGATCATCGACTGCACAGGCGCCCAGACCACTGCCTGCATGTCAGCAGCACAGTGCAAAATGGTAATTGGCTTCCGGTTGTTTCTCTGTCCAATTTCCCCACTCAGAAGTGACCATGCTCATGGGTAGGCCCCTGCGGTAGGGAAGATTTGTGCAGAGGCTCAGCACACCTGGTTTCTAGCGCTGTGATTTTTTCTCACTGTACCTCGGTTTCCCCTGTAACTCCTCAGAACTCATGAGTGTTTGGAGACAGGCGATAAGGAAGGTCTAGAAAAGCCCATGGAAAGGAGGGAAAACACCCGGGGCTATTTTCCCCTGGGAAGCAGAAAGGTGACATGATAGAGCATGTGAAATAATGATTGTGATAGAGAAAAGCGGAGATGAATAAATAAGGTGAAATTGAAAATGGTTTTTTTGGCAATTTTAGCAAACTGAAAAGTCAGGAAAAGTTTCATTTTGAGTCAAATGAAATATTTGGTTTTGATTTTGAGGAGCTGTTAACGTTAAAGAGTTCTTTGAGATAAGACATTGGAAGGGAAAGTTGTTTTGAATTACAATAATGAAAAGTTTTGATTTTCTCCCAGAGTTTGTTTTCACGGGGGTTTCTTCTGACTGAAACTGTCTGAGAAATTTGAATTCACAAAATGAGGTCAAATGTCTATTTTTCACTGCAGAAAGGTTTCAGCTGAAAAATCTCAGAGCACGAGAGAATTTCTGAGCACTCTCTGGCACAAGAGAGGATATAAGGGAATGGTCAATGAAATTGAAAAGGGAGAAGTGCACTATGATTAAAATAAATGCTTTTTCCAGCCAATAACCCATTAATCTGTGGAACTCCTCTCTACTGGAAATCGTTGTGGTCAAGAGCAATTCTAAAAGATTCTTGCTTATCAAGAAGAGCTGGAGTGATCAAGATGAATGATCAGAAAACTGTTGAACCTCCTTTTTCAGGTCTTAATCTGATTTCTAGCTATTAGCAATCAGGAGTAGGAGAGTATCCCTCATACTTAGTGGTTTGGAAACCTTTCTGAGCAGGATCTAGTGCTGGCCGCTGATTGAGGCAGGATACTCTCCTGTGCACAGCGCCCTGCACAAGGGCCCCCAAACTGCCTTGGTGTCTCTCGATTTGTAGATTAGCAGGCTCTATAGTAATACAGAAAAAGTGACAGTACAAATGCACCATGCCTGGCTCTACTGCAGAAATCTCCCAGCTGGAACTACCAGAGATATTTCTTTTTTACCGGTTGTGGAACAGTGTAATAGATCCCCCAACTGAGATCGGGGCCTTTTTGTTCCAGGTGTTGCATAGACCTCTTGGTGAGAGGTGAATCCTCTGCTGCACACTTGCCCTTGCCAAAATTGGGAGTCCCTATGTGCCAGGGTCTGTACAGGCCCTTTGGATGAGAACTGGTTAAGGATCCCACTACTGACACCATCAGTGAGCAGCACCATTGCCAGGAGAATGGTGAGACTACCATTGGCCTGCTCCACAGTTTGTTAGAGATCAGGGGTTCACTGAGTGACACTGCAAAAGAGCAGAGGAAGGGAGACCATTGAGGGGTCCCAGATGGGCTTCAGGGAGTGGCTCAGAGGGGGAATGGGACCGTGTTGTATAGGACCAGAGGCATAAGAGGCTTCCCGAAGTGGTTCCCAGACACTGACCCTCTTGCTTTGTCCCCCACAGGTGAGACAACCGTGAAGATGATCATGAAAGGCTGTGCCAGTAAGTCAGCCTGCACTTATATGCAGCAGCTCAAAAGGACCTTAAGTGGGTTTGGTGCAGATCCAATCACGGTTGAATGCAGCCCAGCCTCCTCCCGCGTGGCCACTGTGGCTCTGGAACCAGCCCGACTTGTCCTCCCAGCCCTCCTTACCGTCCTGCTGGTGAACGTCCTCTCCTGATCCCCCCTCCCATGGCACAGCCCCCCTGCCCTGGGGAGCCGCGCCGCTGGTGGCAGGGGTCGGATTCACTGCCCCTGAAACGGGATGATCAGAATAAAACAGACACGAGAAAACTGGACAGGAGCAGGTATCTGTGTGTGGTGGGAAGGGGGCGGGGGGCGGGGAGGAACTGATTCTTGCATCGTCTTTGTGTCTGTCTGTCTGTAATAGTGAATCTCGGGTATTGTGAGTCTTCCTGTGTGTGATAATGAGTGTTAGACTCTGTGCGTGTGTGATCATGAGTTTTGGACCGTGTTCATGTGTGTGTGTGACAGCAAGTCTTGGATCATGTGTGTGTAATCACATCTTGGATTGTGTGTGTCTAGGTATTGGACTCTGTGTCTGTGTGCGTATGTGTGTGTGTGTATAATCCCGAGTCCTGGACTGTGTGTGTCATCGTGAGCCTTGGATCATGCGTGTGATAGTGAGTCTGTGCGTGTGTAGTGTGCGTGTGGGGATTATGTGCGGTGGCCTGATGGATTACCTCATGTGTAATCATAGTGCAGGTTCTGGGGGTGTCAGAAGCCTGGTTGTGAGGCTGATTGGAGCTAGGACAACCCCTTGTAATGGAATGGGGAATGCACACAGGCACACACACACACACACACACACCTGCAATCACACACACATGCACATGCACACACACATGGAAGCAGCCTGCACGGCTGTCTCCCGTGCCACACCCCCGACAGGCCCTCATACGGGAGGGAAATGAGGCTGGTTTATTTGTGGGGCCTTTCCCATCCCAGAATAGTCCCATGTTTTGTCATAAAACTGAAAAAAATATTCCGTCCCCCGCTGCTGCCCTTTAGTTACACTGTGAATGTGGGTTCCTGGCAGGGCCGCCAGCCAGGGCTGGAAACCCCCCGGGGTTAGAGCAGCCATCTGGGGATGCCAGGGCCCTGCTGCCTCCTGCACAAAATAGCTCCTGGAAAGACACCTGGGCCGGGAGTGAACCCTGGACATGGGCAGGGATGGGGAGGTGGGGGGCGCGTTTAACATTGGAGTTACAGGAGACGCATCTGCAGCGCAGTGGTTTAGCAGCTCCCTAACCTGCTTTACAGGCTCCGGCCAGCAGAGGGAGCCAAGGACCCAGGTCAAGGTTACATTGGTGCCACTGTGAACCAGCCCCTCCAGGGGCTGTGGGGAAAGTGAGGCAGCGGGCTAGGATCCACAGAGACCGCCCACCTAGGATAGTGTGGATGACCCTTAACCCCTCTGCATGGCTGCCCCTTTACAATGTAGATTTAAACAGATTAAGTGCTACCCCTTTTCTGTTGAGAGGGCATTGATCTGTGGAACTCCCTGCCACTGGAAACCACCAGAGCCAGGATTCCGATCTGTCTGGTCATTCAGACACACAAGGAGGGTGCAGGGAGTGTGGTGGGGAACAGGAGGGGAGGCAATCAAGTGAACATGACATTTTGCTACTGTGGGTGTGTGAGAGAGCGATCCCCATTTATCTGGCTTCTGGCCACAACTCCCTGAGTCTGTCTGTGTCTCTCTGCATCAGGTGCTAGCCAGATCGATACCAGGGCACACACTGGGCCAGGCATCGAGCAGACAGACTCTAGTCCAGACTAAAATCTCTGTTGTGGTGCTGCAAAGGCCCCAGCTGAGATCAGGCTTTAGCAGTGCTGGAGGCTGCCTGGACACACAACAAGAGCTGGGCTCCTTCCTCAAGGGCTTATGGTCTACACAGAGACTGTGGTGTGAGGGGAAACTGAGGCACAGAATTGGGGGAAGGATGCCAGTGGCTGAGGGGGAGCAGGAGAACCAGGGCTAGCACCCAGAAGTCCTGTTAATGTCTCTCTACAAATTAAAAAAAGACCAGGAGCTGACGTGGGCGTCGGCCAGGTCTGACACAGAAGGTGAGAACGAAGGTGCTTGAGAAGTCCAGCTCCAGGGCACGTGCGGCGAGGCCTTGGCTGTGTTTGGTGAGATTGCCCTTCGGCCCGCTGCACTGCCCACCCCTAGGGCTTGCTGGACCCCGCCATCCCCTTGCTTGTGCCGGGGTCTCTGTGCTGCGCCATTCCCCATACCTGGGCGCTGCCTGCCCCTTCCCATCCCACATGCCAAAGGCTGGGCCCTGGTCTACACTAGGGAGCTATTGTGAGAGATGCCCCCTTATTTCAAAACTAGGCAATTAGCCCATCATAAGACGGGATTATCAGGTCTCTCCTCCACGTCGGTCTTCTCTCCTAAGCCTTCGGTCTCTCGCTCTGCCTCTCTCTCTCTCTCCTCCTACTGCTTCCCCCCTCTCTCTCAGCTCTCCTCCACCTCCTGCCTCTCTCTCTCTTCTCTCCCTCCTGCCTCTCTCTCTCCCTTTCTCTCCTCCTCCTCCTGCCTCTCACTTTCTCTCCGCTCTCCTCTGTCTCCATCAGGAATGGATGCTCATCCAGGCCCTGCCCCCGGGTGTGTACGTCATCGCCCCGCCCCCCTTCGCCTCCCGCCGTGGTGCTCGGCTGACTTCTGCACCGCTCAGCCAGGCAGCAGCGCAAACGGCCTCTCTCTCTCTTCTCCTCCTACTGCCTCGCCCTCTCAGCTCCCATCCGCCTCCTGCCTCTCTCTCCTCTCTCTCTTTCTATTCTCCCCCTCCTGCCTCTCACTCTGTGTTTCTCTTCTCCTCCTCCTGCTGTGTCTCTCTCACTCTCTCTCTCGCTGTCCTCTGCCTCTTCTCTGCCTCCTCCGTTCTCCTCTCTGTCTCCTCCGCGTCCTCTGTATCTGCTCTGCTTTCCTCCTTTTGAATCCGGCGCCCTTTCCTGACGTCAGAGACGCATGCTCGTCCAGGCCCCGCCCCTGGCTGTTCCCTCTGGGGGGCGCTGTTCCCTCTCGCCATGGTGCTCAGCTGACTTCTGCTCCGCTCAGCCGGGCCGCTGCGCGGGAGCAAGAGACACAAGTGGCCGTTTTGAGCCCCGCACTCCTAATGCAGCACACACGAGTGTGCTGCATCGGGAGCACGGACCCCAAACGGCCGCTTGCTCCCACGCGGTGGCCCAGCTGAGCAGTGCAGAAATCAGCTGAGCGCCACGGCGAGAGGGAACAGCGCCCCCCAGAGGGAACAGCCAGCATTTCAGCGTTACAGCGTCACAGACATTAGATATAGATATGATATAGATATAGATATGATAACCAGCGGAGGGTCCACATGGCCACGCCCCTGATTTCCAAACAAGGGGCTGGTTGGTTTTTCCTCTGCCCTGCATGAAAAAGGGCCAAAGCCTCCGTCCAGCATCATCAGGCAGCCACCTGGGGTCAAGAGGAACTTGCTAGAAGCCACCGGCTAATTAAACACCTGCAGCTAATTAGGGCCTATGGCTGCTATAAAAGAAGGACTGGCTGGAGGGGTGTGTGTGTGTGTATATGGACTGGGAGGGATCATTTGGGGATGTGGCCTCGGGGAAAAAGCTGCCAGGTTGCACGTGGCTGTAACCCTGCCTGTTGCTGCTGCCTTAGGGGCCCTGGGCCGGACCCTGGAGTAGCGGGCTGGCCTGGGTTCCCCAACATCTCAGCCTCTGCCCCGAGCAAGGAGACTAGGGCCCCAGAGGGGAGCTTACCCCACAGTTATAAAGTAGCTTGTGAGGAGGATGGCCTGGCAGCCTGTGGCTCCTGCCTCCAGCCTAGGGACAGAGGCCGTGTGGAGGCCACAGGAAGCCCGAAGGCTAACACTGTCGCCAGCAGTGCCAGGCCCAGGGGGACAGCCGGAGCTGTGCCCCAATATGTGCCGTTCGTGGTGGACAGCGTCACCAGGTGGGTCCTGCCTGGGTCTGCATCCCAGCCCTCTTCCCTGGTGTGTGTGGGGGGTCACTTTCACAAAAATCCTTCGATTTGGGACCCTCAACTCCGAGAGCCTGCCCCTTCCCTGAAACTCTGCCCTGCTCGCTTCACCCCCTCTCCCCACCTTACCCAGCTCAGGCGGGCTGTTGGGGTGTGGGGAGAGGTCAGGCTCTGGGCTGAGGGGTTCAAAGAGCGGGAAGGGGGGCTCTGGAGTGAACCTGGGGCAGAGAGTTGGGGTGCAGGAGGAGGTGAGGGGGGCTGGCTGTGGGTAGGAGTTTGGGTGCAGGAGGGGTTCCAGGCGGGGGTGAAGAGTTGGGGTGCAGGAGGGAGTGAGGGGTGCTGCTGTGGTGGAGTTTGGGTGCAGGAGGGGTACTAGGCGGGGAGAGTTGGGGTGCAGGCGGAGTGAGGGGTTCTGGCTCTGGGTGGGAATTGGGGTACAGAAGGGGGTGAGGGGTGCTGGCTCTGGGAGGCGGCTCAGGCTGGGGGCTCTCATAACCCACAGAACCAATTCTGTAATACAATTTGCAACTCTGAAGCTCACCAGCACTCATGTGACACTGACCTAAGCACTGTGCTCACAGCTCCGTGTCTCAGGGCGTGTTCGCCGGGTCTCTCGGCTAACAGAGCGTCGCAGAGCGGAGAGGAACTGGCCATCAGCCTGCCCTTGGCAAGAACTGGACAAGCCATGGAGCTGGGGGGGAATCGTGCCTTGCCTGTGAAAACTGAAAGCGAAATCTCGCCCTGAGGTTACAGCGTAAAATTCCCTTAAACGCCGCCGGTATTAACAGTCCGGTCCTTGTGCGTTTCCACGGCATCCGACTGGAATCTTGTGCAAGTCCCTGGCCTGACTCCTCAGTCACACCAGCCACACCGCTCTGGCCACGGTGTGAGGAGGCTGCACTCCAACTGGGACAGATGCCAACACCCCAAGCTGTGAAGTCTCCCCTTCCCCCAAAGAAAGGCAAGTTCTGCTACTTCCCTGGCTACCCCCCGCCCCCCAAGATCCCCCGGCTTCCCTCTAACAGAGGGGTGGGGAACCTCAGGCCCAGGGGACAGATGCACATCCAGCCCCCGGGCCGTAGGTCCCCCCACTCCTCCTTCACAGAAACAACTACTAAGGAGACACTGAAAAAGAACCCAGCCAGCCACAAACCTGGGCAGAGTCTCTGACCTTCAGCTCCCGCATGAGGCTCATCGTCCGAGCGAAACCCACGTCTGTCGTTCTCCTCCGTTCTCCGGCTCTTGCTGACTCTCTCCAAGTGCAGCGTCCGACTGACCAATAAAGTGAAAGCAGCTGTCTCTGTCAGGTCTCAACGTTCAGTTCCTGCCGGGCTGGTTTCCTCAGGAGGGAGTTGAACAGCTGGCAGGTTAGCAGAGAACGGAACCGCTCATTGCAGCGCCCCGTGACCCGTCACTATTGAGGAAGAGGCAGGAGCATCTGAGTGGCCAGGCGGGGTCAGAGCAAAGGCCCATCCAGCCCAGGGTCCTGTCTGCCCACAGCGCTAATGCCAGGTGTCCCAGAGGGAGTGAACAGGAGAGGGATTGCTTGACGATTCCCTCCCCTGTCACCCATTCTCAGCCCCTGACAAACTGAGGCCAGGGACACCATTCCTACCCAGCCTGGCTAATAGCCGCTGGTGGACCTAACCTCCATGAATCTAGCTAGTTCTCTCCTGAACCTTGTTAAAGTCCTGGCCTTCACAACCTCCTCTGGCAACGTTATTTGTGTTAAAAGTCCCCGTTTTTTAAATCTCTCTTCAGTTGGGACCTGTTCCAAACCCCGAATCCAGGGTCTCCAACCTTTTGAACCACAAGGTCAAGTTTTCAATATCAGTGCAATGTAAGATCTACCTCAAACCCAACCACCCTCGCCCCACTCTGCAAGCAGGGACAGAAGTAACCACAGCCCCCCACGTGTGGTGCGTGGCACAAAAAGCCTCCGCCTGAGCTATTCCTTAATGTACACTTACATTTCCCAGAAATACACTAAACTCTAAGGTCCTGCCAACACATGACTTAGAGACTGACAAAACCTCCTGCTGACGGCACTGCTGGGGCTGGGGGCGGAGGGGGGGGCGGGAGAGGAGTTGTCTTCGATATCACTTCATTACAGGTGATTTGTAATAATTCTTGGAAGCTTTGTAACTGTTCCAGCTGCATCGCCTATTAAACTCTGCAACTCCTTGGAATCTTTGTTAAACCTCGCAACAGTGCAACTCTCAGCCACTTGAATCATACGGTCAGCTGGGTGATTGTTGAACCTCCCACCCTTGTAACTTCTTGCAACTTTTCTTCACTCTGCTTGTAACTTGCCCTAAGCAGCATTCTCCCCTGAGCTAGGAATGTGGGGGTGTGAGTGGAGACTGTTGTGTGTTTGGGATCAGAGACTGCAAGGCTGAGCACCTGGAGCCAAATGAGGAGTCATGGGACCAATTAAGGAGACTGCTGCTCTGCTGGACCAAGGGACCTCTCAGGGAAGAAATCGGAAGGGAACACCATGTATCAGAAGGCATGGGATGCGTAGTCCTAGGGATGGGGGTTCCATGGCCACCCCCCCAAAAGAAGACGGGTGGTGGTGGTCGGGGACTCCCTCCTAAGAGGGACTGAGCCATCCATCTGCCGTCCAGACTTGCAATCTCGAGAAGTGTGCTGCGTAATGGGAGCTCAAAATCAGGATGTGACCGAGAGTCTTCCAAAACTGATCAAACCTTCGGATCGCTACCCCTTCCTGCTTCTCCATGTAGGAACTAACAATACGGCCACGAATGACCTTGAGCAGGTCACAGCAGATTATGTAGCACTGGGAGGAAGGATCAAGGAATTCGAAGTGCAAGTGGTGTTCTCGTCCATCCTTCCAGTTGAAGGAAAAGGTCCAGGTAGGGATCGTCGAATTGAGGAAGTAAATGCGTGGTTGCTCAGGTGGTGTCGGAGAGAGGGCTTTGGTTTCTTCAACCATGGGACTCTGTTCCGAGCACAAGGATTGCTAGGAAGAGATGGGATCCACCTAACCAAGAGAGGAAAGAGCATCTTCGTGGGCAGGCTTGCAAACCTAGTGAGGAGGGCTTTAAACTAGGTTCATTGGGGGATGGTGACCAAAGCCCTGAGCTAAGTGAGGAAGTCAGACACTGGAAAGAATCACAAGGAGGAACAAGCAACAAAGGAGGACCCCCCTGATTCGAATGGAGAAGGCAGGGAGATCAACTGTTTAGCTAAGGTGTTTGTACACAAATGCGAGAAGCCTGGGAAACAAATTGGAAGAATTAGAAGCCCTGGCCCAGTCAAAGAACTATGAGTTGATTGGAATAACGGAGGCTTGGTGGATGACTTGTATGACTGGAGCACTGCCAGGGAAGGGGATAAACTGTTTAGGAAGAACAGGTGGGGGAGAAAAGGAGGAGGAGTTGCATTGTATGTAAGAGAGCACTATGATTGCTTGGAGCTCCAGTATATAGAGGGTGAAAAGCCTGTTGAGTGTCTATGGGTTAAGTTTAGAGGTGGAAGCAACAGGGGTGATGTTATGGTTGGTGTCTGCTATAGACCGCCGGATCACGTGGATGGGGTAGACGACGCTTTCTTCAGACAAATGAGAGTAGCTTCCAGATCACAGGCCCTGGTTCTCATGGGGGACTTTAATCACCCTGACGTCTGTTGGGAGACCAATACAGCGGTACCCAGACAATCCAGGAAGTTTTTGGAGAATGTTGGGGATAACTTCTTGGTACAAGTGCTGAGGGAACCGACCAGGGGCCATGTGCAGCTTGACCTGCTGCTCACAAACAGGAGGAACTAGTAGGGGAAGTAGAGGTGGGTGACAACCTGGGAAGCAGTGATCATGAGATGGTAGATTTCAGGTTCCTGACCAAAGGAAGAAAGGAGAGTAGCAAAATACACACACTGGACTTCAGAAGAGCAGACTTTGACTCTTTCGGGGTATGTCTACACTTGCCCCCTACTTCGGACTAGGGAGGCGAAAAATACCGAAGTTGCAAATCAATCGCAGGATTTAAATATCCCGCGCTTGATTAGCATAATCGCGGCCAGTCGCCATTTTAAAATGCCAGTCGCCCGATTTAACTCGCCGCATGTAGACGCGGTAGTCCGATTTAAAACGCTTCCCTCAAATTTACTGTTACTCCTCATTGCATGAGGAGTAACAGTTAATTAGAGGGAAGGGTTTTAAATCGGACTATCGCGTCTACACGTGGCGACTTAAATCGGGCGACCGGCATTTTCAAATGTCTACCGGCTGCGATTATGCTAATCGAGCGCGGGATATTGGTGCCCCTCCAGGGACTGCGGGAAAAGTGAGAGTGGCACCAGTGTAACCTGGACCCAGGTCGTTGGCTCCCTCTGCTGGCCGGAGCCTGTAAAGCAGGTTAGGGAGCTGCTAAACAACAGGGCTGCAGCTGCATCTCCTTTAATTCCAATGTTAAAGGCGCCTGTGTTCATCTGCCCTCCACTCCTCTCCGCCCGAACCCGTGGTTCACTCCCGGCCCAGGTGTCTTTCCAGGAGCTGTATTACGCAGGAGGCAGCAGGGCCCTGGCATCCCCAGGCGGCTGCTTTAACCCCGGCGGGGGGTTTCCAGCCCCGGCTGGCGGCCCTGCCAGAAACCCACATTCACAGTGTAATTAAAGGGCACCAGCGTGGGGGGGAGTCAGCTGAACAGATTTTCAATTTTATGACAAAAAGTGGGACTCTTCTAGGCTGTAAAAGGCCCCACAAATAAACCAACCTCATTTCCCTCCTGCACAAGGGCCTGTCAGAGGGGTGGCACAGGAGACGGCTGTGCAGGCTGCTTCCATGTGTGTGTGCACACATGTGCATGTGGGTGTTTGTGAGTGCACCTATGCGCATGCTTTCCCCATTCCATTACAAGAGGTCACCCTAGCTCCAATCAACCTCACAACCAGGCTTCTAACACCCCCCAGAACCCCACTAAAATTAAACGTGAGGAAATCCATCAGACCACCAGCAAGGAGACACACATAATCCCCAGATGCACACCACACAACCCTGGACTCACTATAACACACATGATCCAAGATTCACGATGACACACTCAATCCAGGACTCGAGATTGTACGTACGTACACACACACACACACACACACACAGAGTCCAATACTTAGACACACAGAGCACAAGGCGTGATTACACATACATGATCCAAGATTTGCTATCACACACACATGAACACACAGTCCAAGACTCATGATCACATATGCATAGTCTAAGTCTACGCGATAGATATTTTTCAAGAAAATGGCCACTTTTCCGAAAAAACTTAAGTTACATCCACACTGCAATTGGGTTCTTTCGAAAGAAAAGTGAAAGAGCAGAGGGGTTTTCCGGCATTGGTAACCCTCATTCTACGAGGAAGAAACCTTTTCCCAAAAGAGCTCTTCTGGAAAAAGGCCTGTGTGGAGGGGGAAGAGGCAGTTCTTTCACAACAAGAGGAAAGAGGAAAAAGCACAGGTGCCCTGGTAGCCACTCCGTCCACAGTAACCACAGCTTACATGCGAGAGAGCGTCCATTCAGCGTGGACGTTATCTGTCGAAAAAGCAGATCACTTTTTCGATGTGCTTTGGCAGTGTGGACAGTCCCTTTCAGAAGATGTTTTTCCAGAAGATCTCCTCCGGAAAAGCTTCTTCCAAAAGGAGCCTGCAGTGTAGACACAGCCACAGAGTCTAACGCATATTATCACACACAGGAAGACACACTACACCCAAGATTCACTATTACAGACACACAGACATGATCCAAGAATCAGTGCCCCCCCCACCCCGCACACACACACACACACACAAACACAGACACCTGCTCCAGTCCAGTTTTCTCGTGTCTGTTTTATTCTGTTCCTCCTGTTACAGGGGAAGTGAATCCGAGCCCTGCCACAGCGGTGCGGCTCCCCAGGGCAGCAGGGCTGTGCCGTAGGAGGGGGGATCAGGAGAGGGCGTTCACCAGCAGGACGGTAAGGAGGGCTGGGAGGATGAGTCTAGCTGGTTCCGGAGCCACAGTGGCCACGCGGGAGTAGGCTGGGCTGCATTCGGCCGTGGTGAGATCCGCATTGAACCCCCCGAAGGTCCCTTTCAACTGCTGCATATTAGTGCAGGCTGACTCACTGGCACAGCCTTTTATGGTGGACTTTATGGTTGTCCCACCTGTTGGGGACAAAGCGAGAGGGTCAGTGTCTGGGAAACCCTGTGGGAAACCTCTTATGCCTCTGGTCCTGTACAACACAGTCCCCTTCCCCCTCTGAGCCACTCCCTGCTCCCCATCTGGGACCCCAAAACGGTCTCCCTTTCTCTGCTCTGATTCATCGTCACTCAGTGAACCCTTAATCTGTAACAAACTGTGGAGCAGGTGAATCTTAGACCCACTATTCACCTGGCAATGGTGTTGCTCACTGATGGTGGCAGTAGTGGGATCCTTAACCAGTTTTCATCCAAAGGGCCTGTATAGACCCTGGCACATAGGGACTCCCAGTTTTAGCAAGGGCAAGTGTGCAGCAGAGGATTCACCTCAGCCAATGGTTCTGTGGAACACCTGAAACAAAAAAGCCCCGATCTCAGTTGGGGCATCTGTTACACTGTTCCACAACCAGTAAAAAAAGAAATATCTCTGGCACTTCCAGGTCCCACCAGCTGGTAGATTTCTGCAGCAAACCCAGGCAAGGTGTGTTTCTACTGTCACTTTTTCTGTATTACTTTAGAGCCTGCTAGTCAACAAATCAAGAGACACCAAGGCAGTTTGGGGACCCTTACACAGAGTGCTGTGCACAGGAGAGTATCCTGCCTCAATCAGCGGCCAGCACTAGATCCTGCACAGAAAGGTATCCGAACCACCAATATGAGGGATATGACTAATAGCTAGAAATCAATGTAAGACCAGAAAAAGAAGGTTCAACAGTTTTCTGATCATTCATTATAATCACTCCAGCTCTTCTTGATAAACAAGAATCTTTTAGCATTTTACATAGCTCTTGACCACAGCAGTTTCTAGTGGTGGGGAGTTCCAAAGATTAACAGGTTATTGGCTGGAAAAAGCATTTATTTTAATCATAGTGCACTTCTCCCTTTTCAATTTCATCTCCTCTCTTATGCCAGAGAGTGCTCAGAAATTCTCTTGTGCACTGAGATTTTTCAGCTGAAACCTTTCTGCAGTTAAAAATAGAAATTTGAACACATTTTGTGAATTCAAATTCACCAGACTGTTTCAGTCAGAAGAAACCCCCATGAAAACAAACTCTGGGAAAAATCAGAATGGTTCATTATTGAAATTCAAAACAACTTTCCCTTCCAACGTTTTATCTGCAAGAACTCTTTAATGTTCCCCACCGCAGGGGCCTGCCCATGTGCGTGGTGGCTCCTGGGTGGGGAAATCAGACGGAGAAACAGCCGGGTGCCAATTACCGCTTTTCACTGTGCCGCTGACATGCAGGCAGTGGGTCTGGGCGCCTGTGCAGTCGATGATCTCTTCGTTGCAGTGATGAGAGAATGCAGAATAGCAGGCTGGGCAGCGCCGACCGTTCAGGGTGGTATTCGGCAGGGGCACTGGGAAAAGTGGAGCAAACGCAGTCAGCTTTGGGGAGGAACCACAGGGCAGGGGGCGGTGGGGCAGGGAGAGAAGCTGGGGGCAGCACCACTCAGCCCTAGATCCCCCTGTAGGGGGCGCTGCAGCTCTGGGGCACAGGAGGTAGCAGGGGCAGGGAGAGGTTTGCAGCAGGGAATCCTGGATCCGGTTCATACCTGATGCAAGCCTAGAGCCCCGCCCACTGACCTCCCCCCCCACCCAGAGGTTCAGGGTTACCCAATGGGGCACCCCCTGCAGGGCAGGGGAATAAAGGTTCTTTCCTAATCCCGTTCCCTCTTCCCACAGAGAGGCCTGAAGGGGATAGGCAGGGCAGGGGGCGCGCGGGAGCAGACACGCTGGAGACGAAGGCAGGCGCAGTACCGCTAACAGTGGCTGTTTTGCAGGCCTCCCCAACACAGCAGGCGACGTTTTTGCTCATGGAGATTCCGTTCCCAAAACTCAGGTAGCGCGGTGCAAGGTTGCACTTGCTGGAGGACACGCAGTCCTTCGCAAACATCAGGGTCTTTAACTCCCCTGCATGGGAGGAACAGGAGATGAAGCTTCAGGTCTCTGCTTCCCCTCCGCAACACTTCACAGGTGTGATTATGACCTATCTAGAGAGCGGGAAACTGAGGCACGACTCACCCCAGGTCAGTAGAGAACCAGCAGGACTGGTGCCCCTAGCTGCCCCTCACCCGCTGGATTTCTCTTTCACCCAGAGTCAGGGGAGAGAACCGAGGAGTCCTGACTCCCCCGGCTCTAACCCACCAGGCACCACACCCCTGCCAGGACCAACAATAGACTCCCCCCAGCCTCTACCCTCCACCCACCAGGCCCAGCCCTCTTGCAGAGCCACAGAGAAAACCCAGGAGTCCTGGCTCCCAGGCCCCCTGCACTAATCCAACAGCCCCTGGTTCTGGGTGGGCTGACGCCTCTCCAGCCTGTGTTCTGGGCTGGTTCAAGGTCTGTGCACCTACCTACTATGGTTTCTGTTTTCATGATCCCACAGGAATCCAGTTGCTTGCTGCAGACTTGCACAGGGCCCGTACAGTCCTTGTGGATGCCGACGCAGACCTCACAAGAAACACAGGTCCCTAGAGAAGCAAAGGCAACAGGATTCATCTGTGCTGAGCCCTCTCTGCCTCCCCATTGATTGTAATGGAGCTATGGCCCTTGACCCAGCTGGGGTCTTCCCCATTGACTCCAATGGAGCTACGGCCCATTGACTCAGCTGGGATCTCACCCTGCATTTCTTGGTTTTGTGCCAGTGTTGTACATCCCTCTATTGCACAACTAGGGGGAGGGGCAGATACACTGGAGGGCAGGGATTGGGTCCAGAGTGACCTGGACAGATTAGAGGATTGGAACAACTGAAATCTAATGATGTTAATTAAGAAGTGCAGAGTCCTGCCCTTGGGACGGCAGAATCCGAAGCATTGCTACTGGCTGGGGACCGACTGGCTAAGCAGCAGTTCAGCAGAAAAGGCCCTGGGGATTCCAGTGCATGAGAAACTGGAGATGAGTCAACAGGGCACCCTTGTAGCCAGGAAGGCAAATGGCATATTAGGGGGCATTAGGAGGAGCATTGCCAGCAGATCCAGAGAAGTGATTATTCCCCTTTATTTGGCTCAGGACAGGCCACATCTGGAGTATTGTGTCCAGTTCTGGGCCCCCCACTACAGAAAGGATGTGGACGCATTGGAGAGGGCCCAGTGGAGGGTGACTAAAACGATGAACGGGGTTGAACACATGACCTACAAGGAGAGGCTGAGGGGTTTGAGTTTCTTTAGTCTTCAGAAGAGAAGAGGGAGGGGGGATTTGACAGCAGCCTGCAACTCCCTGAAGGGGGGTTGCAAAGAGGCTGGCGAGAGGCTGTTTTCAGAGGGGGCAGATGGCAAAACAAGGAGCAATGGTCTCAAGTTGCAGTGGGGGAGGTCTAGGTTGGAGATTAGGAAAAGCTATTTCCCTAGGCAGGTGGGGAAGCCCTGGGCTGGGTTCCCTAGGGATGGGGTGGAATCTCTATCTCTAGGGGTGGTTAAGTCCCGGCTTGACACAGCCCTGGCTGGGGTGACTGAGTTGGGTTGGTCCTGCTTTGGGCAGGGGGCTGGACTTGATGCCTCCTGAGGTCTCTGCCCGCTCCAGGATTCTGTGAGTCTATGAGAACCGAGCGCAGGAGGCCCCGTCTCCCCAGGGGAGAACCGTGAGGACAATCCCCCACCCCGTGTGGGACAGGTGCTGAGCAGCCCAGAGAAAAGATCTCAGAGCTGGGGTATATTTCACCCCGGGGGGTGGGGAGCTCCTCTCCTACAGAGCAACTCTCCTGGGTGGATCTTTGTCTGTCTGCACCGGGGAGGGGTCCAGAGACCCTCCCGGCCCCGTTCTCACCTGTCTCCAGCAGGGCCCAGAGGAGGCAGCAGAGGAGAAGCGTCTTCATGGTGCCGGGGTGGGAGCTGGAGCCGGTCTGGGGTCTGAGCCAGGGGCCTCTGACGCAGCAAACTGTCTGGCCGGGGTGGCAGTTCTCGACGGAGGCCCGGGCAGGGTCGCAATTAGAGTCACCGGCCCTGAGCTGGGAGCAGGAAGGTTTGTAGCTCAAGCCCTCGGCATATCAGCACAGAGGCCCCAGGAATGTTAAGGGCCAGACCCCGTCCCCCGACCCAAAGTGTGACTGGGCTTTGCCTGCGGCAGCTGCCTTGCTCGGCAGGGCAATGGACATGCCCAGGGAGGCAGGGACGGTGGGGCAGACTGAGGGGATCCCAGCGGGAGCTCCGATTTCCCTCTCTGGGCTCCCTGTTCCTAACACGGCTCCATCTACACCCATGATGGGCGCCACCCCCTAAAACTGTCCGCCCCCTTTTTCCTCACTGGTCAGAGGCCCCCGAGAAACGTGTGGGACCCCGAATGCCCTAGGCGGGGCAGGCGCTCTGTGGTCTGGTTAGCGCTGGCGCAGGCCGGTTCCCTGAGGGGAGGCCCGTGCTGGACACACATGCGCCTAGCACCATTTTAACTCTTTAAATGAATCTTCTGGAGACTATTTTGCAATATTGCCCAGTGGGTCCTCCTTCCCCAGCGCATGAGCACGGGGGGTTTCTCTGCTTGCTTCCCTCCGCATTTCTTAGCCCCACGCCCTCAAATGGCTCCATGGAAATCGTGTTAGGCCTCGGCCTACGTTCCTGGTTTTTTCAGCCCTAGGTACTGAGAGCCCCACCACCCCCCCATCTGGATTTTGTACCTCACAAGTGGCAGCCTGAGGGCCCCTGGAATAGAGGTAGCAGGGAATGGGGGGCACAGTATCCCTGGCCTGAGGGGAGGAAAGATGGGGGCCCCAATGCACTGTCACAGTGGTGTCAGCAGCGGGATGCACTGCACCCTGTGGATGGAGCTTCCAGCAGCAAGGGACAAGGAGCAGTAGAATGAAGGGGCTTACAAGAGCCAGGCGTGCTGGAGACAGAGCGAAGCGATTCCTGGGAGCCGTGGGGTGCTACAGCACTCGGTCGGTGAGTCTACACCCCAGGGATTGGTGGGGAGATGGCCTACGCCCCCCTCCTGAAGGCAGACCTTGTGGGGCTCTGCAGAGCAAGGGGCCTAACCATAGGGAAAGCAACCAAGGCCCAGCTGATTACCCGGCTGGAAGAGAATGCCTAGTCCCAGGGGCCTGGATTCTGTCCCAGCGGGGAGCAGCCAGACACCTCCAGAGAGCGTTTCAGGCCCTCAGACCAGAGGGAGGGCTGGAGCCCACCAGAGAGACGCGGTGCCCACCAGGCCACGCTCTGCCAGCAGCAGTTCATCCAGGGCGGGCTCCAGCCCGGCAGAGCTGCGGCGGCTGGAGATCGAGCTGAAGCTAAAAGAATTAGACCATTATAGGGAGGAACGCCAGGAGTGAGAGAGGCAGCGGCAGCATGAGCTGGCCTTGGCGGAGCGGAGAAGCCAAAGGACCCCGGCTGTGGTGAGTGGGGAGGACCCTAGGGGGCCCAGGAAGCTCATGTTGGCCCCATGTAAAAAAGTGGGGGAAATGGACGGGTTCCTTAGCTCCTTTGAGCGGGCCTGTGGACTACACCAGATCCCCGCAGCAGACTGGCTGCAACAGGACACCCCCTTACTGGATCAGGAGGCCACAAGGTTGCTCAACCAGCAGGAAGATCTGCAGCTGGGTGATTACGAATGGGTCAAAGAGGCCCTGCTGCACAAGTTCGGGCTGAACCCGGAAACATACAGAAAGAAGTTCCAGGGGGTGCAGAAGAGGCCACAGGAGACCTATGTAGATTTGGCTTCCTGCCTGGCGCAGTACTGCCGCAAGTGGGTGTGCAGGGTCGGAGCCCAGACCACAGAGGACCTGCTTAATCTGATGATGCTGGAACAGTTCTACGAAGTGTGCACGCCCAGACTGCGGCGGTGGCTCAAGGACGGGAAGCCAGAGGACCCCCAGGAAGCCGGAAGGCTGGCGGATGAGTTCACTGAGAGCCGGTCTGGGGAGAAAGAGAACTCCCATCCTGGAGAGAAAGAGAATCGCGCAGAGACCGGTTCTCGGCTGAGCAATGGACTGAGTCACCTACAAGGCGAACCCAAGAGACAAGGACCAGCCATCTGCGCCCGAGAGAAACAACTAGGGCCCAGCCCAAAAAGGCCCGCAGGTCCTAACCTGCCATCGCTGTGGGCAAAGAGGCCAAAAGAGGGCTCAGTGCACCAGGCACCAGGACAGGTCCCACGACCTGAGACTTTCCAGGATTAACTGGCTGGAGCAGGGGGAAGGGCAGGCTGCCCCAGAGGCAGGGGCCGGCAGGCAAACCTCAGCTCAAAGTGGGGGGAAGGTGGCCCAGGCCAAGGCCTCCCAGAGACCTGATGCTACAGAGGCAGGACTCTCTGTGTACAGGGTGGGGGCAGGGTGGCCCCTGCGGAGCGAGTGCCTCGTGCCCCTGGAGGTGGATGGCAGGAAGGTGATGGGTTTCTGGGATACGGGCCGGAGGTGACGCCGGCCCGGCCCGATATAGTGGCCCCAGACCGTATGGTGCCCAACACTCAGCTGACCCTGAGGGGCATAGACAGATCCCCGTTTAAGGTGCCCGTAGCCCGGGGGGCATCTGAAATGGGGGGCCAAGGAAGTGGGGGTGCTCTGGCACTTGCCCATGGAGGTGCTGATGGGGTGACCTAGAGGAGTTGCCAGACGGACCCCACAGGGTCCTGGTCACCACCCGTAGCCAGATCCAGCGAGGGGCTGGCGACCCTGACCCAGGGGAAGGCTCCCTGCAGAGGGCTCAGGGCCCCATCTCAGTAGACACAGGGCCCGACTGGGCTGGGATTCCAGACCCAGGCAGCGGGGGGGAACAGGTTCCTGTCCCTGCCCCAGCTGCTGAATTCCAGGCTGAGGTGCAGACGGATCCCTCCTTGCAGATGCTGAGGGACCAGGCTGGCCTGGGCGCAGCTCAGCCCCTGGGGAAAGGCTGCCAGGAGAGGTTCCTGTGGGAGAGGGGATTCCTGTACCAGGACTGGCTCCTCCCACAGGGAAGATGGGGGATGGGGGGGTCCAGCGGCAGCTGGTAGTTCCCCAAAAGTATCGCCACAAGCTGCTGTATATGGCCCATGACGTCCCATTCGTGGGACACTGGGGGATCTGGCGCACCCGTCTGAGGCTGCTCCAACACTTCTTCTGGCCGGGGATATTTGCAGCCGTGCAGCGGTACTGCCGGTCCTGCGACTCCTGCCAGAGGGTGGGGAAGGCCCAAGATGGGAGGAAAGCTGCTTTCGGGCCCCTGCCCCATATAGAGGAGTGGTTCCGGAAGGCAGCAATAGAGATAGTGGGGCCTGTCAGCCAGGCCACCTGGACGGGGAACAAATACATCCTGGTAGCAGTGGATTTGGCTACCAACTGCCCTGAGGCCATAGCTCTGCCCTCTATTGAGGCAGACACGGTGGCAGACGCACTACTGGCCATTTTCAGCAGGGTGGGGTTCCCCAAGGAGGTCCTCATGGACCAGGGATCCAACTTCACGTCGGCCCCGCTCCGGTGCTTGTGGGAGAAGCACGGGCCCGGCTCACTTGGGCCCCAGCCTATTGCTCCCGGTCCAGCGGGCTACTGAGGAGGTTCCAGAGGACCCTGAAGCAGATGCTGGAGGCCTTCATGCACCGGCACCCGCAGGACTGGGACAAATACCTGCCCCACCTCCTGTCTGCACACAGGGAGGTACCCTGAGGGTCGGCCAGGTTCTCCCCGACCGAGCCATGGTGCAGAAGGGGGAAGGACCCCCTGGGCTTGCTGAGAGAGTTATGGGAGGGGGACATCTTCCCAGATGGAGATTCGGGGGTGGAGGACGTCCTAGCTTTCTGGGGAATGCTCGCTGAGCTCATGGGCCCAGCCAGACAGACCCGGGCCAGAGCCCAAGGGCAGTGGAAGGGCTGGTACAGCCACAGAGAGTGGGCCTGTGCCGGGCCCTTCAAAGTCATGCAGCAACCGGACAGGGGGGAGCCGGCTCCTGCAGGGCATCACCGTGGTCGGCCCAAGCCAAGGGGAGCGTCAATGTCACCGCTGCAGCTTTACTGGGCAGGAGGCCCGAACTTCCCCGGGCCACAAGCGGAGTGACCCTGCTCAGTTCGCTCTTGGAGAGGGGAGAGATGTGGCGTAGTGGGGGGCTGTCTGCTCTGCAACCCAGGGTCCCCCTGCGCTGGGATGTGAGATTCCCACTGACTCACCTACATGTATATTGGCCCAAATACTTCGTCCCAGCCTGAGCAGATAACAAGGCTCTTCCTGGGGGAGAGACAAAGGGAGGGAGGTGGAGACGAACTCCTGGCTGGGGGGCAGCGCCTGGGAGCGAGGCAGTTTTTGGCTAGAACCATGAAGGAGACAGACTAAGGAGGGGGCCCAGGCACCCCATCTCAAGGGGTCTGAGGCATCCTGGCCCTGACTCCTGTAGCCACATCACGTCTGTGCTGTGCTGTACCTTGGAGGAACAATAACCCCTCTGTGGTCTACTGGCTGGCGGAGCCTGTTCTTGCTGCTACGGGGCTGCAGGATCGGGGGCAACCCCTAAGCACCATCACAGAATGTAACCTAAATATTTGCTGGTTTGCAATGACGGTGTAGCTCGAGACATGTTGGTGACAATTTTCAAAAGACTTTCATAAAGGCCGGGGTCTGGGCCGTTTCTCCGGTAGTTTTTACAGAAGAGACAAGAAGAGTTTCCCTCTTTCAAAAACGAGGGCTGGAGGGGGAACCCAGCTGGGCCCAGAGCTGTGCCAGAGGCATCTGAGCATTCAACCTGGCCTAGAGCCGTACTGATCCCTCCACACTTCTTCAACCCCATGTTTGCCTTTCACCTAGGTGGATGGAGGTAAGACGAAGGGACTTTCTATGGTGCAAGCACTTCCAAGAATACCCTCAAACTGAGCTGGTCCATTGTTTCTTAGAGAAACCCGAAATAACAGGTTGAGACCAGACTGAATAACCAGGTAGGACAGAAATAATAAGTGCAACAGAGAATCACCAAAGGCCCATGGTAACAAATTGGGACATGTGATAATAAGTTGAGATCAAGAATCTACTGATGATGGCCCCTGGGGATGCTGGGGAAGGTGCACGCGAGGAGGAGGAGGGTGGCTACCACCCACAGCTATTCTAGAAGGAACGGGGTGAGCGTACGGGATGGGGATATAGAGACGTACAGTCCCTGCCTGCTGTGTGCAATGGGGGTGCTTGGGACTGTGCTTAATTCACCAATTAATAAACAGTGTTTGCAACCGTGCAGGGGTTCTATCGCGTGAGGGCTGCATCTGGGCACATAAGGGTCCCAACCACAGAATAATCGAACACTGGGCCTGATCCCGGGAGAAAGGACCTGCCCCCCTAGAGGTGGGAGCTGGAAATTCATACGCAAACACAGATCAGACAAGAGATTTGGCACCTGCAGATGGGTCCCGGAGAGGAGCAGGGGCAACGCCCCTCCCGAGAATAGGAAGCCCTCAGCAGAAATCTCAGTGTTTGGTGCCAGTCAGACACACGGCACAGCTCAGCAGGGCCTGCCTCTCCCTCCTCCGCTGTCCTCTGCCTGTAGCACGCGGCTTTAATCTTCCTCATTGATTAGCTCTGCAGTCCAGGGAGGAATGTGCCCTCCGGGAGCAGACAGCGGACATAGACCCAAAGGGGAGTGGCCAGGTCCCCACCATCCGACACACACGGCAGGCCGGCAGGTGACTGCTTGCCTCCCACTGGGTAGGTCTCTGGGGGGCTGTGAGTGTGGACGGGCCCCTCATTGCACGTGGAGGGCGCCCGCCTGGGGTGTCACTGACCGGTCCCGAGGCTCTGGCTGGACGGGGATTCCTCTCGCCCGTGGGAAGGGGGCGCTGGAGGTTGAACTGTGGTAACGTTACGGACCCAGAGGAGGGTAAAAGTCCAGGCCCAGCAGGATCCGAGGAGCCGCCCTCCCAGGTGGGGGGGGGGAGTTGATTAATGAATGGATTCATTGGTGCCAAGAGGCCGCAGGAACTCAGAGAGTGTAGGGGTCACGCAGCCTTATTGCAGCCCCCTCCACCCTGCTGAGCTGCGACTGGGTCCGGCTCCTTGCAGCTTCCCCCGGCTGCTTGGCAGGCGCCAACTTGGGAATAACCTCTCCTCAGCCACGAGCCATCGAGGGAAGAGAGAGGGAGCCAACGCCCCCTCCCCTGCTGCTTTGGGGAGTCGATTAAGTCACTGAACCTGGTGAAGGGGATATTTCTTTCAGGGGAGACGTCTCTGTGAATGTTGGGGGGGGGTTTGTACGTCGGGTGTCGCAATAATTCGACTAGCTGGGAACCTGCTCACTGAGCTCATGTAACACGGGGGTGGCAGGTGGCTGGAGCTCAGGGGTTTAGCAGGGTAGGGATGACTAAAGCCCAGCCAGGTGATCAGCCAGGGGGGTCCCAGGATCCTGGGCTTTAGATGTTTAAGAACAGAGTCAGGGACAGTCTAGGGAGCAGCACAAGTGCCGGTTTCTGTGCTTACTGGGGCAAAGAGACGAAACAAAAGCGTCCGAAGCGCTGATGGACAAGCCGCCCTCGTCCGCCAAGGGCCGTGTGTGAACAACACGGGACATCAAACGGCATAAAACGGTGACAGCAACAATTGCAAAGGAACATGTGACTTACCAACAGGGCCAATGACTCAGCCCCCACCTAGGCGCAGAGACTCTAATCCCAACTCTGTCCTCTGCCAGACCGGACCGACGCCGCGCTTTGCCAATGCGATTTCAACAGGGAGCCAAAGGTCCCTGCAGCTTTGACTGTCAGCCAAGAGATCGTGGTCTAATATAATCCACTGATAGAGGAAATGCATCCTCAGCCATGACGTCTGAAGCAAAGAAATCATTTAGGGCATGTCTACACTTGCCTACCTCCTTCGAGGGAGAAATGCAAAAGTAGACATCCAAAATTGCAAATGAAGCAGGGATTTAAATATCCCACACTTCATTTGCATAATTGCGGACTGGCGCTATTGCGAAATAGTGCTATTGCGAGAGAAAAAACGGGGTTATTTCGAGGGAAACCCTTCCCTCAAAATAACCCTTACTCCTCAAAAAATGAGGTTTAAGGTTTATTTCGAGGGAAGGGTTTTGCCCCGCTTCATTTGCAATTTCGGCTGTCTACATTTGCATGCCTCTCTCGAAGGAGGAATGCAGCGTAGACATACCCTTAGTCTCTCCGCAATAGCTTTGTCTTCCTTGATTGCTCCTTTTGTATCTCAATCATCCAGGGGCCCCACTGGATTTTTAGCAGGCTTCCTGCTTCTGATGTACTTAAAAAAACATTTTGCTATTGCTTTTTGAGTTTCTGGCTAGCTGTTCCTCAAAATCTTTTTTGGCTTTTCATATTACATTTTTACACTTAACTTGGCAGCGTTTATGTTCCTCCCTATTTACCTCACTAGGATTGGACTTCCACTTTTTAAAAGACACATTTTTTATCTCTCACTGCTTCTTTTACATGGTGGTTAAGCCACGGTGGCTCTTTTTTAGGTCTCTTACTATATTTTTTTAATTTGGGGTATACATTAAACTTGGGCCTCTATTATGGTGGTATTGTTACTTCTGTCACTGCTTCCAGAGTGGGGTGGTTTGGGGGTTTGGCTGCTCTGGGCATTTCATCATGTTCATTTCTCTCTTTCACTTAATTTATTTCTTTGAGCAGTGAGTTCTCAAATGCCAAACCTGTCGTGGCTGGAGTCATTATCCCTGTGGCAGGGCCGGCTCTGTGTTTTTTGCCACCTCAAGCAAAACAATTTTTGGCCACCCCCCCCCGCCTTGGCCAGATGCTGTAGGACAGGCACTGAGTAGGAAAGCGCCCCTTTCCCCTTGCAGCTCTTTGATTCCCACCGCGCCCTCCGGCCACACCCAGCCTACGTCCTGTCTCCCCTCCACAGACATCCCAACCCCACCCACCCACCAAACCCAGTTTCCACCTTCTTGCCCCTCCCAGGCAAACCCGACCCCTCAGTGACTGGACCCAGTCCTCCCCCTTCTCTCCCCACCTAATCCACCCTACACCTTCCCTTCCCTCCCAGCCAAACCTGATTCTCCCCCCCGACCGGACCCAGTCTGCTCCCCTCTCCCACCTCCCCCCACTGACCGAACTCTGTCTCCTTTCCCTCTTCCCTCTCCCCACCAAACCCTCGTGTCCCTTCCTCACAGCACGCACGGAAACGTGGGAGCACCCTGGGGAGGGGTAAAAGGGGGGTCTCCCTCCTTCCTTTGCTCTGCAGATGTAAACACCGTTCCCCGGTGTGAAGGGGGGCGCCGCGGGCTCCCCTCCCCTGCACGAGGAGAGAGAGGAGCCACCAGGCCAGGGCTCGCCTGCAGCGGCCGCGAGGGACTCTGCAGCCAGCGGCTCCCCGGGGTGCTGCGGAAGTGCTGAGGAGCCGGCGCGGTAGTGTAGCTGGCTGGCTGCCCCGGGCAAACACCCGGGAGCAGGAGCGAAGCAGGGCGCTGGGTGGGGCGCTGGCTGAGCCGGGGTCCGAGCTCCGCGCAGAGCAGGGGGAGGGTCTCCCGAGCTCTCCCGGCGCTGATTAGACAAGAGGCCGGAGGGAAGGGGGTAGGTGGGGGTGAAATCAACGACAACAAGCGGCGCGGCGGTGGTCCGAGTGGGGCCAGTAGCAGGCGGCTCAGACCATGGAGCGCAGCTGCCCGCCCCTGCCTGCTGCTGAGCTCGCTGGCATTCGCCATGGGGTGGGTAGGTGCGGGGTGCACCCCTCCTCCCGTGGGCTCGCCCCCCCCCGGCCGGGCTGCCCACCGCGCCGCCCCCTAGGACACCAGCAGCGGCGAGCGGAGTGCGCTGAGCCTGCCTATGTGCCAGCCCCGGCCCGGTCGCCTCTCCCCACCGGCTGCCACTCCGCAGATGCTCGGCTGCTTCATGCCCAGGCCGGGTTGGGCGTGTGCGAGCGCAGTGGCGGCGCCCCCATGCCAGCTGGTGGCCCCCGCCTGCGCCACCTCCCTCACCCGCCACCGGGACCCCGCTGTCCCGGGCGGCGGCAGCCGCATCGGGTGCCCCGCGAACTTCAGTCGCTGCCTAGCGCAGCTGCCAGGGGGGAGGCTGCAGGGGAAGGGGGTGGCTGGGCTCCAGCATCCTGCCGCATGGCCCCGCTGCCCTCTCCCTCTTCCCTCCCCGCTTTTGTCTCCGTGCTGCCCCGCGCCTTCCCTGCAGCCCTCCCCTCCGCCGGCCCCGCCGCCCCGCCCGTGGCCTTGGGCGGCCACAGGCAGGCCTTCATCGGGCGGTAAGGCTGGCCGGAATGCCGCCCCTGCAAATGTGCTGCCCTAAGCACGTGCTTGGTTTGCTGGTGCCTAGAGCCGGCCCTGCCCCGTGGTCACTGCTGCTCCTGGACGTGGCTGCCATGTCCCTGCAGCCCTTGAGAGAGGCGGGGGGAGGTCTCCATGTGCTGTCCTTGCCTGCAAACACGAACACCGCTCCTGCAGCTCCCATTAATCAGTAACGGGGAACAGTGGCTAATAGGAGCTGCGGGCTTAGGGCTGGAGATGAGGGGCAGCACATGGCGCCATGAAGCCATCGCTGTAGCTGTGAGATTTTTATCGGAAAAGCCTTTCTCTCTCTCTCTCTTTTTAAAGGGGTTCTTTATTTAAAAAAAAAGGGGGGGCTGGGAAAGCCTGGGATGGTTCACGTGCCACCACTGGACCCTGGACCCAGTAGGGTTTCAACAAAAACACTGGCCACACTTGACATTCCATCACAATCCACATTCCATCGGATTGAGAAAACACCGGAGCGTTCTATTGACTCAATTAGAGTTTCTCAATTTTTTCCCCGAACAGAAAGCTCAAATACTGGACTGTCCGGTTCAAAACTGGACACCTGGCAACCCTCGGACCCAGGCCTTTGGCCCCCTTTGGCTGGAGCCTGCAAAGGAGGCCAGGGAGCTGCTAAACCACAGGGCTGCGGATGCGCCTTAAACCTTTAATTCCAATGTTAAATGTGCCTGCGTTCATCCCCTCATCCCCCGCCCGAGTCCAGGGTTCACTCCTGGCCCAGGGCACGTTTCCAGGAGCTGCGTTGTGCAGGATGCAGCAGGGCCCTGGCATCCCCAGGTGGCTGCTTTAACCCCGGGGGGTTTCTAGCCCTGGCTGGCGGCCCTGCCAGAAACCCACATTCACAGTGTAATTAAAGGGCAGCAGCGGGGGATGGAACATTTTTTTCAGCTTTATGACAAAAAGTGGGTCTATTCTGGGATGTAAAAGGCCCCACAAATAAATAGACCTCATTTCCCTCCCGCACGGAGGCCTGTTGGAGGGGTGGCATGGAGACAGCTGCGCAGGCTGCGTTCCGTGTGTGGGTGCATGTGTGTGTTTGGGCATATGTGTGTGCATGTGTGTGTGCGTGCACGCGCATGTGTGTTGTGTGTGTGTGTGTGTGCATGTGTGTGCGTGCATGTGTGTGTTTGTGTGCATGTGTGTGCTCACGCCTGTACTCATACTCTCCCCATTCCATTACAAGGGTTGCTCTAGCTCCAATCAGGCTTCTGACGCTCCCAAAACCCCACTAAAATTAAACGTGAGGAAATCCATCAGACCACCACCAACATACACACACACATAAATGCCCCTCCCCCCACACCACACACACATGAACTCACTATCACACACATGATCCAAGACTCACAATGACACACAATGTCCAGGACTCGGGATGATACATACATAGACACACACACACAGAGTCCAATACCTAGACACACACAGTCCAACCTGTGATTACACACACATGATCCAAGACTTCCTGTCACACACACACACGAACACATGGTCCAAGGCTCATGATCACACACGCACAGGGTATGTCTACGTGACAGAGTTTTTCCGGGAAAATGGCCACTTTTCCGAAAAAACTTGAGTTACATCCATGCTACAACCGCATTCTTTCGAAAGAAAATAGAAAGAGCAGAGGGGTTTTTCCGGCATTGGTAACCCTCATTCTACAAGGAAGAAACCTGTTTCTGAAAGAGCTCTACTGCAAAAAGTGCAGGACTCTGCACTTGTCCTTGTTGAACCTCATCAGATTTCTTGTGACCCAATCCTCCAATTTCTCTAAGTCACTCTGGACCCTGTCCCTGCCCTTGATCGTGTCTACCTCTCCCCCTAGCTTAGTGTCATCTTCAAACTTGCTGAGGATGCAATCCATCCCCTCATCCAGTTGATTAATAAAGATATTGAACAACACACCAGTCCCAGAACCAAACCTTGGGGCACTCCGCTAGAAACTGACCGCCATCCTGACATCGAGCCGTTGATCACTACCTGCTGGGCCCCACCTTCTAGTCAGTTTTCTATCCATCTTACAGGCCATTTACCCAATCCATATTCCCTTAACTTGCTGGCAAGAATATTGTGGCAGTCCGTATCAAAAGCCTTGCTAAAGTCAAGGTATATCACATCTACTGACTTTCCCATATCCACAGAGCCAGTGGATAGAAGCTAATCAGATTGGTCAGGCATGACTTCCCCTTCATGAATCCATGCTGACTATTCCTGATCACTTTCCCCTCTTCTAAGTGCCTCATAATGGATTCCTTAAGGATCCCGTCCATGATTTTTCCAGGGACTGAGGTAAGACTGACCGGACTAAAGTTCCCTGGATCGTCCTTCTTCCCTTTTTTAAAGATGAGCACTACATTTGCCTTTTTCCAGTCATCCAGAATCTCTCCCAATCTCCACAAGTTTTCAAAGATAACGGCCAAAGGCTCCTCAATGACATTTGCCAACTCCCTCAGTACCTTCGGATACATAAAGTCCAGACCTGTGGATTTATGTATGTTTAGCTTTTTTAAATTGTTCCTAACCTGTTCTTTACCCACCAGGGGCTGCCCACCTTCGTCCCATCTTGCATCACTTAGCCCATTAGTCTGGGAGCTGACCTTGTCCGTGAAGACAGAGGCAAAGAAAGCATTGAGTACTTCAGCTTTTCCCACATCGTCTGTCACTAGGTTACCTCCTTCATCCAGTAGGGGTCCCACACCCTCTCTGATCACCTTCTTCTTGCTAACATGCCTGTAGAAACCTTTCTTGTTATCCTTCACATCCTTTGCCAGTCGCAATTCCAATTGCGCTTTCACCTTCCTGATAACCCCCCGGCATTCTCGAGCGATACATTTATACCCCTCCCTGGTCATCTGTCCAAGTTTCCACTTTTTGTAAGCTCTCTTTTTGTGCTGAAGTTCACCAAGGATTTCCCCTGTAAGCCAATCCGGTCTCCTGCCATGCTTGCTTATCTTGCTGTGCATCGGGATAGTTTCTTTCTGTGTCTTCAATAAGGTTTCTTTAAAATACTGCCAGCTCTCCTGGACTCTTTTCCCCTTCATGTTAGCATCCCGGGGGATTCTGCCCATCCGATCTCTGAGGGAGTCACAGGCTGCTTTTCTGAAGTCCAAGGTGTGTATTTTACTACTCTCTTTTCTTCCTTTGGTCAGGATCCTGAAATCTACCATCTCATGATCACTGCTTCCCAGGTTGTCACCCACCTCTACTTCCCCATTAGTTCCTCCCTGTTTGTGAGCAGAAGGTCAAGCTGCGCACGGCCCCTGGCTGGTTCCTTCAGCACTTATACCAAGAAGTTATCCTCAACATTCTCCAAAAACTTCCTGGATTGTCTGTGTACTGCTGTATTGGTCTCCCAACAGATGTCAGGGTGATTAAAGTCCCCTATGTAAACCAGGGCCTGCAATCCAGAAGCTTCTCTTAGTTGTTCGAAGAAAGCTTCATCTACCTCATCCACCTGATTCGGTGGCCTGTAGCAGACACCAACCACAACATCACTGCTGTTGTTTGCACCTCTAAACTTAACCCATGGACTCTCAACAGGCTTTTCTCCCTCTATATACTGGAGTTCAGAGCAATCATAGTGCTCTCTTACATACAGTGCAACTCCTCCTCCTTTTCTCCCCTGCCTGTTCTTCCTGAACAGTTTATCCCCTTCCCTGGCAGTGCTCCAGTCATGTGAGTCATCTCGCCAAGTCTCTGTTATCCCAGTTAAATCATAGTTCTTCGACTGGGCCAAACAAATTCTTCCCGTTTGTTACCAAGCACCTCAGATAACCAATCGATTGCCCTACCCTCTCCATTCGAATAAGGGGTCCCCCTTTGTTGCACGTGTGATGGGGTGAAGGAACCCCGCACTCTAGGGGGACTCCGGGAGGGCCGTCCGGGGAGGAGCATGTAAACACTGCACGACAGCGGTGGAGCCATGGGCAGCAAAATCAGCGCTCCGGGGGAAACTGTCGATAGAAGGCGTTATTGCATCTACACTGTCCTTTGCATCTACACTGCCATGTTGACAAAGCGGCTTGCTTTGTCAACAGGACTGGATGTAGTCTAGATGCTCTTTGTCGACAAAAGCCTGTTGTCGACAGTATCTGTCGACAAAGCCTCTGTCTACAAAAGCCTGTAGTCTAGACATACGCCAAAGTGTGACTGAGCTTTGGGCACCAGGATGACGGCCGCTGCCTGTGGCGGGCTGGGCAGGAGGTGGTGCCAGTTCACAGCAGCTGCCTTGCTTGGCAGGGTGAAGGACACCCCCCCCAGGAGGCAGGGACGGTGGGGCAGGCTGAGGGGGATCCCAGCGGGAGCTCCGATTTCCTACTCTGGGCTCCCTGTTCCTAACGCGGCTCTGTCTACACCCACGATGGGCGCCACCCCCTAAAACTGTTAACCCCCTTCTCCCTCACTGGTTGCAGGCCCCAAGAAACATGTGCCATAGGTGGGGAAGGTGCTCTGTGGTCTGGTTAGCGCTGGCGCATGGCCAGTTCCCTGAGGGGAGGCCCGTGCTGGACACACATGCCTCTTCGCACCATTTTAACATGAAGCTTCTGGAGGATATTTTGCAATATTGCCCTGTGGTTCCTCTTTCCCCAGCTCATGAGCACGGGGTGGGGGGGGGCGGGTTTCTCTGCTTGCTTCCCTCAGCATTTCTTAGCCCCACGCCCTCAAATGGATACTTGGAAATTGTGTAAGGCCTCGGCCTATGTGTCTGCTGCGTCAGCCCTAATTACCGAGAGTCCCCTCCTCCCAATCCGGCTTTTGTACCTCAGAAGTGGCAGCCCGAGGGCCCCTGGCATAGGGGTAGCGGGGAATGGGGGGCACAGAGGGGTGAGAGATGGGGGGCACAGAGCCCCAGCCTGGCGGGAGGGGAAATGGGAGCCCCAAAGAGCTCTTTCACTGAAAGAATTGGGAGGGTACATAGAGGCCTTAACAGTGACAGAATGGGGTCCACTGGCATGGAAGGAATGGGGGGGGGCAAGTGCCAGGGGGTCCAGGAAATGGTGATGGGTGAGGGGAAGGTGTGAGGAAGAAAATGTTCTGTAGCCAGTGTGAGTGGATGGTGAATTGGTTTTAAAGGGGCAGCCCTGGGGTGTGTGTGTGCAGGATGACCCCCCAGGCCTAGCAGGGCACATCTCTGCTGCCCTCCAGGGGGCGCTCACTCTGACCTGCACCCTCAGTGGCTGGTTTCCATGGTGCCCATGTCCCCTGGGTGCAAGCCAGGGTGGGGGCGCTGGGCCCTTGAGGGTTTTTGGGCTGGGGGGGGGCCTCCGACCCACAGAAAAATCAGTCGGGGGCTGCACTGAGAAGCAAAAACCAAACCAAGCCCCTCCCTGAGGTGGCCCCCGAGGGAGAAGAAGAAAGACCCTCCCCACATTCCCCTCGCGCACCAGCGCCTGGGGGCCAGACCAGCCCATTTTGTGTGCTCCGGCCCCACGGGCTGAGATAGAGGCCTGGTGGGGCTGAATGAGAAGTTTTTTCATCCGTTCAACTGTTGTTATGGTTAATTTTATGTGCTTTCCTCTATTTTCAGCAAGATAAATTTCCCCAGGTTTGACAAATTTTCGGGTTGGAGACTTTTTTGGTTTGATGTGAATTTCCACAGGAGTTATATTTTCAAGTGGGATTCATTTCAATTTCCAGAAGGGTGTCTGTATGGGCTTTCTAGGCATTTTATGTGGTTCATGTTTAAATTCCCAAACCTGTGTAAAATCATGGGGCTTAAGCATTCTTTAGTTGAATTTTCACAATTGTGCAAAAGCAGAGTTCTAAGCCATGTTTTCCAGTTGGTATCCATTTAACCCCCACCGTTGTGCAAACATAGGTGGTTTTTAGGCATTTTTCCAATTTGGATCTCCACAATTATGTAAAACCTCGGTTTTAAGCGTTTGGGGGCGGGGTTCTGCATTTTGCTCTACTTCAGTGTTTGTGCTGGTGAGAAATTCCAGATTTACTATTTACCAGAATAACGGTAGAACGTGTTAAAAAACGTAACATTCAGTCCCACCCGGCCTCTATCTCAGCGTATCACAGCTCCTGCCACGTGCCCCGTCCGTGGGCTCACACCGGTGGCCCTGCACCAAACTCCGTCCAGCTCCCTCATTTCCCTGGGCATGGGAGCCAGCCTGCGGCAGAGCTCACGGGACGGACCCCCAGCAGCCGGAGGGCAGTGACTCACGGTCCCCTGGTGCCACCCCTGAGAGCCCCTGGAGGGTTAACGCGGGTCCCGCTCCTCTGGGGGCTGTTTGCCCTGCGGGTCAGTGACCCAGGGCAGCTCTGGGAATGGCGCCAAGAGGAACCGGGAGTGAACCACCGCGGGGCTGGAGCACACAGAATGGGCTGGGCTGGTGCGCTAGGAAGATGTGGGGGAGGGTCTTTCTCCTCCGTCGGGGGCCACCTCAGAGAGGGGCTTGGTTTGGTTTTTGCTTCTCAGTGCGGCCCCCGACTGATTTGTCTGTGGATCGGTGGCTCAACCCCAAAACACCCCATCCCTGAGCCAGCCCCTCAAGGGCCCAGCACCCCCACTCTGACTTGCACCCAGCAGACATGGGCGCCATGGAACCCAGCCACTGAGGGTGTGGGGCAGCAGAGACCTACCATGCTCTGTGCGCCCCTCATCTCCCTTGTGCTCAGGCCGAGGGCTCGGTGCCCCCCATCTCTCCCCGCCTCTGTGCCCCCCCATTCCCTGCTACCCTACACCAGGGGCCCTTGGGCTGCCACCTGTGAGGTACAAAAGCCAGATTGGGGGGGGGCTCTCAGTAATTAGGGCTGACACACCAGGCTCGTAGGCCAAGGCCTAAAACGATTTCCGTGTAGCCATTTGAGGGCGTGGGGCTAAGAAATGCAGAGGGAAGCAAGCAGAGAAACCCCCCCTGTGCTCATGTGATGGGGAAAGAGGAACCACCGGGCAATATTGCAAAATATTATTCCAAAGTTTAATTTTAAAACGTTAAAATGGCACAAAGGCACATGTGTCTCCAGCACGGGGCTCCCCTCAGGGAACTGGCCTGCGTCAGCGCTAACCAGACCACAGAGCAGCCTGCCCCGCTTAGGGAATTCGGGATCCCACATGTTTGGAGGCCTCTGACCAGTGACGACTAAGGGGTCTGACACTTTTAGGGGTGGCGCCCATCGTGGGTGTAGACGGAGCCACATTAGGAACAGGGAGCCCAGAGAGGGAAATCGGAGCTCCCGCTGGGATCCCCCTCAGCCTGCCCCACCGTCCCTGCCTCCTGGGGGGGGGTGTCCTTCGCCCTGCTGAGCAAGGCAGCTGCAGCGAACCGGCACCGCCCCCGCCCAGCCCGCCGCAGGCAGCAGCCGTCACCCTGGTGCCCAAAACCCAGTCCCACTTTGGGGTGGGGGGCTGGGTCTGGCCCTTACGTTCCTGGGGCCTCTGTGCTGATATTCCGAGGACTTGAGCTACAAACCTTCCTGCCCCCAGCTCAGGGCCGGTGACTCTAATTGCGACCCTGCCCGGGCCTCCGTCTAGAACTGCCAGCCCCCGACAGACAGTTTGCTGCGTCAGAGCCCCCAGCTCAGACCCCAGACCAGCTCCAGCTCCCACCCCGGCACCATGAAGATGCTTTTCCTCTGCTGCCTCCTCTGGGCCCTGCTGAAGACCGGTGAGAACGGGGGCCGGGAGGTCTCTGAACCTTGCTCAGTACGGTCAGACTAAAACCCACCCAGGAGAGTTGCTCTGCAGGAGAGGGGCTCTCCCCCCGGGGTGTAATATGCCCCAGCTCTGAGATCTTCTCCCCCACTGCAACTGGAGCCCATTGCTCCTCGTTCTGCCCCCTGCCCCCCACTGAGAACAGCCTCTCTCCAGCCTCTTTGGAACCCCCTTCAGGAAGTTGCAGGCTGCTTTCAAATCCCCCCTCCCTCTTCTCTTCTGCAGACTAAACAAACCCAAATTCCTCAGCCTCTCCTCGCAGGTCATGTGCTCCAGCCCTGAATCATTTTTGTTGCCCTCCAATGCGCCCACATCCTTTCTATAACAGGGGGCCCAGAACTGGACACAGGATTCCAGATGTGGCCTCCCCCAGAGCTGAATAAATGGGAATAATAATTTCTCTAGATCTGCTGGCAATGCTCCTCCTAATGCAACCTAATATGCCCTTCGCTTTTTTGGCCACAAGGGCGCCCTGTTGACTCATGATAGAAATGTAGCCGTGTTAGTCTGGTGTAGCTGAAACAAAATACAGGACTATGTAGCACTTTAAAGACTAACAAGATGGTTTATTAGGTGATGAGCTTTCGTGGGCCAGACCCACTTCCTCAGATCAAATAGTGGAAGAAAATTGTCACAACCATATATACCAAAGGATACAATTAAAAAAATGAACACATATGAAAAGGACAAATCAAATTTCAGAACAGAAGGGGGATGGGCGGGGGGGAAGGTAAATGTCTGTGAGCTAATGATATTAGAGGTGATAATTGGGGAAGCTATCTTTGTAATGGGTAAGATAACTAGATCTTTTATTCAGGCTCAGGTGTAAAGTGTTGAATTTTAGCATGAATAACAGTTCAGAGGATTCTCTTTCAAGTGCAGTCTTAAAAGGCTTTTGAAGCAGGATGCAGGTAATCAAGTCATTGAGACAGTGTCCTTTCTGGTTGAAATGGCAAGAAACTGTTTTTTCTTTGTGATCCTGTCTAATATCTGTTTTGTGGGCATTGATCCTTTGGCGAAGTGTCTGAGACGTTTGTCCAATGTACATAGCAGACGGACACTTTCAGCACATGATAGCATAAATTATATTTCTGGATGCGCAGGAATATGTGTTCTTGATCTTATAATTCACTTGGTTAGGTCCAATAATGGTATCAGCAGAGTGAATATGTGGACAAAGCTAGCAACGGGGTTTGTTGCAAGGAAAGGTACCAGGGTTGGTATTAGTGTGGTATGTCCTGTGGTTGTAGGTAAGAATCATTTTGAGGTTAGGTGGTTGTCTATAGAAGACTATGGGTCTGTCTCCCAGAGCCTCTCGGAGTTTAGTATCCTGTTCCAGTATAGGCTGTAGTTTATTGATAATGTGTTGGACGGGGGTTGGGGCTGTAGGTGATGACAAGTGGTGTTCTATTGTTGGTTTTCTTGGGTCTGTCTTGAAGTAGATGGTTTCTAGGTATTCGTCTGGCTCTTTCAATTTGCTTTTCTATTTCTCCGGGTGGGTAGTTGAGATTGACTCATCTGCAGCTTCTCCTCCTCTGGAATCCCCAGGTCCTTTTCTGCTGAACTGCCACTTAGCCAGTCCATCCCCAGCTTGTTACAATCCCTGGAATTTTTCCATCCCAAGGGCAGGACTCTGCACTCATCCTTGTTGAACCTCATTGGATTTCTGTTGTCCCAGTCCTCTAATCCGTCCAGTTCACTCTGAACTTGATCCCTGCCCTCCAGCATATCTACCTCTCCCCCTAGTTTTGCAATACAGGGACGGACAACACTGGCACAAAACCAAGTAATGCAGGGTGAGATCCCAGCTGGGTCAATGGGCCGTAGCTCCATTGGAGTCAATGGGGCAGATCCCAGCTGGGTCAATTACAATTAGTGGGGCTGCAGAGAAGGCTCAGCACACATGAATCCTGTTGCCTTTGCTTCTCTAGGGGCCTGTGTTTCGTGTGAGGTCTGCGTCGGCGTCCACAACAGCTGTAGGGGCCTTGTGCATGTCTGCAGGGAGCAACTGGATTCCTGTGGGATCATTAAAACTGAATCCGTAGTAGGTAGGTGCAGAGACCTTCAACCAGCCCAGCACACAGGCTGGGTCGGCGTCAGCCCGCTCAGAACCAGGGGCTGTTGGGTTAGAGCAGGGGGCCTGGGAGCCAGGACTCCTGGGTTCTCTGTGGCTCTATGAGAGGGGTGGGGCTGGTGGGTGGAGGGGAGAGGCTGGGGGAGTCTATGGTTGGTCCTGGCAGGGGTGCGGTGTCTGGTGGGTTAGAGCTGGGGGAGTCAGGACTCCTGGGTTCTCTCCCTGACTCTGAGAGGAAAGAGAAATCCAGAGGGTGAGGTTGAGGGGTTAGGGTGTGGGGCAGTTGTGGGCGCCAGTCCTGCTGGTTCTCTACTGACCTGGGGTGAGTCATGCCCCAGTTTCCCCCTCTCTAGATAGGTCATAATCACACCTGTGAAGCGTTGCGAGAGGGAGACAGAGACCTGAAGCCTCATCTCCTCTTCCTCCCATGCAGGGGATATAAAGAGCCCCAATCTTTGCGAAGACCTGCGTGTCCTCCAGCCAGTGCAACCTTGTGCCGTGACTTTTGGGAACGGGATCTCCGTAAGCAGAAACATCACCTGCTGTGTCGGGGAGGCCTGCAAAACAGCCACTGTTAGCGGTACAGCACCCGCCTTCGTTTCCAGCCTGTCCGCTCCCGCGCGCCCCCTGCCCTGCCTGGCCCCGTCAGGCCTCTCTGTGGGAAGACGAAAGGGATTAGAAAAGAACCTTTATTCCCTGCCCTGCAGGGGGCGCCCCATTGGATAACCCTGAACATCTGGGTGGGGGAAGGTTGGTGGGTGGGGCTCTAGTCTCATACCAGGTGTGAACCTCTCCCTGCCCCTGCTACCTTCTGTGCCCCAGAGCTGCAGCGCCCCCTGCAGGGGGATCCAGGGCTGAGCTGTGCTGCCCTCATGTACTCTCCCTGCCCCACAGCCCCCTTGGGCTCGTCCCCCAAACTGACTGTGTTTGCTTCACTTTTCCTAGTGCTCCCAGCTAACACCAGCCTGAATGGCTGGCGCTGCCCAGCCTGCTACTCTGCGTTCTCCCATCACTGCAACGAAGAGATCATCGACTGCACAGGCGCCCAGACCCACTGCCTGCATGTCAGTGGCACAGTGAAAAGTGGTAATTGGCATCCGGATGTTTCTCTGTCTGATTTCCCCACCCAGGAGCCACCACACGAATGGGCAGGCCCCTGCGGTGGGGAATGTTAAAGAGTTCTTTAGATAAAACGTTGGAAGGGAAAGTTGTTTTGAATTTCAATAATGAACCATTTTGATTTTTCCCAGAGTTTGTTTTCATGGGGGTCTCTTCCAACTGAAACAGTCTGACGATTTTTAATTCACAAAATGTGTTCAAATTTCTATTTTTAACTGCAGAAAGGTTTCAGCTGAAAAATCTCAGCGCACAAGAGAATATCTGAGCACTCTCTGACAAATGAGAGGAGATATAATTGAAAAGGGAGAAGTGCACTATGATTAAAATAAATGCTTTTTCCAGCCAATAACCCGTTAATCTGTGGAACTCCCCACCACTGTAAACTACTGTGGTCAAGACTTATGTATAATTCTAGAAGATTCTTGCTCATCATGAAGAGCTGGAGTGATCATAATGAATGATCAGAAAACTGTTGAACCTCCTTTTTTCAGGTCTTACATTGATTTCTAGCTATTAGCAATATCCCTCATACTTGGTGGTTTGGATACCTTTCTGTGCAGCATTTAGTGCTGTCTGCTGATTGAGGCAGGATACTCTCCTGTGCCCAGCGCCCTGCACAAGGGCCCCCAAACTGCCTTGGTGTCTCTCTCTTTGTAGAATAGCAGGCTCTAAAGTAATACAGAAAAAGTGACAGTACAAACACACCCTGCCTGGGTCTGCTGCGGAAATATCCCAGCTGGTGGGACCTGGCAGTCCCAGAGATATTTCTTTTTTACTGGTTGTGGAACAGTGTAACAGATGCCCCAACTGAGATCAGAGCCTTTTTGTTCCAAGTGTTGCACAGAACCCTTGGCTGAGAGGTGAATCCTCTGCTGCACACTTGCCAAAATTGGGAGTCCCTATGTGCCAGGCTCTGTGCAGGCCTTTTGGATGAGAATTAGTTAAGGATCCCACTACTGCCACCATCAGTGAGCAACACCATTGCCAGGTGAATAGTGGGTCTAAGATTCACCTGCTCCACAGTTTGTTACAGATTAAGGGTTCACTGAGTGACACTGCATCTGAGCAGAGGAAGAGAGACCGTCGGGGGGTCCCAGATGGGCAGCAGGGAGTGGCTCAGAGGGGGAAGGGGACTGTGTTTTATAGGACCAGAGACATAAAAGTCTTCTCAAAGGGGTTCCCAGACACTGACCCTCTTGCTTTGTCCCCCACAGGTGAGACAAGCATGAAGACCACCCTGAAAGGCTGTGCCAGTGAGTCTGCCTACACTAATATATAGCAGCTCAAAGGGACCTTCGGGGGGTTTGATGCAGATCTCACCACGGCCAAATGCAGCCCAGCCTCCTCCCGCGTGGCCACTGTGGCTCCGGAACCAGCTGGACTTGTCCTCCCAGCCCTCCTTACCATCCTGCTGGTGAACGCCCTCTCCTGATCCTCCCTCCCACAGCACAGCCCCCCTGACCTGGGGAGCTACGCCTCTGGTGGCAGGGCTCGGATTCACTTCCCCTGTAACGGGATGATCAGAATAAAACAGACACGAGAAAACTGGACGGGAGCACGTGTCTGTCTGTGTGTGTGTGTGTGGGGGTGTGTGTGTGCTGGAATCATCGTTTGTGCGTGTCTGTCCGTAATAGTGAATCTCGGGTATTATGTGTCTTCCTGTGTGTGATAATGAGTGATAGACTCTGTGAGTGTGTGATCATGAATTTTGGACCATGTGTGTTCATGTGAGTGTGTGATAGCAAGTCTTGGATCATGTGTGTGTAATCACATCTTGGATCGTGTGTGTCTAGGTATTGGACTCTGTGTGTTTGTGTGTGTGTGTGTATTATCCTGAGCCCTGGATTGTGTGTGTCATTATGAGCCTTGGTTCATGTTTGTGATAGTGAGTCCGTGCTTGTGTAGTGAGCGTGTGGGGATTACGTGTGTCTGTTGGTGGTAGTCTGATGGATTTCCTCACATTTAATTTTATTGGGGCTTTGGGGGGTGTCAGACGCCTGGTTGTGTGTATGATTGGAGCTAGGACAACCCCCAGTAATGGAATGGGGAAAGCATGTGGACAGGCACACACACACACACATGCAAACACACACACAAACATGCACACACACACATGCACATACACACACACACGGAAGCAGCCTGCACAGCCGTCTCCTGTGCCTCCAACAGGCCCTCGTGCATGAGGGAAATGCGGTTGGTTTATTTGTGGGGCCTTTTACATCCCAGAATAGTCCCACTTTTTGTCATAAAACTGAAAAAATTTTCAGTCCCCCAATGCTGCCCTTTAATTACACCGTGGATGTGGGTTTCTGGCAGGGCCGCCAGCAAGGGCTGGAAACCCCCCAGGTTAAAGCAGCCACCTGGGGATGCCAGGGCCCTGCTGCCTGCTGCACAAAACAGACTCTGGAAAGATGCCCTGGACCAGAACTGAACCCTGGACTCGGGCAGGGATGGGGGATGGGGTGGAGACGAACACAGGTGCATTTAACATTGGAATTAGATAGCAAGCAAATGGTCTGGTAGCACTTTCTAGACGAACAAAACATGAGCTTTCGTGGGTACGGCCCACTTCTTCGGATAACCGGAGTTAAAGGAGATGTATCTTCAGCTGTGTAGCTTAGTAGCTCCCTAACCTGCTTTATAGGCTCCAGCCAGCAGAGGGAGCCAAAGACTTGGGTCCAGGTTACACTGGTGCCACTGTGAACCAGCCCCTCCAGGGACTGCAGGGAAAGTGAGGCAGCGGGCTAGGATCCACAGAGACCGGCCCACCTAGGATAATGTGGACGACCCTTAACCCCTCTGCAGGGCTGCCCCTTTACAATGTAGATTTAAACAGATTAAATGCTATCTCTTTTCTGTGGAGAGGGCATTGATCTGTGGAACTCCCTGCCACTGGAAACCACCAGAGCCAGGATTCTGACCTGTCTGGTCATTCGGACACACAAGGAGAGTGCAGGGGGTGTGGTGGGGAACAGGAGGGGAGGCCATGAGCAATCAGGTGAACACGACATTTTGCTCCTCCGTGTGTGTGAGAAAGCGATCCCCATTTATCTGGCTTCTATCCTCAACTCCCTGAGTCTGTCTGTGTCTCTCTGCGTCAGGTGCCAGCCAGATCAATACCAGGGCACACACTGGGCCAGGCGTCGAACAGACAGACTCTAGTCAAGACTAAAATCTCTGTTGTGGTGCTGCAAATATCGTAGTTGAGATCAGGGCTTTAGCAGTGCTGGAGGCTGCCTGGACACACAACAAGAGCTGGGCTCCTTCCTCAAGGGCTTATGGTCTACACAGAGACTGTGGTGTGAGGGGAAACTGAGGCACAGAATTGGGGGGAGGATGCCAGTGGCTGAAGGGGAGCAGGAGAACCAGGGCTAGCACCCAGAAGTCCTGTTAATGTCTCTCTACAAATTAAAAAATGACCAGGAGCTGACACGGGGCTTCGGCCGGGTCTCACAACAGAGGGTGAGAACGGAAGGTGCTTGAGAAGTCCAGCTCCAGGGTAAGTCCGGCGAGGCCTTGGCTGTGATTGGTGAGATTGCTGGGCACAGACTGACCCGGCAGAGGAGATGGCAGCTGCCGAACGGGACTGGCTCCATCTCTGGGGACTCCAGCAGTTCATGAGCAACAAGAAGACAGAAGCAGCCTCCGTTCTCCGGGCTGACAAAATGATGTCAGAGGTGGAAAAGAACCGGGCAGGTAAATCTCTGGGGAAGGGTTTTAAGCAGGTTTCTTTCCATTTTTCAGTCATTTCAACAACAATTACTACTACTCCCAACCTTCCAAAGCTATGGCTGGGAATCCATGGCCATCCCTGGCTCAGAGGTGTCCTTACAGCAAAAACGACGACCATTGGAAGTCTCCTATTTCTGGGTTGTGCTTTGGGAACTACAAGGGCTGCTCTGTTGCTCTGCTGAAGCTGTTCCATGTTGTGTCACTCGTCAGGCTGTCTGGAGAGGCTCACTGCTGTGAGCGCTGGTCTCAGGGGAGACTGTCAGACACATGCTGGTGGGGGTTCGACTTCCCCTGTCTGTAACAACCGTGCACTTCTGGGTCACTCCCCCAGTCTCACCACAGAGTCACAGGCTGCCGCTGAGACCCCCCCGTCTGTCTCGTCTCCCGACCGATGGAACTTAGTGAGAACGGCCCTGTCAGCCAAAACTCCCAGCACGTCCGTTCTCCCCGTCCCAACATCCCGCCACCAGCCCCAGAACAGTTGGTAACACCACACAAATTTCTCTATCCCTTCCACACTGTAGGAACACACATACCTTTACCCAGTTCCTAGGGCTCAAGGTGCAACCCTGTTAATTTACACACCCACCCTTACCCAATTCCTAGGGCTCAGGCTGCATCTTTCTGTGGGTTTTGCAGGATCTGTAGCCACTGAAAGGGCCTCACACAGTAATATTTGTTGATAATTCCCAAAGAAGCAGAATACAGACATCCCCTGTTGGCCAGGCAATATCAATCTGGATCTTAGCTGCTGCTTGTCACGGTCTGGTCTTAGACTGTGTCTCAGAGGTGAGTTCTTCCAGGTCTTCCCCCCTTCTTCTTGGTGTTCCTGGTCTTCCAGCTCAATTGCTTCTTTCCTTCTGCTTATGTTACTTCCTATCTTCTTGTTGGTCTCCTTCTTGGACTCCAGTTTATATAATGAAACCTGAGTCTTGCTTTGCTAGACCTTAACCAATTATTTTAGTATGATTTTACTAACCAATCATACGCCGCCACCTTAATTGATTTACACCTAGCAAAATTAATTATAGAGCAGACAGGGAACAGTTACAAACCAGACAGAAACCACACAGTCAAAGAGCAGGAAAGTGTAATGACAATGATCATAGGTTGAGGATTCCACAACATTCTGTATGGATAAGCAGTTTCTTGCCAGACAGAATGGTGTGACTTGAGTTTTCTTTACCCATCTTGAAATCTGTTCCTTTATCTGGTGACAGTGGGGGGCTATCAGGGCAAAGTCCCCACCTCACATCTGGGTGTGACAGTATTTTAATACAAAATAGATGGAATATGAGTATGTGATTCCAGGCCTTACAGTTAATGGCTGCTGCTCTTCAGTCTAGGTGCAGAAGGCGGCTTTGGTTCAGGCCTAGCACAGGCCTTCCAACATGGCTTTGGTAAAGCCATATTGTTACAGGTTCTCCAGAGCCTGCAGCACGGGCAGCCTTGGCAGCCAATTTGGCAGCAAATGGAGTGAAGGGCGATGAGCTCAGTGGGGAAGGAGGGACGATGTAGAAGGTTGAATGCAGGGAAAATGTATTCCCAGGGGAGTCGCAGTTTGGAATCCCCAAGTGCCTTGGCTCCATGTGGCTCCCGGAAGCAGCTGGCAGGTCTGGCTGGTAGGCACAGGGCAGCTGTCATGGCTCAATTCCCCAGCCTGGCACATGGGCTGTGTCTAGACTGCATCCCTTTTCCGTAAAAGGGATGCAAATTAGACACATTGCAATTGCAAATGAAGCGGGATTTAAATCCCCCCGGCTTCATTTGCATAAACATATTGCCGCTTTTTTCCAGCTCGGAGCTTTGCCGGAAAAAAGCGCCAGTCTAGACAGGGATCTTTCGGAAAATAAAGCCTTTTCCGAAAGATCCTTTATTCCTTTTTTAAAGAGGAATAAGGGATCTTTCAGAAAAGGCTTTATTTTCTGAAAGATCCCCATCTAGACTGGCACTTTTTTCCAGCAAAGCTCAGAGTCGGAAAAAAGCGGCAGCCATGTTTATGCAAATGAAGCGGGGGGGATTTAAATCCCCGCTTCATTTGCAATTGCGATGTGTCTAATTTGCATACCTTTTATGGAAAAGGGATGCAGTCTAGACACAGCCTTGGAGTGTAGATAAGGGGCCGGCTAACAGAATAAACGCTGTAAGAACCTGTCTCTGGACCTCCCAGAGATAAACTTGTCCGGTCTCAATTTCCCTCAGACCCAAGAGAATGACGATCGGTCGCTGCCACCATCACGTGTAAATAAAAAATATAAAATAAGCCCCTTTCCAGGGAAGAGGTGACTAGAACCCTCCTCCCTGAGGCAAAACTCTCCCCCCTGCCCCAACCTCCGTTTCACTTGGAACTGGGAAAACAAACAGAGGGAATCCATGGAGAACAATGTGTCTCTGCTTCTCCCGGGTAACATAGGCATGTAGGTTTAAGGACACAAAAATCAACCAATACCAGTTAATCAAAACAAAAGGAAAACACTTTTATTATCCAAACAAGACTATTGTTGCAAGCATAGAACATGACTGTGTGGTAAAAGCCAGGGAGTGAAATAGACTCAGGGAAAGTCCCTGGGCTGTAATCCTTAGTTATAGAAGAGAAAAACAATGAGCCAGCTCAGACATGATTTCCAAACCCCCCAAAAAAGGAAAACAACAAATGCTGACGGATTTTTCCCTACTTACATGTGTTGAAGAGTCTCTTTCTGGGAGATCCTGTCTTAACCCTTTCCTCACCCCCCAGGTAAGCAGGGGGTGAGAGCTGCTGCCACCCCACACCGGGCCCCCACTGCCCAAGGCAATCCCCCTGGCTGCCCTGGGACCTGTTCATCGTGGGGTCCCCAGAAGTGTGAAACCTGAGCCTGTCACCTTGAACCCCCCTATAGACTGGCTGGCTCTGGTTATCCAGTCACTTCCTCAAGCCACTCAAAGCAAGCACTGCCCGTCTGGAGCCTGCACCTGTCCCCGCCCCAACCTTCTGTGGGCCTCTTCCCCCTTATGTGGGGCAGAGGGCCAGACTTAGCTCAGGCCCCACAGTCCAGAAGATCAACTTAGTGCCCAGCAGCTGCCTGTGCACCTGCCAGGCGCCTCCCAGGCCTCCTGCAAAGCACTGACGGAGCAGCCCTGGCCAGACAGGAGCCAGGGTGCTTTTGCCTTCCAGTCTCCAGCTTGTCTCTGGCTCTGGAAGCAGCGGCTCTGTGGCTCGGAGCTCAGACTGGCTCTGGGGGGGGACTCGGCACCCCAGGCTGGCGGGATGGGCTTGGGCATGAGGAGCTCGGTGACACTTGAAAGCCCGTCCCAGTACAAGGTGTCACCTCCCCTGCCTTTCATGGCCAGTTTCCTGGGCCTAGCACCGGAGACTGGTCACACTGTTCGCTGCATTCTCCTCTCATCCCATCCCCCACCCTCCCTGCTGCCGCCCCATGTCGGTTAGTAACATGAACGCTGCGTTCCCCTTTGTGGCCAGGACCCAAGGGGCACACACAGGGATTACTCTGTCAGGGCAAACTGCAAAGCACGGGGCAGCCAGTCCCCCAAACGGGGGTTGTTCTGACATTTCTCTGCACTAAGCCAGCCACAAAACAGCTTCTGCAATTCCTTCCCGGTGACCTGGGAGCCAAAGGGCCGTCCCCTGCAGCAGCCCAGCTTGCCCACCCCTAAGATACAGACTGTTTCACATCCCACCCAAATACACAGTTACAGCCAGTTCCCATTAACTAAGCCAATGTTTCTTTAAACAGGAGAGAATCTTGGGTCAAAGCTCATTGACCATCTACCCATGACTGAGCTCTTAGGTCCGATACCCAGCGGTGATGGGGAGGTTGGAGGCCCAAGACCTGGACTACTCTAGGTCAGGGAGGTTGGCTTAAGGCTCGCAACATGCGTAGCTGGGTTCAGTTCACCTTAAGCTGAGTGGCCACAGCATCTACACTGCTAGAGGCCAACTGAAGCGCACGCTCCCGCCAGCTTCCCTTACTGCTCACAGCATGAGAACTGGACACCAGCAGGGGCTGCCCGCAGAGTTCGATTTCAGGGTTCACACTAGACCCGCTAAATCAAATGCTACAAAATCAACCTCCGAAGGTCCGTCTTCTCTATAGTGTAGACAGGCCCCAATGATTCTGCCAGATTTCATCCCTAGGTTCAGTCCAATGTCCAACATCAGGGAGATGCGGACAGGACGCAGACGTCAGCCTTTCAGCTCTGACACCCCGGCTAAAGCTTAAGCAGATCTGAGAGTAAAGGGTCAGTCCCAGGAACCCTTTACACAGTTCCTGGGCAGCCCCATGGCAGCAGGCCATCCTCGGTGAACATGGGCAATTGCCCTAGCTTGGAGGTTGGCCTGCTATTCCCTAAGCATCAGGGGTAATTAGCTACATGGATTAAATAAAGCAATTGCCCATCTCCTGCCATTTCCAGGAAGTAGCTGCAGACTTCAGAGGGGAATTCACAGGTCACTGTGTCTAGGTCTACACTGCCACTTTATTTCAGAAAAAAAAAAAAATCCAAATTTTTTTCCAGAAGAGGCTTTTGCAAAATTTGGCCCATCCACACTGGGCTAAATTTTGGAAAATCCTCCTCTTTCAGAAGCCCCCTTCTTCCTCGTGGAATGAGAAAGACGGCTTCTGAAAGAGCACGTTGCACTTCCGCAAAAAAAAAAAAAAAAAAACCCTGCAGTGTAGACAGCCTGAGATGTTGGCAGGGGCTTTAGGTGCAGGGGAGAACCGTGTAACCAAACTCTCCTGGCCAGAGAGACGTGAGCACGTCCGATTGGTGCTACCCCAGGTCCCTCAGGCTGCAGGTCGCCTGTCAGAGCTCTCATCCACTGGCCAGGCCTGTGTTGGCTGTTTGTAGGGAAGGGCCCTAACTCCCATTCACACACGGCTCTCCTTTGCCTTTACAGGCTGAATTGGGGCCATGTAGCTGCCAGGTGCTTAACCCTTTCCGGCCCGTGTTGCCCCCCGTGTCCAGCAGGGGGTGGGGCCTGGCTCACCCAGTCAGTGCGAAGGTGGGTTTGGTTTGCCCCCCACCCCCAGCAGAGGGCCTGTGACCCTTCCCCCAGAGACCCGCTGCTGCAGGGTGGGAGACAGACGGGAACTTCCCGCCCATCTCTCTCCCTGCCGGGGACACGCGGGGTGTCTGGGCTGGGGGCGTGACTGGCAGAAAGGTCCCAGCTCTACTGCCCTGGCCGGGTCACTTCCCGCTTGTAGGACAAGTCGGTGCTTGGCCAAGCGTAACGTGACCCCCTCAGCCTGACCCGGCGTTCTCTGGGGGCCAAAGTGGGGCTCAGTCCGGTCTGTGGAAACCCACCTGCAGCCCGACCTGTGGAGCGGGTATGGCCATTGTATCGCCATGGAAACTGACCGGCCCCTCCTGTGGAGAGGCAGCTGTCATGTTTGAATCAGCCCCAGCCCCTGTCTGACAGGCTGGGCGCTCCCTGCCCCATGCAGACTCCACAGCAGGGGCCTGATGCCACGTTCTTTGCATTTCCCATTTCCACAGCTGCCCAGGCGAGGTTGGAGCAGCTGGAGCAGAAGCGCAAGGCAGAGGAGGAGAAAAGGAAGCAGCTGGAGCAGCAGATGAAGGACCTAGAACGTAGCCACCTGGAGAACATTCGCCAGCTGGAAGCCAAGACAAAGGAGGAGACTGAAAAGATGAAGCAGGAGATGGAGACAGCTGTGCAGAGCAAGCTGAGGGAGCAGCAGACGCTGCTGGAGCAGGGCTTCAAAAAGGAAGCTGAGCAGATGAAAGAGCAGATGGAGCAGATGCAGAGGGAGGCAAAGGAGAAGGAGAAGATGTGGCTTCAGGGATTCCAAGACAGTGTCAGCCACATGAAAGAGAAACTGGAGCTGCTGCAGAAGGAAATGGTGAGTCCCTGTGGGGCTGGAGGGGCTGCTGGGATGACGCACAGAGCGTTTCCCCCTTGGAGCACCAGGGACACCCAGTGGCCAGTGTGGGGTGTAGATATGCTGCATTAACCCCCCAGCAAGGGGAGATCTTCCTTCTCAGCAAAGGGCTGCACTTAAAATGCTGCAGCTGCTCTGTAGCCCTCAGTGCAGCCTGTGCCAGGGCTGGTTCTCTCAGGGGTGGGGTTGGGCCTCGGTTTCCCATTCTGCTGGCCGATTGGAGCTGGGCAGGTCAGATGAGGGCCTGTCCCACATGCACTGGGAGGCGGGTTGGGGGCGGGGGAATTGTGTGTTTATCCAGCCACTGCCCATGTTGGCTCCTGAGGCCTGTGGGGAGAAGCCTTTAGGAGGTGAGCAGAGAATTGGGGGAGGAATCCCCCTTCCTTCCCATCTGTGTAATCGGTGTCACCCGGTGCCCCTCACTGCTGCATCTGGGCCCCTCCACAGAGAATCAGCAGGGTGGGGCTTGTTGCTCGGGCCCTGTTGGGAGCAGACATGGGCTGGTCACTGACCCCAGCGGGCAGAGACAGGAGCTGCCTTCCTGCCAGGCTGGGGGGCCCTGCCAGCTGGGCTGCTCGTGTGGGCCAGTATGTGACAGGCCGGGAGGGCTGACCTGTGACAGGCTGAGAGTGGGGGGGAGGCCTGGCTCAGACCCAGCCAGCTCTGCCAGGGGCCCCCTGGGGCTGTCTGCAGAAATGACTCCTGCCCCGCAGAGCACAGGTGAGGGGGGAGGGGCACAGCCCCCAGGCCCCCTGGGAGAGGGCAGGAGGGAGGCCTCATGGCTCCTGCACCCTCCAGAGCATGGCGTCTTCCAGGATGGGGGGGACAGCATGGTGGTGTTATAGCTCCTGGCCCCCAAGTGGTGGGAGAGGGTGGTCTTGTGGCTCCTGGCCCCCCAGAGCACCAGGGCGGTGGGATGGAGGGTGGATGCCAGGCAGCTGAGGGAGGTGGGACGTGGAGTGACGTGGTGATGTCATTCTGTCATCCCACAGGAAAATATTCTGTCTATAGGGGTACGTCTAGACTACAGGCTTTTGTCAACAGATACTGTCAACAAAGCTTCTGTCAACAAAGAGCGTCTAGACTACAGCCAGTTCTGTCGACAAAGCAAGCTGCTTTGTCAACATGACAGTGTAGATGCAATAACGCCTTCTGTCGACAGAACTCTGTCGACAAAAGGCGTTATTCCTCATAGAATGAGGTTTACCGCCGTAGACAAAACTGCTGAGTTCTGACGTTATGTCGACAGAACTCAGCGGTAGTGTAGATGCAGGTATAGTTTTGTTGACAAAAGTCCACTTTTGTCAATAAAACCCTGTAGTCTAGACACACCCTAGGAGTGCATCTGTGTGTCTGTGAGTCCTTCCTGTCTGTGCATCTTGCATTTGTTCAAGAACTCCTCCTAAGCTGTATGTGCTGGGAACACCCAGTTCGCAGAGCGAGGGGTATGGGGGGGGTGGTCTGAGAGCAGGGACGTGATGCTGAGAGTAGCCACTGTGGGCAACTACAGCCCAGCTAGGTTCCGCCATCGTGTCTGCCTCCAGACTGGGCAAGGAGCCCTCCTGCCCCAAACCCAGAGTCTGCTCCCCCAGGAGAGCTGGCAGGCCATAGGGCGGGTGCTGGATGCTGGTTCGGCCCCCAGAGACCGGCCCCCTTCCCCCAGACAGCCTGCTAGGCAGCCCATGGAGCCTGACCATTCCCTCTGAGTGCCCCCCCCCCACCAGGGTCTGCCCAGTGTAGCGGGCGATTGGAGGCTGAGGGTAGCCCATGAACTGCCGAGGCCCCCAGACCAGCTGCATGTTGGGAGGGGGGGCAACTGGAGGGGGGGGGCAACCTACAGAGTGCTCCCCCCTGCCCCCCACAGGGCTGCAGGACAGGGGGACAGCAGCAGCAGGCTGGGCCCCACCCCCACCCAACAAACGTCCAGCTCCCGATCTCCCCATCCTGGAAGGAGCCGCCCTCTGGAGAGCACCATCCTGGCTGCTCAGGAGGAGACACTGGCCAGGGAGCACTGACATGGCCCAAGGGGAGGAGCCACCGCTGGTACACTGTGATGTAGTGGGGGTTGTGTGCTCTGTTACGTTGGATGTGATTCCTACTGTCCTGTGCTGCTCTGCTGTAACCCTGTGTGTGTGCCTCAGTTTCCCTGGGCACTGCACCGGTACCTGGCTGGGGATGGGAATGTTGGGTCTCTCTCTCATAACTGGGGAGGCTTTTAAAGGCCTCCAGCAGGCCTGAGGTGGAGTCAACCGGCTCCAAACTGCCTGGGCCAGCGCCCTGTCAGACCAGAAAGTCCTTGAACTCTTCTCAGGATTTCAACTGCCATGCCCTGGTCCCCTGGCATCCGCACTGCAGCTCTGAGATGCCTGCCATTGCTGCTGGTAACACCCAGCCCCCCAACCCCCCACACCCAGCCCCCCAACCACCTTCCTATCAGTGCCCTCAGGAGACACCACGTTGCCGGCAGGGATCCCAGAGAGGACGCTCGCCTGCCCCTTCCTTAGCCCCCTCTTTCTTCTTTCCCAGCAGCAGCCCAAGCACCAGGTTTGACATCCATGTTGAGAACTGTGACCATCCCATGGAAACCCCTGTCATCTCTGGGAGCCATTTCCCCTTTCACCCCCACCTGGGGCCAGTCACCGCAGTTGCAGACAGTTGGGTGTTGGGGATCATCCACCCCGGATACCCTGTCAAATTAATTAGTTTCCACCTCATCCCCCTCCCTCCACTTTGCCTTCCCCCTTCCCCCTCCCACTGCAAGTTCTCCACAGGAGCGGCCAGGACCCAGCAGGGGTAGCCCTCAGGGCCCCACCTGGGCCTGGCCAGTGTTGTTCAGGGACCTTGTAGGGGGTTCCTATTTGAAAACCCAGGGGTGGGGGGGCTGACGCCTGCCCTCTTCTAAAAGCCCCTCCCCCAGCGTTGAGGGAGGGATGACCGGACCTGGGGTTCAACTGATTTCAAGGGGGCAAATGATGAGACACGTTAAGGGGGTCAAAGGTTTCAAACAAGGGAACCAGACGGTGACACCGAGCAGAGAACCCTGGACAGCGCCCACTGCTCCTCAAAGCTGTCAATGGAGCCCGTGGATGCTGCCCAGAGGAACTCTGCCCGGATGCGTGACACTAGGGAGGAACAGAAATAGGCCCCCCAGTCGCAGAGAACCCCTTCATCCAGCATCCTCCTCCTGGTGCTGTAGATGGCGGCTTTTGCCAGGGCCAGGAGGAGGCTGATGAGGTCTCAAGACTTTGTGGGGGTGCATGTAAATAAAAAGGTGTGGGGAAAAGTGCAGCCAGAACCTCAGCAAGAGGTTCTCGAGGAACCGGCATAGGGGCTGCAACCTGGCCCATTCCAACTATGCGTGCGCCAAGTTCTCCCTCATGCTGGAAAAAGGACAGGTGTCCGGGATGAGGGTGAACCCCGCTAGGTACACGTCCATGCTCACAGCTCTGTGAAGGAGCTGCCAACTGATGTCCCCAATGGGCTGCGGGATTAGGTTAGAATAAGCACTGACCCATCGGGGTTCCCCACCCTCCATAGGTCTTAAATAGCCCATAATTTGGTGTCGGGGTGGGACATGGGGGTGAGGAAATACAGGGTGAGAACACGAGCGTGTACAGGTAGTCTCTAAGCATGGTTTGGAAACAGACCAGCTGCAGGCAGCTGGGGGTCCATGGATCGGGGCCGGGGGGGCTATGGAATGGGGGACCAATAACGAGGACCAGAGGGCTTGCAGTGAGGTGGGGGGCATCCCCTGTTGCAGGGCTCACTGCAGGAAATCAAGAGCGGGCTGTGACAAAGCTGCCTTCCCCTCCTGGAGTAGGCACAGGAAAGTTGGGGGGATGGAGAGCCCCATGCACTGAGCAAGTGCTCAGGGATCCACCCAGCCCCCCTGTCATAGTCCAGGAGGTCTCCGACCTTGGTGGTTTCTGCCAGGATCAGGATCATAGAATCCTAGAGCTGGAAGAGACCTCAGGAAGTTCTGATCCCTGGCGCAGCGCCAGAAGCGATGGCACCATGCTGGCCATCCCCATCCCCATCCCCATCCCCGGCGAGGAGGTGGGCGGTGGAGGGAACAGGGCAGCCCCTATTGAACTGAGAATGTGGGACACGAAAACTACCCCCTGAGGGCTGCATGTAGTTAATGGGAATGAGACGGCACCCACAGGGGTGGCAATAACAGTGGGATGGTGGGGGGGGGAGCTGGCACCGTGGTGGGGTGGAAGGGGCGTAGGGTCAGGAGCGAAGGTGGGGATGAGGGTGATGGTGGAAGTGGGGCCAGGAATGGGCGTGGAAGTGGGGCTGAGGATGGTATCACAGAAAGAGGTGAGATTGGGACTGAGGGCATGGACAGGGGGAGGGACCGGAGAGTAGAATAGGGTCAAGGGGACAGTCCCCCAATCCTTGGCCACCAGACTGCAGCACATCCCAAACGGGGTTGGGGACCAGGGGAACGGAGGTGGGGAGGGGCCCATGCCGACCCCGGGCTCAGATGGCTGGTCAGAGCGTCTGTCTGAAGCCGCGGTGTCGGTTGGAGTGATGGTGGCAACCGGGCCCCCAACAGGGAGGGAGGGTGACTGCTCTGCCTCAAAGGTGGGGGAGACCCTTGGCCTCAATGGCTTCAGACGTGGTGCCCGAGATGGCCGGGCCAATGTTCAACAGCAGGGGCACCTTGAGGGTGAGGATGGAGGTGGACGCCTGGGACTTGGGGGAGGGTGAAGGAGGGGGCGGCACAACTGAGTCGCGGCCCAGACTGAAGCCTGTTGGCAGGGGGTCGTCCTACCCGTGGGCGAGCGGAGTCAGACCCAGAGCTCCCATCTCCTCAAAGATGGAGCTGAAATCCAACCCCACGGCCCCAGAGTCCTCCCCGCCAGTTGCAGAAGCAACAGTTGTGTCGGCAGTGACAGCGGGGGGCACAGTTGACAAAGGGGCCAGGGGAGATCCACATGAGGTCTCCTCAGGAATGGGCTCCACAGCGGGGGATGGTGCTGTTCCCTCCACGCTGCCGTGACTTCCGTGGCTCATGCATCCTGCTGGTGCCTATGGGGGAGGGGGATTGTTGGCAGCAGTGGCTCCCCCTCGGTATTTCGTGGACAGGGAGATTGAGCTCACAAACCGCAGGCTCCGCACTTCACCTGACAAGCATCCAGCGCTTGGAGGGTGGGTTGTCAGGGGCAGGGCCAGGAGGTGCAGATGTTTTCCAGGGGGGGGGAGGCAAGGGAGGGGGAGAGGGGGGTAGGGAAACATCCCACTGGGGACAGCCCTCTCCCTCGCCGGGCAGTGACCTCACCACCCTCTCCTCCTCGGGCCCCGCCAATTTGGGTCGTACAGAGGAGGGGCCTGCCTGCTCGCCTGGGCATACTGAGGAGGGGGACAACTCTGGTGCTGGAGCAGAACCGTTGGTGGGAGGAGGGGCATCCATGGAGGCTGGACTACCAGGAAGGCCGATGGTGTTGGGGCCGGCATCCTCCTGGGCCTTGGGGGTCTGGACGCCTCCTCTGACGGGGCCAGAGGGAAGTCCCTCCAGACATGCCCCATCCCCCAGCAGAGGAAGCACCAGGTCTCCAGTGGAGCCTATAAAGGGCCCCCTGGTAGGGCACCATGAAGGACAGTACATGATGGAGGGTGGGGTCCTTACAGCCCTACAGGAGAGGGCTGATGGTTGAAATGGGCCTCCCCAAGGTGGGGGAGGGCAGGCAGCAGGGTGGCATTGGGGAGGAGGGGCAGGACGGAGGTGAGAACCACCCATATGCCCAGGTCCTCCAGAGGCGTGAGGGGCATGTGCAAACCCCCTCCCCACCAGGCCCCTCTCCAGCGCCTCCTGGGTGGCAGCACCTGAGGCAAGGAAGAACACCACCTTCCTGTACATCTTGGAGGCCACCACCACGGCCGAGGCCCCCACCAACCTTGCCAACACCTACATGTATATTTCCACATGGGGCGAGGCAGGGACCAGGAGGCAGCGGATGCCATGCTTCCTGGTCATTGTGGGGAAGGGGCCCCGGCCACCTGGGATGGAGCTGGTGGTGGCGGTTGGGGCTGATGATACAGTGGCACATGGGGGGCAGTAGTGGCCACCAGGGTGTATGTTTCAGGGGTGCAGGTGGATCACCCCCAGATCCAGTGGGGGGATGGCAGGTGAAGGAGAGGCTGCAGCAGGTGTTGGGGCCGCAGTGGACAGGGCAGCCTCAGCCATGGATGGTTTGGCTTTCCAGGCCGGGCCTTTGCCCTTCTTTGTCCTCTGGTTCTTCTTGCCGGCTGAGGCGGAGGGGCCTCCCGAGTTGGGGGGAGCATCGGCCATGGCAGTGGCGGAGCCCGGACCGGGGGTCAGGAGATCAGCTGCAACGGTCTGCGGGGTCGATGGCACCAGGGGAACCTTGGGGTCAACCGGGACAGGAGAGGGGGCGGGGATGTCCTCCATTGTTGGGAGGGGTGGAGAAGGTACGGATCATAAGGAAGGTGGCTGGGTGTCAACTTCTCCTCCCTGCCAATCAGTAGAGGAGGGATGGAGACGAGTGCGGAGGGTGGGGAGGAGATTGGGGAGGGTGCGCCAACCACTCCTCCCAGCTAAGGCAGAGGTGGGGGAGGAGGGTGCTCAATTGGGGGTGTCCAGGGAGGGGTATCAGCGACTCCTCCTTGCTGGGCAGGAGGGCTCTGAACGCGGGGGGGGGGGAGGGGGCGAGCGAGGGAAGGGAGCGGCAGCCACTCCTCCCTGCCGCCTGAAGGTGGAGGAGGAGGACACAAGAGAAAGGGGCAGGGGTGCAAGGGGAGAGGGTACGTGGAAGAGGGAGGGCGCTAGTGGAGGAAGGGCACAGCTGGGAAACTGAGGAAGGGGGAAGCTGGCGACTGCTCCTCCCTGCAAGGCTGGAGCAGAGGAGGAGGGTGCCAGAGGGAGGAGCAGGGACGTGAGGGGAGGGGTCATGATTGGGGAGGAAGGGGAAGCAGTGGAGGGGGTGGGCCTGTGTCCCCCCTGACACTCCACTCTTGGTGGCAGTCTCCCCCCTTGGCTGTTGCAGACTCACAGCCTGCACCTACTGGACCCCGCCTGAGCAAGGGGATCCAGCTGGGTTCACCTCTTTAGACTCCTTCCTCGCCGCCCCGCCCGGAACCAAGGGCCTCGGTCGCCAAACTGTTTATTTTGCTGCCTTGCTGTGAGCGAGGGCCTGGGGGCTTTAGACGGCGTGTTTAGAGCCCCGGCCTGTGGGCTCTAAACTATCGGCTGCCGCCTGCCCCTAGCAAGGGCCTGGGCTCCAGACCAAACCCGCCGCTGACTCCCCAAAACGACCACACAGGGTAGTGGGTCAGCGTGGCTGCCCAGTGACCCTGGAGGGCGATGCCCCTCCCACAGCCTACCCACTCACAGAGCCCCTCGCATTCTGCACCCACCCTGCCCCAGGCTGCAGGTCTCCTCACACAGGACCAGGCCACCTCTGCCAGCCCCATCACGGCCCTGCTCACTTCACGGCTTGGCTGTTGTCTGGAACTGGTAGAGAGGCTGGGCTGCCTGCACCTCTGTGTGACTCATCCTTACCCAACGCAGGGAGCCTGCCCCAGGGCTGCCCCAGGGTGAAATGGAAACACTTCCCCTCCCGGCTCACTGAGCCAATGCCCGCCCTTGCATTAACAGGAGTGAGCAAAACACGAGGAGTCATTCTTCTGCTCTGTGCTGATTAGGCCTCAGTTGGAGTGTTGTGTTCAGTTCCAGGCACCACATTTCAAGAAGGATGTGGAGAAATTGGAGAATGTTCAGAGAAGAGCAACAAGAATGATGAAAGGTCTAGAGAACATGAGTTATGAAGGAAGACTGAAAGAATTGGGCTTGTTTAGTCTGGGAAGGAGCAGACTGTGAGGGGACATGAGAGCAGTTTTCAGTATCTAAAAGGGTGTCACAAGGAGAAGGGAGAAAAATTGTTCTCCTTGGCCTCTGAAGACAGGACAAGAAGCAATGGGCTTAAATGCAGCAAGGGAGGTTTAGGTTGGACATGAGGAAAAACTTCCTAACTGTCAGGGGGGTTGAACACTGGAATAAGTTGCCTGGGGAGATTGTGGAATCTCCATCCCTGGAGATATTTAAGAGCAGGTTAGACAGGTACCAGTCTGGGATGTTCTAGACAATACTGGGTCCTGGTTTGCTTGGTCTTGGACTCAATGACCTCTCACGGACCCTTCCAGGTCTAATGTTCTATGATTCTAACACTGCAGGCCAAAAAGCAATGAGAGTTTGAGACACATTTTTTACATTGATAACTCCACAGAACAATTGGGCACAGAAACTCAGTAAAACCTCCACTTAGACCAGTTTACAAAGTCTCTGGTCAGCGATAGAACCACTGGTGACCTTAAAGACAAGGAGTTCAGACAGAGGCTGTTTCCTGATGGAGATTTAGCTTCAGACAGAAAGAGGCAGGAGTTGGGGCACCGAGCACCCCTCTGTAAAGGGCTTGGCTGCCTGGGTCTTGCCCACCTGCTCAGAGTTGCTCTAGGTGGGCCAGGCAGGAAGTTTCCCTCAGGACAGATTCATAGGGACCTTTGGGAGAGTCACCTTCCTGTGCCGGGTGTGGGGTCAGTCACTTCCCAGGGTTACCTGGGTGTATCCCACTTAGTCACTTCCTGTCACTGGGGAGCCTCAGCCACTTGTGTCCCTCAGCGCCCCTGTTCTCTGCCTTTGGCACGTCAGAGTCCAGGCTCCTCAGGAAAAAAATGCTCTTGCTATGGCGAGTTAATTGAATGGGGTGGGACTGGGCACGGGGCCTGGTGCACGGCTCTACTACTGACTGCGACAAAGACATGGCAAAGTGGGTTCCAGTGACTTCAGTGTACTTAGATTGTTAGAAAACCATTGCCAAGGTCCCTCCCCAAAGACTTTTAAGCAATGTGAGTTGTCATGGGATAAGCGGGAAGGGTTAGCTAGCTAAAAGTCAGGAAACAAAGGGCAGGAGTAAACGGTCAATTTTCAGAATGGAAACAGGTAACTGGAAGTGTTCTGAAGAGCTCTGCACTGGGACTGGTCCTCTTCAACTCATTCATAAATGCTCGGGAGAAAGAGGTAAATAGGGAGGAGGCAAAATCTGCAGATGATTCAAAGCTACTGGAGATAGTTAAGTCTAAGGCAGGATGCTAAGAGCTACAAAGGGATCCCATAAAAGTGGGTGACTGAGCAACGAAATAGATGAAATTCAATGTTGATCAGTGTAAAGTAATGCACATTGGAGAACAGAATCCCAACTGCATGTACAATGTGACAGGGACTAATTTGGGTACAACCACTCAAGAGAGATCTTGGAGTCATTGTGAATAGTTCTTTGAAAACATCCACTCAGTGCGCAGAGGCAGTCAAAAAACCAAACAATTATAGGAATCATGAAGAAGTGGATAGATAATAAAGGTCCGTCTACACAGCAACATTATTTCAAAATAACGTAGTCCGTGTCTACACAGCAGGCAGTTATTTTAAAATAATGTCAAAGTATTGTTAAGCTGTAGGACTTCTTACTCTGACTCCTGTAACCCTCGTTGTATGCGGTGTGAGGGCAGTTGGGGGAAGAGTGCTCTATTGTGAAATAAGTGCTGTGTAGATGCTCCCAATTTCGAAATAAGCTATTTCCAAACAAGCTACACAATTGACATAGCTCAATTTGCGTAGCTTATTTCGAATTAAGACCTGATGTACATATGCAGCCAAAGACAGAGAATATCTTATTGCCATTGAATAAATCCATGTCATGCCCACATCTTGAATACTGGGTGCAGATTTGGTTGCCCCATCTCAAAAACATGTGCCAGACTGGGAAAAAGATTCAGAAAAGGACAAAAATGAATAGGGGTGAGGAACAGCTTCAGTCTGAGGAGAGATTAGTAAGAATGGGATTTTGCGGCTTGGCAAAGAGACGACTAACGGGGATATGATAGAGGGCTATACAATCATGACTGGTGAGGAGAAAGTGAATAAGGAAGAGTTATTTACTCCTTCTCATTAATAAAAGCACGATGAGTCACCAAATGAAATCAATGGACAGTAGGTTTAAAAGAAACAAAAGCCAGTACGTTCTCACACAACACAAAGCCAATTTGTGGGACTCCTCGTCAGAGGATGCTGTGAAATTGATACGGGGATTTGAAAAAAATAGATAAGTTCCCGGAGGACAGGCCCATGAATGGCCATTAGCCTGGCTAGGCAGGTTGGTGTCCCTGGGCTCGGTGTGTCACAGCCTGGCGATGGGCGACAGGGGAGGGATCATGTGATGGTTCCCTGTTCTGTTCCTTCCCTCTGGGGCACCTGGCACTGGCCGCTGTGGGCAGACAGGACACTGGTCTGGATGGGCCTTTAGTCTGGCCCAGTGTGGCCGTTCCTATGACCGTGCAGGAGAACCCTGAGGTGCTGAGCCCTGGCTCCCAGCCTGAGGCACCGACCCTTCCAGCCCGATAAGCAGGGCACAGGCTCAGGGTTCTCAGTGGGTCTGTTGGGTGAGATCTGAGACCCTCAGTGTCTCAGCCCACGAGAAGCCCCAGCAGGCTGGAGAGCCAGACACAGGGCGGGCGCCCTGAGCCCTGGGGCAGAGCTGGTCTGAGCTGCATATCAGTGGGGCCTTGCCAGGGATGGCCACAGAAAGGTCTGTCAGCACCACAGGCCCCACAGCACCTCAGTTCAGCGCCCTTTGGGAGACCAACCCCCTCCTGAGCTGTGCCTGGCTGGGCTCCTGCTGCCCCCGAAGCCAGGTCTGGCCACTCCGGCCACGTCGGGGGAGCCAAGGGGACTGACAGCGTCTGCTTTCTTCTCCAGAATGAGAAGTGGTGCGTCTTGCTCTGAGCCGGGCCGGATCCGCGCCGAGGGGCCTGAGGAAACGTTCCGACCAGTCCTGGGAGCGACGCTCACCCAAGCGCCACAACCCGCTGCCGGGCTCTGGGGGTCACTCTGCGCTGATCACCCGGGTGCCGCCCGCCCGCCCTGCCCCACAGAGGGCCGTAGGGTCGGGGCTTTCCCTGCTGGGGGCTTTGCTGGGAGATTAAAGCTTCCTGAGCACCGAGCCGTCGCCTCTGCAGTTTGTTCCCTGCTGCCCCTCGCGCCGACCCCGCCTGCGGCTCTGAGCGGCTGGGCCCCGCGCTGGCGTCTGGCCTGCTCTGTGCCCAGCTCCAAGGCAGGCAGGGCCCCGGGCCGGCTCCTGACTCTGGGGCCGGGGGAGTCTCCTCACTCTCCAGCCTGCACCCGGCCACTTGCTGAGGGGCTTTTCCATTCCCACCCAGCGCCCAGCACAGGCCCCTTCCTCAGCCCTCGGGACACACGCGACCCCCTGGCTCGGGGTCTGTGCCCCACGGGCTGCCGGGCACCGGGGGGACGTCCCCAGGGCCACTCCCACCCAGTGCTGCCGGGGGGGGTGCAGGCCCCTGTGAGAGGGAGTTTCCGGGGGGCTGCCCTCTGCAGCTAAGCACCCCAAGGGGGGCTGCATGGGTGGGGGGGGCACCCAACCATCATTTCCAGGAGGGGGCCCGTGTCTGGTGCAGGGCTTGGGGGGAACTGGCCCAGAGACTCTAGTGAACCAAGGTGAGGAGCTCAAGCAGCCGCCCCTCATAGGCAGCACCTCAGCCCTCAGCCAGCCCCCCAGTACTGCACCCAGGTGTGTGTGTGTGACGCCTCCCCAGAAAGGGGAGTGGAATAGAGTGGGGGGGTTCAGGAGTCAGGGCAGGGGCTGGATGCTGAGGGATGGGGGATAGTGGGGGGGCAGGAGGCTGGATGGGGGACTCAGGGTAGGGGTTTGTGGGGGGTTGTAGGGCCATGCAGGGACAAGGGCCCATGTAGGGAGACCAGAAGGCTGAATTCTCCCCAGATCCCTACCAGGACACCTCTCGCTCCCCCTCCCTTCCCGTCACTCACAGGGGATGCGCGGGCAGGAGCCAGTGTGGGGCTGTCCCTGCTCTGCCCCTGCCCCCCGGTGGAAGGGAGGCGCCGGCTGCTTCCCTCTCCCTGCCGGACCGTGGCGGGAGGGGGACTCTAGCAGCCTACAGCACGAAACTCGGGGTAGGGGGGGATGGTCAGTAGTGATGGGTGGCAGAACAAGGAGCAATGATCTCAAGTTGCAAAGTTCAGGTCTAGGTTGGATTTTAGGACAAACGATTTCCCTAGGCAGGTGGGGAAGCCCTGGGCTCGGTTCCCTAGGGAGGAGGTGGAATCTCCATCCCTAGAGCTGTTTAAGTCCCGGCTGGACAAAGCCCTGGCTGGGCTGATTAAATTGGGGTTGGTCCTGCTCTGGGCAGGAGATTGGACTTGACCCCTGAGGTCTCTGCCGGCCCCATGAGTTGATGGACTGTCCAGGATTTCCAGGTTTGTAGATCTTGGTAGCAGACAGACTGAGCCATCCCGTCCATAATACGGTTCGGGGCGACCATCCCAAGGCCTGCCCCACAGCGACCAACTCAATCGTCCTTTTGATGGGACAGTCCCCCGTTAGCGGCAGGGCCCAGGGCCGCCTGGGGGATTACCTGGTAAGGGGGAGTGGGGCTGACATGGGGCAGGCTTCCCACGCACTCAGCACACCAGCAGAAGCCAGAGGTAACTGGCCACCTGTTCCACTGGGCTGGCCTCCCAGCACCTGCCCTCTGCTCCCCCCTGGCAGTAGGAAGCAGAGCCCCAGCCCTGGCCCCAGCCCACTCCCCTGAGCCCTGCGTTCCGGGGTTGGGGCAGTCCACTTCCCCCCACCATGGGGAGTGCGGTGGGGCCCGACCCTGCTGCCTCCTTGTGCCAGGCCCCCTGGGTCATCCCCCAGCTGGGGATGTGCAGGGAGAGGGCTTGGGGGAAATGGTGCAATGAGTGGGAGGGGCCAAAGGAGGGGCGGGGCTTGGGGAAGGGGCGGAGTGAGGCAGGGCGGGGGCGGAGCAGAGGTAGGGGAGGCTGCGGGGTTGGGGGTTGCCCCCGGCCACGTGCCTCACTAGGGACAGCCCTGCAGCTAGAAGAGGCCTGGTCGGGGTGCCAGGGGGGTGTCTGCAGATTTGTTCACCCGCTTTTGCCTGCAGTTTTGGGTGCAGATGGGGCAGTGACTTTGGCGCTGCCCCATGGCCTGTGCACTGCGGTGCCGGGGAGTTGCCTGGCCGCCTCCCGTTGTAAGCCCACCTGTTTGGGATGACTGCAGCGCCCCCATCAGCTTCTTCGGAGGCCGTGTCAGTGCAGTGTCTGCGGCGGTGCCTCCGGCAGTGCTGGCCGAACTGAACCGGTCCTTCCCATCCCAAAGAACCAGCCACAAATCCCCGGTCAGTTTACATCTGGATCTTACCCACAAGATCACGCTGAGCCAATCCATTAACATCTAAAATCTAAAGGCTGTGTCTACATTGGCGCGATCTTGCGCCAAAGCGGCCGTTTTTGTGCAAAAACATGCTGCCTGTCTACACTGGTGGGGAGTTCTTGCGCAAGTACACTGACGTTCTAATGTATGAAATCAGGGCTTCTTGCACAAGAACTATGACGCTCCCGCTCAGGAATAAGCCCTCTTGCGCAACTGTTCTTGCGCAAGAGGCCAGTGTAGACAGGCAACATGAATTTCTTGCTCAAGAAAGCCCGATGGCTAAAATGGCCATCAGAGCTTTCTTGCGCAAGAGAGCGTCTACACTGGCACAGATGCTCTTGCGCAAAAGCACATCTCTTGCGCAAAGGCACATGCCAATGTAGACGCTCTCTTGCGCAAATACTTTAACGCAAAAACTCTTGCGTTAAAGAGTATTTGCGCAAGATCATGCCAATGTAGACACAGCCCTAAGGTTTATTACTAAAAGAAAGAAAAGCCTGAGAGTGAGGTTGTTAAGTTCTCAATGCAGGCTCTTAGCAGAGATGTTACAAACTGCTATCTTAAAAGTCTCTGGTGTACTTTCTATGTTAGGACGGGTCCACGGTTCTTCCCGGCTCTCTGTCCCTCGCAAGGCTGCATCTGGGATCAGGAGCAAAATTGAAGACCAGATGGAGTCTGCCTCATGGCACTTATATATCTCTCCTGGAGTCCCCCTGGCCAGAGCAGGCCACATGGTCAAGTGACCTGTCCATGTTTCACATGCTGGCAGCCATTATGCCAGGGCTGTTTGCATGTTCCCAGATGCCTTCCTCAGGCATGTACTGGCCTCTCTGAGAGCCATTGTCCCTGGGACTAGTTAGCACAGTCATTGATTGTGCTCATAGTGGCCTGGACTGCCTGTTGTAAAGAACAATTGTTCAGAGCCCATATTCATAACTCCACATACAGATATCACACAAGTACATGAGTAGCAGATATAGAATCAGTAGAACAGAAGTTTTCATTTGACACCTCACATGGCCCCCTTTGGATAGACCTTGGGGCAAACACCCCCCCCCCCTACCCCCCGTGGGCACAGCAGTGATCTGGCTGCTCCCATTAAAATCTAGTAATGTGACACCCCCACCACAAAATTGATGCAGGAAGTGATGCCAATAACATCACCGAGGGCATCACAGGCCTCCCCCCCTGTTTTGGCTCTGTGCTACTACGGGTTCTAATCCGGTATTAGAAACAAGAGTACAGAACTGGACAAGTGTATGAAAACCTGGCTCGCCTACAATAGGCTTCCTCGTTGTAAGGTCTGTCATAGCGACAACCATGTCCTTGCACTGTTTTATAAACCCAAGGTAAAACTTGGTAAGACCCACAGCCAATCAGATCTGCTTTTGCAGCATGATCCCCATGTGTGTCATGTGATCTTGCCCAGTGCTAAAGAAAATAGTAAAGTTATCCAGGCCAGCGCTCGCACTTGTCTGAAATCCAATTAACATTGAGTTAATGTAAGGATTCTCATCCCCCATAACATAGGCATCTTGGCCCTTAGCCATGAACACATAATGGTGGTGTGCCTCAGTTTCCTTTTCCACACTGTACATTGTGGCTGCAATCTTCTTTGGCCTGTAAGAAGTTCCAAGATTAACTTCAGGCATTAACTGTGACATATCAACATCACAAGGTCCTTTAACATACAGTCTGTCATTTGGTACATTTCTTGACAGGTTCAATGTTTTTTTCCAAAACAGCATGCCCATTGGACATTTTTACAGTTCTGGGTAACACAACAGCACATTGGTTACAAAAGTTAACATCAGTAACAAGAGCAACTCCATATCCAGTGTATATTGACAACACTTTCTGTCAGCATGCCACATCTTTGGCTCCATACCCGTGTAGTTCTGGCTCCTCAGGTTTAAACTACAATTTCCCTTTGCCAAAGCAAGTTCTGCCCTTCCCCTTGTCCTGTGGGATCAAACCCTGATGTCTCTGGCTTAACAAAGACAAAGGGCTGGCTGGGTGTGACCTCCCAGTCAGTCAGGTAACAATACCAGGCAGTAGATTTACAAATCTCTTGTCCTTCCACCTCCAACCTCTGCTCCCACATGGAATCAGATGTCAGAGTTCCCTGATCAATTACAAGTGAGATGGGAGTTTACCTGCCATCTCCTACATTCTAGAAAGAGTAGCCACACAGCTGTTCTGCTCTGCATACTTAGCTACACAGTCCTTCCCCTGAATCTGGGACCTAGTCTGTCCACCCTCATAATCAACCTGGAAACAAGCCTGTCCCAACCACACTGACTTCCCAGCAAGCTGGTGAAATACAGTCACTTAGTTACCAGACTCTTCCAATTCTCTGGATTTATCTGTCTCATCTGAGACAATCCTCAGCCCCTCTGAGACACCTCCACAACCATCCACACTGGATCTTTCTAAATCCAAGTCCGTGGAGTCACTGTGAACAGACAACCTGACTACGTCTACACTAGCAGCTTCTTGCGCAAGAACTCTTTTGCGAAAGAGTTCTTGTGCAAAAACTCTTCCACAAGAGAGTGTCTACACTGCCATGTGCTTTTGCGCAAGAGCATCCATGCCAGTGTAGACGCTCTGTTCCGCAAGAAAGCTCTGATGGCCATTTTAACCATAGGGGCTTCTTGCGCAAGAAATTCATGTTGCCTGTCTACATTGACTTCTTGTGGAAGAGCTCTTGCGCAAGAGGTCTTATTCCTCATGGGGGAGAGGAATAACTCTTCCGGAAGAAGCCCTGTTTTACAACTCTGTACTGTAAATTTACTTCTGGAAGAACGCTCATGCAGTGTAGACAGCTGGCAAGTGTTTGCGGAAGAACGGCTGTTCTTCCACAAGAAGCTGTGAGTGTAGACATAGCCCTTCTGTCTCTCAGGCACTGAAACAAGAGTCTCACACAACAAGCTACTGACTTTTACAGGCAGAACTTTCTCCTGATCTTCCCCAAGCAAGGAGCTTTTATTCTCTTCAGCTACCACCAACTCCTGCAATTCCTTTACTCCTTGAATCATCTCTGGCCCATCAGGTGGATTCCTAGACAATCCCCCTTCAGGCAAACAGAGGGACTCACGAGATACAAGGTCAGAGACATTCCCCTTCCCATTGCAACTCTCTGGACTGGCCCCCTGAAGGCTCCCTGTCCCAGCGCACACAAGGGTAGGACCCATTCTCGCTTCCTCGAGTAACACACAAGCCCCAGAACCATCTGATCTCTGGGATCCTGGCCCAACACTGCCTGGATCTACCCCAGTCACAGCATCCTTCGCCCCAGCAGACACAAACCAAGGGCCACCCACTTTCTGGGCCTTAGCTGTATCCAGTCCTAACTCTGGGACAACAGCCCTGCCCTCAGCCTTCACAGGCAGAGAGGCACCATCCTCAGACAAAGGACAGGGAGGAAACCCTTCCTCCACAGGCCTGCTGCTGCCACACACAGACAGACAACTAGAGACCGTCTGTCCTTTGTCCCAGCACCCCTGGCTATTCTCAGGCAGACAGCTAGTGACTGAGACAGCTTCCTTCACTGCCCCACTGCTACTTCCAGCAGGCAAACTGTCAGCCTCCACACACTGTGGCTGCTCGCACTGTGCCTCTTCACACAACTCACTTCCAGCTTGTGCAAGTGCAGTATCATAAGCACCACCAGCCAACAACCCATCACTCTCCAGAGCTGTATCTTGTTCCTCAGTGAGGAATCTACCCTGGCCACCCACTGCAACCTGCTCACCATGGCCAAATGCAGCCCAGCCTCCTCCCACGGGACCGCTGTGGCTCTGGAACCAGCTGGACTCGTCCTCCCAGCCCTCCTTACTGTCCTGCTGGTGAATGTCCTCTCCTGATCTCCCCTCCCGTGACACAGCCCTGCTGCCCTGGGGAGCTGCGCCGCTGTGACAGGGCTCGGATTCACTTCCCCTGATGGAATGAACAGAATAAAACAGACACGAGAAAACTGAGTGGGGGCAGGTCTCTGTGTGTGTGGGAGGACGACGACTGATTCTTGGATCATGTCTGTGTGTCTGTCTGTAATAGTGAATCTCAGATATTGTGTGTCTTCCTGTGTGTGATAATGAGTGTTAGACTCTGTACGTGTGTGATCTTGAATTTTGAAGCATGTGTGTTTGTGATAGCAAGTCTTGGATCGTGTGTGTCTAGGTATTGGTCTGTGTGTGTGTGTGTGTGTATGTGTGCGTGTGTGTGTGTGTGTGTAATCCTTGAGTCCTGGATCGTGTGTATCATTGTGACCCTTGGAGCATGCGTGTGATAGCGTGTCCATGTGTGTGTTGTGTGTGTGTGGGGATTACGTGTGTCTGTTGCTGGTGGTCTGATGGATTTCCTCATGTTTAATTTTAGTGGGGTCCTCGAGGGGTCAGAAGCCTGGTTGTGAGGCTGATTGGAACTAGGACAACCCCTTATAATGGAATGGGGAGAGCATGCACAGAGGCACACATGCACAAACACACATGCACATACACACACACATGGAAGCAGCCTGCACGGCTGTCTCCTGTGCCACCCCCCCTGACAGGCCCTTATATGGGAGGGGAAATGAGGTTGGTTTAATTGTGGGGCCTTTTCCATCCCAGAATAGTCCCACTTTTTATCACAAAGCTGAAAAAATGTTCAGTCCCCCGCTGCTGCCCTTTAATTACACTGTGAATGTGGGTTTCTGGCAGGGCCACCAGCCAGGGCTGGAAACCCCCTGGGGTTAAAGCAGCCACCTGGGGATGCCAGGGCCCTGCTGCCTCCTGCACAAAACAGCCTCTGGAAAGATGCCCTGGACCAGGAGTGAACCCTGGACTCGGGCAGGGATGGGGATTGGGGGACGGGGGACGGGGTGTTAACACTGGCAGTAAAGGAGATGTGTCTGCAGCCCTGTAGTTTAGCAGCTCCCTAACCTGCTTTACAGGCTCCAGCCACTAGAGGGAGCCAAAGACTTGGGTCCAGGTTACACTGGTGCCACTGTGAACCAGCCCCTCCAGGGGCTGTGGGGAAAGTGAGGCAGCGGGCTAGGATCCACAGAGACCGGCCCACCTAGGATAATGTGGACGACCCTTAACCCCTCTGCAGGGCTGCCCCTTTACAATGTAGATTTAAACAGAGGAGTAGCCGTGTTAGTCTGGATCTGCGAAAGCGACAAGGAGTCCTGCGGCACCTTATGACTAACAGATGTGTTGGAGCATAAGCTTTCATGGGCAAAGACCAGCTTCATGCATCTGATGAAGTGGGTCTTTGTCCAAGAAAGCTTATGCTCCAATAAATTTGTTAGTCTATAAGGTGCCACAGGACTCCTTTTCTATTGAGAGGGCATTAGTCTGTGGAACTCCCCTGCCACTGGAAACCACCAGAGCCAGGATTCCAACCTGTCTGGTCATTTGGACACACAAGGAGGGTGCAGGGAGTGTGGTGAACAGGAGGGGAGGCCATGAGCAATCAAGTGAACATGACATTTTGCAACAGTGTGTGTGTGTGAGAGAGAGAGAGCGATCCCCATTTATCTGGCTTCTGGCCTCAACTCCCCTGAGTCTGTCTGTGTCTCTTTGCATCAGGTGCTAGCCAGATCGATAGCAGGGCACACACTGGGCCAGGCATCGAGCAGACAGACTCTAGTCAAGACTAAAATCTCTGTTGTGGTGCTGCAAATACCCCAGTTGAGATCAGGGCTTTAGCAGTGCTGGAGGCTGCCTGGACACACAACAAGAGCTGGGCTCCTTCCTCAAGGGCTTATGGTCTACACAGAGACTGTGGTGTGAGGGGAAACTGAGGCACAGAATTGGGGGAAGGATGCCAGTGGCTGAGGGGGAGCAGGAGAACCAGGGCTAGCACCCAGAAGTCCTGTTAATGTCTCTCTACAAATAAAAAAAGACCAGGAGCTGACATGGGGCGTCAGCCGGGTCTGACAACAGAGGGTGAGAACGGAAGGTGCTTGAGAAGTCCAGCTCCAGGGCACGTCTGGCGAGGCCTTGGCTGTGTTTGGTGAGATCGCTGGGCACAGACTGACCCGGCAGAGGAGATGGCGGCCGCAGAACGGGACCGGCTCCGTCTCTGGAGACCCCCAGGAGAAATGAAGACGAGGGGATGGATGGGTTTGGGGTTATTGATATGAGGGGGGTCTCACCCTACGATGCACCCATTGGCCAGCTGCACTACCCACCCCCGGAGCTTGCTGGACCCTCCATCCCCTTCCTCATGCCAGGGTCTCTGTGGCATGCCATTCCCCATACCTGGGCGCTGCCTGCCCCCTCCCATCCCTCATGCCAAAGGCTGGGCCCTGGTCTACACTAGGGAGCTATTGTGAGAGAACCCCCCTTATATCAAAATAACCAGCGGAGCGTCCACACGGCCACGCCCCTGATTTCCCAACAAGGGGCTTTTCTTCTGCCCTGAGTGAAAAAGGGGCCAAAGCCGAAATCCAGCATCATCAGGCAGCCACCTGGGGTCAAGAGGAACTCGCTAGAATCCACAGGCTAGTTAAACACCTGCAGCCAGGAATATTCTGACCATGTAATCTGACCTAGAGCCCACAGCCCCCCCAAGCCCTCCCTGAGCAGTTGCTTCCTCTGCCCGTGCCCTGGAGGGCGGTTGGACGGGTGGGGAGAGCGCAGGTCTCATCCATGCCCCTCCTGAGGCCGCCCTCTGAGGCTGCAGACCAGCACCTTTTGGAGACACGCAATGGGTGCTGCTGGGCATGCTGCTCCACTGTCTGTCTGGACTGGGCCCATCGCTCTAGCGCGCGGCAGTTCTCAGACTGTGGGTCAGGACCCCAAAGTGGGTCACAAGCCGGTTTTCATGGGGTCTTCAGGGTGGGGCTTAGACTTGCTGAGATCCAGGGCTGGAGATGAAGCCCATGTGTGCCCAGCCCCCGCCGCCAAGCTGAAACTGAACCTTGCACTCCTCCACTCAGCCCTGGGGCTGAAGGTGGGGGCTCAGGCTGACTGGTGCATGGGAAGTGCTGTGGCTAGAAGGAGGCTGCAGAGGAACGAGGAGGCCAGCTGCAGGGGTCCCAGACTGAGCCTCCAGTCCAGCGAGAATCCCACATGGACGTCTTGGAGACTCTGGCATTTCGCCCTCCTGGGGCTCCAGCACCAGCGGGGGGGAGGGCTGCTCATTTTGTGCTGTAACACGTTAATTTCCTTGTTCAGTTCTGCAGGGTGGGGGTGGGGAGCCCTGGGGCACGGCCCAGAGGGGGAATCTCCATAGACCTGAGGCCATTTGCTGGGGGTACCCAGCACATGGGTCCCGTCTAAGGCTTGTTCGGGCTCAGAGGGGGTAGCCCCATAGTCCCCTGGAACATTAGCAGCTCTTCCCAAGGCCCTTCCCCCCGCTCTCGGGCTCTGGTTTGGGCGGGGGGTTGGTCTGACAAGCTGGTTCGGCCCCATCACGCCGCTGGGAACCACATGCTTTGGTGAGAAGGGCAGGACATGCAGCCGGGCAGCACACAGAGGCCGGACGATGCCAATGGGAAACAAGGCGCCAGTGTTTCACTGGGGAGCGATTAAGCAGAGAAGCCAACTCCCCAGGGCAGTGGGGGGGTCTTCCTCCAGAGTCTGACTGGGGCCGTTCTGGGGGGGCACCAGACACACACACACCAATGGGCGCGGCCCTGGGGCTGAAATCCACTGGCTGGGGTTAAGGGGGAAGCCTGGCTGCTCTGCTGGGCCCCTCTGGCCTTACACTGCCTGAGTCCAGCCTGGCCAGGGCAGCAGGTGAGCTCCTTCTGCCAGAGAGCTCCTGGGGGCTGCCTGCCTCTGGGGAGCCCCCGATCTGGGGCTGCTCCTGCGTGCAGATCCCTGGACATGGGCCAGGCGCTGGCTGGGGCTGCTGGGGTCTCCAGGGACTGGGAGAGTCTCTGGGGGCAGGGCTGCTCTGTGCAAAGCTCAGCCCATCTGCACAGATGGACCCGGGTTCCTCTGGGCCAGTCTCTAGGCCCACTCCCCTACGGCCTGAGAGAGGGGCAGGTGGCCTGAGGGCTCAGCTTGCCCCATGATACCCGGCTTAGGTGAGGGTGTGACCCCGGGTGGGTCAGAGTCCCTGTACGGGGGGAGAGGGCGTCTCCTCCTCTGGACATGTTGCCTCCCTTGGCCAGTCGCCCCCACGAGGTCAGTGCTGTGCATCTTCCCCAGAACGTGGTAGCCCTCCCACCCCGTTCCCCCTCCTGTAACCCGGGCAGTGGAGTCCCCAGCTGCTCCCACCCCCTGCCCGGCCCTGCCCCTCCTGCCCCCATTCCCAGTCCTGCCTCTCAGGCTCCTTCCATGCCAGGGCCCTTCCAACCCCCACATGATCCTGTCTCCTCCCTGCCCGGCTCCTCAGGTAGGAATGGCCAGGGGGGCACCTGTGCTGTCTGTCTGAGGCGGCCTGTGAGGGGCGGTTGCTTGAGCCCCTCATCCTGGCTCACTGGTGCCTCTGGGCCAGTTCCCTCCTAGCCCCTGCTCCAGCCATGGGCCCCTCCTGGAAATGATGGTTGGGTGCCCCCACCCAGGCCCCATCCCCTGGGGTGCTCACCGCAGAGGGCACCCCCATGGAAACCCCCTGGGTGCCCAGCTCTCACAGGGTCCTGCACCCCCCTGGCAGCACTGGGTGGGAGTGGCCCTGGGGACGTCCCCCCGGTGCCCGGCAGCCCGTGGGGCACAGACCCCAAGCTGGGGGCGTCGCGTGTGTCCCGAGGGCTGAGGAAGGGGCCTGTGCTGGGCGCTGGGTGTGGATGGAAAAGCCCCTCAGCAAGGGGCCGGGTGCAGGCCAGAGAGTGAGGAGACTCCCCCGGTCCCAGAGTCAGGAGCCGGCCCGGGGCCCCACCCGCCTTGGAGCTGGGCACAGAGCAGGCCAGACGCCGGCGCGGGGCCCAGCCGCTCAGAGCCGCAGGCGGGGTCGGCGCGAGGGGCAGCAGGGAACAAACTGCAGAGGCGACGGCTCAGTGCTCAGGAAGCTTTAATCTCCCCGGCAACCCTCCCTCCCCTCCAGCAGGAAAAGCCCCCACCCCAGGGCCTCTGTAAGGCAGGGTGGGCAGGAGGCACCTGGGCGATCAGTGCAGAGCGACCCCCAGAGCCCGGCAGCGGGTTGTGGCGCTTGGGTGAGCGTCGCTCCCAGGACTGGTCGGAGCGTTTCCTCAGGCCCCTCGGCGCGGATCCGGCCCCGCTCAGGACAGGATACAACCTCTCTTTGCATTCTGGACAAGAAAACAGACGCTGTCACTCCATGGCTCCCTGGACTAGTCCAGACAGTGACAGATTCTTGGGTTTCCACATCACTGTGCCCAGCTCTGCCCCAGGGCTCAGGGCGCCCGCGCTGTGTCTGGGTCTCTGGCCCCCTGGGGCCTCTCTCGGGCTGAGACACTGAGGGTCTCAGATCTCACCCGACAGACCCACTGAGAACCCTGAGCCGGTGCCCTGCTTATCGGGCTGGGAGGGTCGGTGCTTCAGGGGGCCAGGGCTCAGCACCTCAGGGCTGTGGTAAGAAGAGGGCTGGACTCAAAAGCCCACGTAGCACAAGCCTGGTGCTCAGCCTGAGGCCTGGCTAGCAGTGGACCCTGCTCACAGAACTTGGCGCCCATGGGGCTGAGAGCCCAACACACTCGCTGGTACTAGGCCCAGGTGCAGAACGGTCATTGGTTCTGGCCAGACATGGAAAGCACGCTCCAAAGGATGGTGCCACCAGCTTGTTAAAAAAGGGCCTTGGTGTCCACACTCCCCACAGGTACCAGTCACTTAGTTTTCTGAGATCTATTTGAGGCTCTTCACAGTCTGCTTTGGTCTTTACTATCTTGAGCAGTTTAGTATCATCCGCAAATTTTGCCACCTCCCTGTTTACCCCTTTCTCCAGACCATTTGTAAATATGTTGAATAGAACGGATCCCAGTATGGACTCATGCAGAACACCACTAGTTACCCCTCTCCAGTCTGAAAATTGACTGTTTATTCCCACCCTTTATTTCCTGTGTTTTAACCAGTTCTCAGTCCATGAGAGGATCTTCCTTCTAACCCCATGATAGTTGGAATTGGTCCTGCCTTGGGCAGGGGGGCTGGACTTGATGACCTACTGTGGTGTCTTCCAGCTCTATGGTTCTATGATTCTATGACAACTTACTTTACTTAAGAGCCTTTGGTGAGGGACCTTGTCAAAGGCTTTCTGAAAATCTAAGTACACTATATCCACTGGAGCCCCCTTGTCCTCATATTTGTTGACCCCCTCAAAAAACCCTAGCAGATTAGTAAGGCAGGATTTCCTATTGCAGAAACCATGTTGACTTTTCCCCAACAAATTATGTTCATCTATGTGTCTGACAATTCTATACTTTACTGTAGTTTCAACCAATTTGCATAATGCTGATGTTAGACGTTCTGGTCTGTAATTACCAGAATCAACTTTAACACCCTTTTTAAATGTTGGTGTCACATTAGTTATCTTCCAGTCACTAGATACGGAAGTTGATGTAAAGGATCGGTTACACACCAGTTAATAGTTCTGCAATTTCCCATTTGAGTTCTTTCAGAACTCTCGGGTGAATGCCGTCTGGTCCCAGTGACTTGTTACTGTTCAGTTTATCGATTTGTTCCAAAACCTCCTCTAATGACACCTCAATTGGGGACAATTCCTCAGATTTGTCACCTAAAAAGAGTGCCTCAGGTTTGGGAATCTCCCCGGTATCCTCAGCTGTGGAGACTGAAGCAAAGAATTCATTCAGCTTCTCTACTATGACCCTATTGTCCTTTAGTGCTCCTTTAGCATCTCAGACATCCAGGGACCCCAGTGGTTGTTTAGCCGGCAACCTACTTCTGATGTACTTAAAAACATTTTACTATTGCTTGTTGAGTTTCTGGCTAGCTGCTCTGGCTGTCCTAGGGCGAAGGAAGAAAGGGGAGTCGAAACATTCACCTGTAACGAGGGAAAACCGGCTCCCTTCAGGAGAAGAGCATCAGCCCCAGGCTGCGGGGGTCCTGGTGGAGGGGGCACCCAGAGCCCAGCGGGGGAGGGTGACAGGGTGCAGACAAAAGGACTTTGACAGGGTGTCCGGGGCGGATGATCTCCAGTACCCAATGGTCCCTGGGGATCTCGCCCAGGTGGAGTGAAAGGGAGAAATGGCCCAGAGATGCCGGGGCTGGGAGAGGGTCACAGTTCTCGACAAGGATTTGAAACTGGTGCTTGGGCTGCTGCTGTTCCCAAGGGCCAGCCTAGCTGTGTGTTCCTCTAGTGCATGGCGAGCTGTTGGGGATGGAGCCCCTCTGCACGGGACAAGGGCCCCTCCAATCAGGACAGAATCTACCGCTGGGATCCCCGTTCTGAGCTCTGGTCCCTTTGGTGCCATGGATGCTCCTGCAGGGGTAACAGGCTCAGGGGGCTGGCGAGAGTCTCAGCAGACCGGGGGCAGCATTGTGCAGGGTTTGTTTGGATCCAAGCACCACCAGGCGCTGCAGACGCTGGGCACGCTCTGGGCCCTGTGCTCCGGGGAGCAGGCAGAGCAGAGCTTCGCGCCCTGGGCCTCTGCTGCAGACAGCCCGAGGGGGCCCCTGGCAGAGCTGGCTGGGTCTGAGCCAGGCCTCACCCGGTCTCAGCCGTGTCACAGGTCAGTCCCGCTGGCCTGTCACATACTGACTCACACGAGCAGCCCAGCTGGCAGGGCTCCACAGCCGGGCAGGAAGGCAGATTTCTGCCCGCTGGGGGTCAGTGACCAGCCCGTGTAGCCCTGCCCTGAGAAGGAAGAAATCCCCTGGCGGGGGGTGTTAGTGCAGCCTGTCTACTCCCTGCTGTCCCCACACTGGCCGCTGGGTGTCAGACTCATAGAACACTAAGGGTACGTCTAGACTACAGGCTTTTGTCGACAGAAGTTTTGTCGACAGATACTGTCGACAAAGCTTCTGTCAACAAAGAGCGTCTAGACTACATTCAGTTCTGTCGACAAAGCAAGCTGCAAAGGACAGTTTAGACGCAAAGGACAGTTTAGATGCAATAGTGCAAAGGACAGTTTAGATGCAATAATGCCTTCTGTCGACAGAACTCTGTCGACAAAAGGCGTTATTCCTCGTAAAATGAGGTTTACCAGCGTCAACAAAACTGCTGAGTTCTGTTGACGTTATGTCGACAGAACTCAGCGGTAGTGTAGACGCAGGTTTAGTTTTGTCGACAAAAGTCCACTTTTGTCGACAAAACCCTGTAGTCTAGACACACCCTAGGACTGGAAGGGCCCCCCAGAGGGCATGGAGTCCAGTCCCCTGCCCTCACGGCAGGACCAAGCACTGTCTAGACCATCCCTGACAGGTGTCTGTCCAACCTGCTCTTCAATATCTCCAGGGGTGGAGATTCCACAACCTCCCCAGGCAATTTATTCCAGTGTTTAACCACCCTGACAGGCAGGAAGTTTTTCCTCATGTCCAACCTAAACCTCCCTGGCTGCAGTTCAAACCATCCCTCTTGCACTTTCTTTAAGTTGCATTTCCCTTTCTGCTGGAAGTAAAGTTTCAAAGTTGTTCCCTCTGGTCTTTTTTGCAGGCTTACTCCTACTGCTAAGACTGTAAGTAACAATGTGCAGTGTGCAGAGACGGGGAGAAGGCAGCAGTCCTCACTGATTCCTTGATATTAAAAAAATAGTTCCTGGTGCTCCTGGAGTAAATGCCCCATGCATAACCCCGACAGCCTTTCCAACCCCACAGGAACTCACCAATTCCTGCTGCAGCTTCTCCTCCCGCTCTTTTGCCTCCTTCTTCAGCTGCTCCATCTGCTCTTTCATCAGCTTGTCTCTCTCTAGGAATTCTTGCTGCAGCTTCTCCTCCCGCTCCTTTGCCTCCTTCTTCAGCTGCTCCATCTGCTCTTTCATCAGCTTGTCTCTCTCTAAGAATTCCTGCTGCTTCTTTTCCTCCCACTCCTTTGCCTCCTTCTGCCGTCTGTCCACCTCCTCTTTCATCAGCTTGTCTCTCTCTAGGAATTCCTGCTGCTGCTTCTTCCCCTGATCCTTTCCCTCCTTCTGCAGCTGCTCCATTTGCTCTTTCATCAACTTTTCTCTCTCTAGAAATTCCTGCTTCTTCTTCTCCTCCCACTCCTTTGCCTCCTTCTGCCGTCTGTCCGCCTCCTGTTTCATCAGCTTGTCTCTCTCCAAGAATTCCTGCTGCAGCTTCTTCTCACGCTCCAGTGCCTCCTTCTTCAGCTGTTCCATCTGCTCTTTCATCAGCTTCTCTCTTTCTAGGAATTCCTGTTGCAGCTTCTTCTCCCGCTCCTTTGCCTCCTTCTGTAGCTGCTCCATCTCCTTTTTCAGCAGCTCCGATCTCTCTTTGAAGCCCTCCTGCAGCAGCTTCTCCTGCTCCCTCAGCTTGCACTGCACAGCTGTCTCCCTCTCCTGCCTCAGCTTTTCAACCTCCTCCTTCATCTTGGCTTCCATCTGGCGAATGTTCTCCTGGTGGCTGCGTTCTAGGTCCCTCATCTGCTGCTCCAGCTGCTGCCTTCTCTCCTCCTCTGCCTTGCGCTGCTGCTCCAGCTGCTCCAACCTCGCCTGGTCAGCTGTGGAAATGGGAAAAGCAAAGAACGTGGCATCAGCCCCCTGCTGTGCAGTCTGCATGGGGCAGAGAGCGCCCAGTCCGTCAGACAGGGGCTGGGGCTGATTCTAACGTGGCAGCTGCCTCTCCAGAGGAGGCGCCGGTCAGTTTCCATGGCGATACAATGGCCACACCTGCTCCACAGGTCGGGCTGCAGGTGGGTTTCCACAGACCGGACTGGGCCCCACTTTGGATCCCCAGAGAATGCCGGGTCAGGCTGAGGGGATCACGTTACGCTTGGCCAAACACCAACTTGTCCTACAAGTGGGAAGGGACCTGGGCCAGGGCAGGAGAGCTGGGACCTTCCTGCCAGTCACGCCCCCAGCCCAGACACCCCGCGTGTCCCCGGCAGGGAGAGAGATGGGCGGGAAGTTCCCGTCTCCCACCTGCAGCAGCGGGTCACTGGGGGCAGGGTCACGGGCCCTCTGCTGGGAGCGGGGGGCAAACCACACCCACCTTCCACACTGACTGGGGCAGCCCTACCCAGACCCCACCCCTGCTGGACAGACGGGCAGAGCACAGAGGGGATGACACGGGCCGGAAAGGGTTAAGTGCCTTCCAGCTACATGGCCCCAGTCCAGCCTGTAAAGGCAAACGAGAGCCGTGTGTGAATGGGAGTTAGGGCCCTTCCCTACAAACAGCCAACACAGGCCTGGCCAGTGGACGAGAGCTCTGACATGCGACCTGCAGCCTGAGAGACCTGGGGCAGCACCAATTGGACGTGCTCACGTCTCTCTGGCCAGGAGAGTTTGGTGCTGCTGCAGCCTCTGACTACCAGGCCGCGCTGCCCCCATGGACCTGGCTGCCAGGCAGGGAGAGGTGCCCGCTCGCAGTCTGCCAAGGACTTAGTAGGCGCCATGCCCCAGCTGAGCTGAAACTAGAGCTCAACTGCTAATGAGAGAGGGGCTGGGGCTCACACAATTGGTTTCCATTCATAACTAAAGCAGCTAGCCCAGATGTGCCAGCACTATGCCCTGCCGGGCCCAGAGGTGCCAGGGCCAAACCCAGAGGTGCCAGGGCCAAACCCTGCCGGGCCCAGAGGTGCCAGGGCCAAACCCAGAGGTGCCAGGGCCAAACCCTGCCGGGCCCAGAGGTGCCAGGGCCAAACCCAGAGGTGCCAGGGCCAAACCCAGAGGTGCCAGGGCCAAACCCTGCCAGGTCAGAGGTGCCAGGGCCAACCCCCTAGAAAGTTTTGGGAAATGGCGCTGGGGTTTCACCTTCACCAATGGAAGTTCAAATCCCCCCAACTGTGGATCTCTGAATCTGACTTGCCCCTCTTAAGGCCCCCACATTTCGAAGGGCTCCGTGTGAGCGCACGGTGTTCGGGTGCCTGAGAAAGGTCGACCTTTACCCAGAGGTTGTTATGCAGCTGTAGCTACACAGGAGCTGCCTTGTGACTGACAAACAGAGCCAGCCCTCTCTGGCAAGCACTGACTGAGTGAAGTGGTGAATGTGTTCAGGGTGGCGCACGGGTTGGAGGGCACTGGCAGAGATAAGGGGTGTCATAAATCTAGTGCTAGAAAACATGCCAGCCCCAACCCACGTGATCTCTGTCTACGACTCTGTATCTAGCTGCTGAAAAGTTCTTTGTACTCAGATAAACCCTAATGGGGAGCCCAGGGAAGGAATGCATGTGATCAGTAATGGGATGTAGATAAGCCTTTCCCGGACTCTCTTCACTCACCCACAACTGTGTCTATACAACCAGAGGGGGAGCGCTGGGGACTGGCAGGGGAGTTCTGCTGTTGCAGATGTTTTCTGTGCTTTATAAAATCATGACATTTAAGGTGCCTTGGGGTACTCCGCCAGCCCCCCTTTCTGAAAGCCAAAAAGACCTTTTCCTTCCCATTGGTAAAGGGGCCCCAGCCAGAATATTGTGTCTAAAGCTGATTCCATGGCAGGAATTCTTATAATTTTGGTGTCAGTTTTAAATTTAGTCTTGTGAAATAAGTAACCGGGTGTGATTATTGGTTTATTTGCAATTGTACTTGGATGTTCCTGCTTAAATATTCCTATTGTGTCTGTTTTGTGTGTGTAAATGAGGAATGTGTGTGCTAGGAGAGAAACACAGTACGAAGGTCAGATGTTCTAGGGAGAAGCCAAGGAAAAGGTGTAAAGGTGCCAGGAGATTGCTGCCTACCCCTATCAAAATGTGAATGAAAAGCCAATTGACAACTCTAGAACAATGTTTCCCAAACGGTATTCCTCGGAACCCCAGGGTACCACGACGTGAAAATAAGGTTCCACAAAAAAATTCCGATACAATCACATTTTATGATTTAAATAATAATAATAATTAATATTATGTGACTTTTGTTTTTAAACATGTGCAGTTAAACTGAATGTTGATCTCATGACCTTATTTAACCTCTGTTTATTGTTATCCTTACTTATTTGTGGTCTCCTGTTTCAGCTTCATAAATTAGACTGTTATTAGGGGTTCTGCAAAATTCTTTCAACTTTAAAAGGGTTCCATGGCTAGATAAAACCGGGAAGCACTGCTCTAGACGGTAAGGCAGTCCCGGGGGTTGAGAGGTCAGGCTGCATGTTTATATTTTCTTTCCTGTCGGTAACTACTCTGACTTTTTGCCTAACACGTACGGCCAGTTACATTCTATCTTTGTAGTCACCACATTTCAAATCGCTGAACTCCCTCCCCTGTGCATCGTTGCCAGTGAGCGTGCACGGCGTGTGTGACAACTCTGCCCGGGTGGTGTCTCTCCATGTCCCATCGATGACGTGGTGAACCAGTGGATGGATGAGATGGCGTCTCCCTGGGGTCCAGCACTGAGAGAGGCGTGCGGGGTGGGATTCGGCTGGGGCCTTACTTGGAGATTCGTGGGTGGCTCTGGGCGCGTTCATCCCCACATGATTGTGCTGAGGGATAACAGCGCCCAGCGGGGCTACTGCTGGTCACCAGCAAGGCCGTGTGAGAGACAGCCCAGGCTAGAGACAGTGAAGGGGAAACAGCCGTCCCATGGTCCCAGCTTGCTCCCCAGGGGACCCCATCCCCGTCTGTACCGCAGCGAGCTCTGGCCCTGCCTGTGTGCTGTGCGGAGGGCCCGGCTCAGCCAGACCAGGGAAAAGGGAGCTGGGCTGGCAGACGTGGCTGGCTCTGTGGCATCTTAAGCACCTCAGGTGACATCCCAGGTCCTGAGCATCACACGGCCCCATGGAAGAACTCTACTAGCGCCAACTGGCAATGCCGACCCTGCTGCCATTGCAGTGAGCATCCTCTGGGGGGCGTTGTTCAGAGTCGCATCCTAGGCGGGTAGCAGGGAGCCGCACAGACCCCGGCCGAGCATGGGGACAGGAGAGGAGCGGAGCAGGCCCTGGCTAAAGACACACACCAACAGCAGGACATTTCAAAGGGCCTCGGAAGAAGGAAGAGTCTGGCCTCTGCTGGCAGCGCTGACCCTGGACTCTGCTTCTTGGCTCTCAATCCTGGCTCTAGGCAGAGGCCGGTCACCTCCTCTAACCGCTGGGCTGTGTCTGCTCCGACACTGGGTACAGCCGCCCCTGTCTTGCCCGAGGGCCGTCTGAGCAGCCCACAAGAGATAAGAAGGAGACAAGAGCTGACAAGGGGCCCAGCCCAGGCTGTCGTGGGACAAGAGGGAAGGTCTTTTCGTGGATTGGTAATGGGTTAAAAGGCAGGAAACAAAGGGTAGGAATAAATGGTCAGATTTCAGACTGGAGAGAAGTAACTAGTGGGGTCCCCCAAGGATCTGTTGTGGGACCAATCCTATTCAATTTATTCATAAATGATCTAGAGAAAGGGGTGAACAGTGAGATGTCAAAATCTGCAGATGATCTTAAACTGCTCAAGAGAGGTAAGACCAAAGCAGACTGTGAAGAGCTTCAAGAAGATCTCCCCAAACTAGGTGACTTGGCAACAAAATGGCAGGTGAATGTTAATGCAGACCAATGTAGAGTAATGCACACTGGAAAAAATAACCCCAACTATCCATACAATATGATGGGGACTAATTTAGCTACAACCGCTCCAGAGAGAGATCTTGGAGTCACTGTGGACAGTTCTCTGAAAACACCCACTCCGTGTGCAGCGGCAGCCAAAACAAAGCTGGGTATTCTCAGACACCGGGATGCTGAGCCGCCTGCCCTCGCCAGGAGGAAATGCAGAGGGCCGGGGGTGCGTAGGGCCAGCTCCACGGACGAGGTTTGGCTCCTAACTCCCATTGTCCTTGGCTCACACTGAGCGGATGGGCCGGGGGAAGCGCTTCCCTCTGCTCAGCCATTCTGAGCTAGGGACCCATCCCTTTGTGCCTCAACCAGAGTGCCCCCTTCTCTGCAGAACCCAGAGCCAGAGAGAGACCCCCAGTGAGCCAGTGGTTGGGGCTCTCGCTGGGGAAGTGGGAGACCTGGGCTCTAATCCCTGCTCTGCCTGCTGGGTGCAGGGACCAGCAGGGTCTCCTGCATCCCTGGGGATGGCCTGGGCCAGAGCCCATCGTGGGGGCCAGAGCCCAGGCTCTCCCATAGAAGCGCTTCCACGTTCTCTGACATAGGAAACTTGCCTTGGGCCTGAGGGTGCAAGTGGCAGAGGGGAAGACCAGGGCCCAGCGGTTCTGGCTCTCCCCTGGGATGGGGCAAGCCAGCTGCCAGCCACGGTTACAATGCACGCTCAGTCAGTCACGAGACGCTGCCGGCCCGGTACCAGGTCAGGGCCACAGGCCAATTCCCTCACTGTTAATGGAGCTCTCTAGGGCTGTAAAAGAGGGTTTGGTGTTTAAAGTTCATGCTCAGGGCTGGTTCCTCCCACCGGTCTCACTTGTCAGCGTCCTGGTCTCAAGAAAGGGCGAACATCGACATGAGTGTGGCCTGGAACTGAGCTCCCATGGCTGGTGAAGTGCTAACGAAGAGCATAACCAGTGCTTTTTTGGTAACAAAAACGGTGCTGGTACTCCAGGGGGCTGAAATGCGTCATGGCCCCTTTAAGAGCCGCGTGTCCCGAGCGGGCTTCCGTCGGGAGCCAAGCCATCCCAGGAGAATGCCGGTTGCCAGAGGGGAATCCCATTCGATTGAGGAATGCTGGGAAAATAGATGGCGCACCGTCCCCAAAAAAGCACTGAGTGTAACAGAACAGCGCTGATTTCCAAGCCAAGCAAGCGGCCAGTCTGGCGCTGAACGACGGTCTCGGACACACACTGCCGGCCTCGCTCCCAGACGGGAAAGGCAGCCCCAGGCGGGCAGGGCGGCTGTCGGTGAGGTTCTGTGAAGAGGCTACAAGCAGGGGTGTAAGGAAAGGGCCTTCATCTCTGGACTGTTTGGATTCTGGCAGGAAGGGACGGCAGATGTGAGTGGAGATGCCCAGATACCCCGGACTCTTGGCAAACTGGCAGTTCATTGCATCACTGTTACCGCTGGGATTCCAAACTGCAACTCCCTTGTAAATACGTTTGACCTGCTGTGACGGGCAGGGGGGACCGCGGAGGCTAACCCTGCGCCCCGTGCTCCGCACTCCAGTGCCGAGCGGCGCCGCCGCCGAGAAGCGCGGACGGCTCTGTTGAGCCTGTTCGGCGGCCGCGGCCGGCGCATGCGCCGTAGCCCTCCCCGCGGGCGGCCCGGGGGAGGGCCTGGCAGCACAGGGCACCTGCACTGGCGTCTCCGCCCAGGGGCGCTGGCTTCAAAAGCCGGCCGGGCAAGGAGCCAGGAGAGGAGGAAGACGCGAGGGCACCGAGCGGCACCTAGCCAGGAGGAGCCAGCCAGGGGCCTCGTGGCCTGTCCGGATGTCCGGACCGGCGACGGGGGACCAGCACAGCTGGAGAGGGTGAGCTGCCCCCCAAGCCCCAGCGGACGTGGCGGGACAGGCGGGAGCCGAATGGGTCAGAGGAAGCAGCCCAGGACGGGGTCAGGACTCACCAGGGACCGGTGAGTTGCGGCAGTGGCTCCCGGTTGGGCAGCGCGTTTAAGACGCCTACCCTTAGGGTCCTGGGCTGGGACCTGGAGAGAGGGAGGGCCCAGGTCCCCCTCCGTCCCAGACGGTACCAGGAAGGCCAGTGCCGTGTGGGAAGGCGAACGAGGTGGTAAAGCCTTTTAAGGCGGAGCCCCAACCGAGACATAGACGGGGCGAACCCTAACACCTGCATTAAACCTTCTACATCGCCCCTCCTTCCCCACTGAGCTCATCGCCCTTCACTCCATTTACTGCCCAACTGGCTGCCAAGGCTGCCTGTGCTGCAGGCTCTGGGAACCAACTGCCCTGGGCCGGTGGCGGGACGCTGGGACAGGGAGAACTGATGTGCTGGGAGTTTTGGCTGATGGGGCCATTCTCACTAAATTCCGTCGGTCGGGGGGGGAGACAGACGGGAGGGTCTCAGGGGCGGCCTGTGACTCTGTGGTGAGACCGGGAGACCCAGGAGTGCACTGTTGTTACTGATGCGGGAAGTGGAACTCTAGGACCCCCCCACCCGCATGTGTCTGACAGTCTCCCTGAGACCAGCGCTCACAGCTGTGAGCCTCTCCAGACAGCCTGACGGGTGAATGATGTGGAACAGCTTCAGCAGAGCAACCGAGCAGCCCCTGTAGCTCCCAAAGCACAACCCGGAAATGGGAGACTTCCAATGGCCGTGGTGTTTGCTGAAGGGACACCCCTGAGCCCAGGATGGCCAAGGATTCTCAGCCATAGCTCTGTTCTATTGAGGGCTTCGGGGCAGAGAGGGGTTTTTGTTGAAATGATTGAAAAACAGAAAGAAACCTGCTTAAAACCCTTCCCCAGGGACTTACCTGCCTGGTTATTTTCCATCTCTGACAGTATTTTGTTGGCCCGGAGGATTGGAGGCTGCTTCTGCCTTTTTGCTGCCCACGAACTGCTGCAGCACCTGCTCCGCCTGGGGACGAGGGGGCACGTCAGTCTCTGCACTCAAGGCTGCGCTGGGCGTGAGGGGCACAAGGTGCTGATCTCTGGGCGGGGGGCACCAGCAGGGGGAGAATTGCCTGACAAGAACTCAGCCACTCGGCAGAGCAAATCGCCCCCAAGACGCGGCCGGGAGCTGGAAATCCGTGAAGGGAGGCTGCTGAGCGACCCACAGAAAGCCCCCCAGAGCCTGCCAATGCTCCAGCTGCAGCTCGGAATCCCACTGGGCGTGAACGTGTCATTTGTTCTGACACCCCAACGTCTCTAATCTGTCCAGGTCACTCTGGACCCTATTCCTGACCTCCAACGTATCTACCTCTCCCCCTAGCTTAGTGTCATCTGCGAACTTGCTGAGGGTGCAATCCATCCCCTCGGCCAGGTCTTTAATAAAGACGTTGAATAAAACCGGCCCTAGAACCAATCCTTGGGACACTCTGCTAGAAACCGACTGTGAACCTGACATCGAGACATTGATCACTACCCGTTGGGTCCTACTGTCTAGCCAGCTTTCCGTCCATCTTACAGTCCATGTATCCAATCCAGACTGCCTTAACTTGCTGGCAAGTATACTGTGGGAGACTGTATCAAAAGCCGGAGAACAAGTGTGATGTTCTCCCAGCTGGTGGCACAGGAACAGCTGGGGAGTTCTTTCATCTCCAGGAATCCAGGCTGGGAGCCCCATTTTCTTTGCCCCAGAAAGCAAAGCCCTGTCTGTGCAGTGTCAGCTAAGGTGCTAAATAGGCACCAATTTCCCCTCTGGCTGGGAGGCCGGGAGTGCGGGGGTGCTGGATCGGAGGGGGAGGAGTTGGCCAGTGGGGCCACCCGTGGGCGAGAGGCACAGGGAGGAGGGAGGCAGAGGAAGAATCTAGCTGCCAAGGGGGGCTCAGAACCCACCAACCCCCCAGAGTTAGGATTCACTAGTCCAGGTCAGTGAAGGGCCACGATCTCGATAATACTTTGCACGATGCTGAGCGCAGCCTGTGTACAGAATCGTTAGCATGAGGCCTAGCCAACAAAGCACGAGGCACGGCTACACAGAGCTAGGCTGTGAGCCCAGGCAGCCCCCCTCATAGACCTTGGCATTGAGTAGGGTCTGGAACTGATTGGAGACAAGTCCAGGTGCAAACAATCATTGGGGCTTATCCTGAGTTGCAGACCCACAACTCACTGACAGGGGCCTTGAAGTCCGCTCCCCAGTTCAGGAAGAGCTGACAGTGCGTCCTCCCCGATACCGACCAGGGCTCAGGGAGAGGTCTGACATGTCAGTGAGCGATGATGTCCACCCCTCATGCATGGCAATTCCAGTCGGGGTTGTGTGTGTGTGTGTGTGTGTGTGTGTGTGTGTGAGCGCGCTGCTAATTGTGCGCTGTTGCCAATGCCGTGTACTGCTTATTGTTCCCTTTGTCTCAAGACCATATAGGAATGCACCTGCAGGCAAACCTATCGAGAGGCGCCAGCTGTCATTCCTAAAGACTTGGAATGGGGATTTAAGCCACCTTCTCCAAGAGAACCTGAGGGGTGACACCTGTGTGGTAGCAAACGTGAACCTGAGCGATGGGCGGAGCACGCATGGAACCTCTTAGACGATTGGCTTATTGGGCTCATCATGTCTTGGCGCTAGAACCTATCCAGGGGCTTGGGAACTCCCACCCCGACGCTGGAACTCCCACTCCGTCACTTCTCTCTGCCCATCCGCCAGATGTAATCGCTGGTAATCAGCTGTTTGGCCCTGTCTCACTGAGCCTGATAAGGGAAGGGACACTCCACCCTCTGCGTGTAATAAAAGCCTCCTGCTTGAATCTACACGGTGTCAAACTTCGTTTCCTTCAGTCAGGAGACAGGAATTCAGCCACACGCTCTCTGGGGGGGTTATTTGGCTTTTGCCCGGCTGTGACTGTGGCAATAGCTCAGGGGTAGAAGGTGCAGGACTGGAGGCCGCCTGCCCCGCTGAAATGCCCGTTAGCTCCGAACAAACCTGTCTGCTTGTTCTTCCAAGCAGTTACCCTGACTGGTGAGTCAACGCAGCTTTGAGGCTTCACTGTGCAGAAGAAAATGCAGCTTCTAACCATCTCGGTGTGAATGAAACAAGACACAGAAACTGTCTCTGGAGGTTCCCAAAACTATCCAAACCCTTTATGTTTAGCAGTTCACATCCCCCATCTCCGCTGCTGCCTGATTCTCTGCTTCCCGATCCAACTGGGCTGAGTGGGGAGCAGGCAGCTTGTAACGCTGGGGGCCTAACACTGCAGCTCCGCTGTCTGTGCAAGTTTGCAACAGGCCAGAAGCGCATCTCTTACCTCCCCTGGAAAGGCTCCAGGTGCTAGTTCTGTCGGAGTCTGACGTCCTGCAGCAGCCGTGGCTGTTTGCCTGGGATCTCTGCTTCTCGCCCGCTCGCCCTGGCTCCAGCTGGCTGCTTTTCAAGCCCCGTCATTTATAGCCATAAGGCTAGAAAGTGAAAGGAGCAGTGATATCTGCCACAGGCCCCGTAAGTGCCCCCTTAGTTAATGAGTAAGAGAACGATGGCTGGGGAGGGGGAGGGTGGAAGGTGGCACGGGAGCTGAACTGGATGGGAGGGAAGGGGGAGGGGGGTTAGAGAGGGAAGCCTGGGCCTCCAGGTGCTACATGTGGAGTGGGGACTGGATGGCAGTTTTGTTCCTCCTCCCTGCTCCCATTCCCCATCCTCTCTCCATTCCTGACCCAACTGCTGCAGCGCAGTCCAGCCATGGACCCTGCCCTGCCCCCACCTCCCCTGCAGGCCCCAGCCCCCACTCTGGCACAGCTGGCCTGGACCAGCCTTGGCAGGGGTTGGTCCAACCTGGCCTTAAAACCCTCCAGTGACGCAGACGCCAGCGTGGCCCCTGGGAGCCGATTCCAGAGCTGAATGGCCCTGGGAGGTAAGAGCGTGTCTCCTGCTCTCCAGGCTACTTCTCCTCTGCTGCAGGTTGCGCCCGCCACGTCTTCCCTTCCCTTCCAGAACGTGGGGAGCTGCCCCCTCTGCGCTCTGCACTTACCGCGGTGCCGCTCCTCCCGTCTGCGTGCAGTGAGATCGGTGCTTTGTCCCAGGACAGCTTATTGCTGTACGAGAAGGGGAAGAAGCCACCTGTTATCCAGGTACCCGCCACCGCACGGCCCTGGCTGTACTGGTGTATCTGGGGGATATCTCCTCTGGGATTCCAGCCCACATCATCTCGCCGCAGTACTGCCGACGACGCAGCCATGCTGAGGGTAGAAGAGGGCCCACGGCTCCCCTCTGACTCAGAAAAACCTGAGAACCGGATCAAATCACATCCCTCGCCGGCCCCGTGGTCTTGGGTCACTTAAGGGCAGAGCAGGCCTGAGGGGAGGTCTCACTGCAGCTGGGGGTGTGGCCCTCAGCGCGGACAGACAGACTCTGGCTTTGCTCCAGCTGGCAGGCTGAAAAGGGTTTATTGGGGAGACTTGTGTTCGCCGCCCAAGTCCAGCTCCACCCAGCTCCCTGGGTCCCAGCTCCGGCTCCCCTCCCCCGTGCTCACACTGCTGTTTCTCGCACCCGGCATGAGCAGAGCTCAGGTGAGTCCGTCTGCCCAGGCCGGAATCACACCACCCCAGCTGCAGTGTGGACGTAGCTGGAGCAGTCTCAGGTGCCCTGGGCCAGGGAGCTTTTTGCAAAGGGGAAATGGACCTTGTGAGGTTGCCAGCCCCCAGGTCCAAACGGCAACAGCAACCTGGGGCAGGAGGGTGATATTAGCCAGGTGTCTGGGACGCCCGGTGACACGCTCCAGGTGTACGGTCCCAGATTCTCGACTCCCTGAAAGCCCGGAGAGAGCAGGGCCAGGATCTGTGCTGTGCCCATTTTCACACATTCACTTTCACTTCCCACCCTACTCAGCACCCAGAGGTGCCAGGAGAGAGGGAGGGAGGCAGCGAGGGAGATGGTGAACTCAAAGCAGCAGCAAAATCCCTTTGGTTTCTCCAAGTACGTCGGAGAGGCCGGTACTCTTGTGGTGGAGGGTAGCCAGTCTTGTGCAGTGGCTGGTGGTGGGGCATATATAAGGCAGCATGTGTCCGTACGTAATAGTAGTAGTAAATAAACATTTGTTTTTATCAAAGTAACTTGTATCCGTTAAATTTATTCGAATAAGGAAAATTATTTTTATAGATTTTTTAAAATTAATATATTATGGCCGCGATTAAGAAAAGGAAGTACGATGAAGACTACATTAAGTATGGCTTCACTGACATGGAATAAAACAGGATTGCTCATCCTCAATTCATAGAATGCCACACAGCTCTCAGCAATGATGCCTTGAGACCTAGTTGTCTTGAGCGACACTGGACGAAGAACCACAGCGCTTTGACAGACAAACCAAAAGATTTTTTTGCTGCTAAACTTCAAAATTTGGAACGCATGAAGCTGGACACTACTGGAGCTTTTCATGAGTGTCGGCCAAAGTGGTAGAAGCATCTTATGAACTGTCATTGCTCATCGCTAAAGCCAAGAAAGCCACATAATAGGAGAAACTCCTGTGAAGGCTTACTTGTTGAAAGCAGCTGATGTTGTGCGTGGTGTTGAAAGCAAGAAAAAGCTATTGGAAATTTCACTTTCCGACAATTCCATGAAATGTCGCATCAATGACCTGGCAAAAGATCTTAAACTTCAAGTTGTGGAGGGAGTGTTGGCTTCTCCTTTTTTCGCAATTCAGTGCGACAATACTACTGATGTAGCACAATGGTGTCAGTTGCTCGTCTACATTCGATTCATTGGCGATGGAACTGTGAAAGAAGAACTGCTTTTTTCGAAGGAATTGATGACCACATCAAAGGCTTCAGAAGTTATGAAAACAACTTTGCAGAGTTAACTTCTCACCCACTCTTTTTCCTTAATGTCCCACAATGACACTTTCAATCGCTTTCACTATCACCACACCAAGTTACCACCATTCACAGGGATGTGAATTTCCGAGGTCTGTACGTTTTTCTTCACTCTTCTCACTATGCCTTCCCCAGCCAGTTTCTACAGTTCATTTGTTGTGTGCCAACTTGTCTGATCTGTTTTTTTCTTGCCAGATGGTCCCCTTCCATGGACACAGGTTTGCTCTACTACCAATTTAGCAAGGAGAGTGGTTTTTTTTTAATGAGCCTCCACATTTTTTTGGTCCTTTTCTTTAAAAATGTCAAATGTCCCATGTTTGTGCATCTCTCCTTGTGGAGAGGGTTGAGGGGAAAAGACATTTTGCTCTAAGGGCTCTGCTTGGCCCGTCAGGGCCGGGTTCTCTGACTTGAGGCGATTAAAAGTCATCGGTGCAGTTCTCAGCCGTTCCAGCCGCCAGCGCTCTAAGGTGTTACCAGCGCGCTGCTCTTCAGCAACCTGCTGCCCAGTTTCTCCTGCAGTTCTAAGGTTCGTAACTTCCTCCGACAAGCCGAAGAGACCCCACACAGAGCCTGCTCCAGCGCAGCCCCCACACACTCCCCACGACGGCAGAAGCCAGAGGTAACTGGCCACCTGTTCCGCTGGGCTGGCCTCCCAACCCCTGTCCCTTCCTGGCAGTGGGAAGCAGAGCCCCAGCCCTGGCACCAGCCCATTCCCCTGATCCCTGCGTTCCTTGGTCCGGGGCTGGGGCAGTCCACTTCCCCCCACCATGGGGAGTGTGGTGGGGCCCAACCCTACTGCCTCCTTGAGCCAATCCCCTCTGAATCATCCCCCAGCTGGGGTTGTGCAGGGAGAGGGCTTGGGGGAAATGGTGCCCTGGGTGGGAGGGGCTGCAGGAGGGGCGGGGCTTGGGGAAGGGGCAGAGTGAGGCAGGGCGGGGGCGGAGCAGAGGTAGGGGAGGCTGCGGGGTGGGGTTGCCCCTGGCCACGGGCCTCACTAGGGACAGCCCTGCAGCTAGAAGAGGCCTGGTCGGGGCGCCAGGGGGGTGTCTGCAGATTTGTTCACACGCTTTTGCCTGCAGTTTCTGGTGCAGACGATGCAGTGTCTTTGGCGCTGCCCCATGGCCTGTGCACTGCAGGGAGTTGCCTGGTCGCCTCCCGTTCGTAAACCCACCTGTTCGGGATGACTGCAGCACCCCCGTCAGCCTCTTTGGGGGCCGTGTCGGTGGCAGTGTCTGGGCCATGTCTGCGCGGTGTCTGTGATGGTGTCAGCGCAGTGTCGGGACAGTGTCTGCAGCTGCTCCCAGATCCCCCCTCACTCTTCTCCTCTGCAGACTCTCGCAGGGTCTGGTTCAGCTGGACCCACAGCCGAGTGCCAGGGATCCCTGGCACCCAGGGGCCCCATTTTGAAGTCCCACCCATGTGGGTCCTTGGGGCCCGGCCCACTGCAGGGCCCCTCCCAGCAGACGGGTGACAGTGGTGGCCCAGGCCAGGCCCTGTGGGTCTGTGACATATGCCAGGTGTCCCTGGTTGGCTGGGGGTGTCCTTTACTCCAGCCAGGGGCTGCCACGCTCACGGGGGCTCTTGTCTCCACCGGGCGGAGGAGAGGCTGGTGTTTGCACAAGAACTGATTGTGTGTGGGGGAGAGTCCCCGAGAGGCTGGTGTGAGCAACATGCTGGTGTCCTGCTCACTTAACGCCGCACCTCAGCCAGGAGAGTGTGTCTCTGCCCTCGGCAAGGGCCCTGGGCCGAGCGCCCTTCAGCCTCCTGGTGATAGTGCGCGGAACGGGGCTGCCCTGCTTTGCCATCGTACGGCATCTCAGAGGCTGCTGGGACCAGGCTGTGATGGGAGGGTCTCTGTTGGCGAGGGGACTGGCCGGGGATTGTGGGAGTTACAGGGGAGCGTGTGCACATGGAGCCGAGTGGATCTTGTAGTGTCTTGGGCACAGGCTGCCAGGGGCCTGGTTTGCTATTGTAGGGCTCTGGGGGGCACAGACGGGGCCTGAGTGTTGCTGTAGGATTGTACCATGAACTCCAAACCTCAAGCAAAGCCCAGATAAACCCAGACTCCCACCATATCCAGGGACTAGCAGATTCCCTCACACACCCCTGAGCACTGTGCCACCGGGTGCACCAGGCTTCATAAAAATCACTAGTGATGTCACAGGGGGTAACCGTGTTAGTCTGTATCTGCAAGACAGCAAGGAGTCCTGTGGCACCTAAACCACACTTCATTGGATGAGAGGGAGTGGCAGTTACAGGAGCAGGAGTAGATATAAGGCAAGGGTTGCCTGTGTGAATGAAGCTAATCAAGTCAGGTTGGAAGTGGGTCACTCTAAGAGTTTGGTCTGGACATGTGAATATCCAGAGAGGGGAAATTGCCTTTGTAATGTGTTAACCAGCTGAGATCCTTATTCAGTCCTAAGTTGAAAGTGTTGAATTTGCAAATGAATTCCAGTCCAGCTGTCCCCCTTTTGACCAGTTTTGGAAATTCAAATCCATTACTGAACATCCAGGCTGGTTATAGGGTCCCCTATGGGTTTGTGTGTGTTACCTTTCCTGGTATCTGATTTGTGGATGCCTCATGATCTCAGGAATTGGCTCCCTTACAGCAGGGTTATCTGGCTATTTGGACTCTCTCCTCAGACCCTGGGCTACCAACCCCTAGCGACCTGCCCGAGGGACCTGCAGCGCATCAGCGACCTCCCTTCACACCTCAGCCCCCCACGGCTGTAGAAGCTCCTTACACCAATATTCCCCATGAGGACGGACAACAGGCTGTTGGGAACGCCCAGCACACCTGGTGGCTGAGCTCTGTGGCAAGCTAAACCTGCCCGTCAGCAGCACTGCCCTGAGCACCCGCATGGCCCACAATCTCCCAACAACATGGCTGACGTCGAACAACATTTCCTCAGCTCCCAGCCCCGAGCGCCCTCCTCCGCTCGTGCTATATTGACGACGTCTTCATCATCTGGACCCGCGGGAAGGAGACCCTTGAAGAATTCCAGCAGGATTTCAACAATCTCACCCTCAGCCCAGACCAATCCACAGGAGAGAGGTACTCCCTGGACATTGCCGTGCCATTAAATGATGGTCACATTAATGCCATCCTATACCAGAAACCTACAGCCCGCTGTTTGTACCCACATGGCTCTAGCTTCCACCCGGGACACATCACACAATCCCTTGTCTGCTGCCAGGCCCTAAGATACAGCACTGTACATTTCAAAACACAACCGGGCTGTCCAAAGAGGGTTTGGCAGTGGCAGGCTGCATCACAACTTGTGTTGGGCCACAGAACCAAGCTCTGCTGCCCCACTGGCTTTTAGAGTCTCGCAGAGGTAGGCTCCCAAGCGCCTGGGCTGCAGTCTGGAAGTGATCATCACAGCAGGGATGCGCCTGCAGGTTTGGCATCTGTTACTCGGGCAGGGTCTGGTGTCCCATTGTGGGGAGCCCCTGGTGATGATTGACAAGGCTGGGCAGTTTGGTGGAGGAATATCCTCCTCTCCTTGAGTCATTGCTCCTCGGAGAAGCGCTGCAGGCTCCGTGTCATTAATCCCGCAGGCTCAACCATCCGGAGGAAGGGGCCAGCCGACCATCGGCCAATCCCCTCTCGTTTTCCCAGCCCGGTGTGGAATGAATTTTGCTCTGTGCAGCACGTCAAGGCCATGTGCGGAGGTGCCCGGCCAGCGAAACAAAAGACCAAGATACAATAGATACAACCCCCGCCCACAACCCTACACACTTTGCAGATGTAGGACGAAGTGACCACGGCATGGAGAACCTGGTGGGAGGTGCGTGTGAGACACAGACACACAGCAGCAGTAGAGGGGTTGATCAGGGCGCTGCCATTCCTGTAAGAGCCAGCTGGGCAGGTTCGCGCCCAGCTGGTCCCAGGGCTCTTGTGCAGGCTGGTGCTAAGCAGTGGGCAGGGGAAAGGGGCAGCTGGGGAAGGGGGCTGGCTCCCAGTCCAGCTCCCTGTAGGGCACCCCAGGCCTGCGGTGCTGCCCTGCCCCTGCTCACCATGCTGGCTGCACATGGCCAGGGCCAGGACAGGGGCGGTGCGGGGCAGGGACCCCATCACAGCTGGGGCACCCGGCCATGACCGGGATTGGCCTGAGTTCCCGTCACACACACACACACACACACACACACACACACACACACCTTGGTGCCATTTGGGAAGGGGGAACTGGCCCCCCCACCCGGAGATTCATACTGGAGGCTGCTTGAGTCTCCCTCCCGCCATGGTCCAGCAGTGAGAGAGGAGCAGCCAGCGCCTCCCTTCCACTGCGGGGCAGGGCCAGAGCAGGGATGGCCCCACACTGGCTCCTGCCCGCGCATCCCCTGTCAGTGATGGGAAGGGAGGGGGAGCGAGCAGTGTCCTGGTGTGGATCTGGGGGGGGGAGGGGTTCAGCCTCCTGCCCTCCCTACATGGGCCCTTGTACCTGCATTGCCCCCTACAGACTCCCGGCCCCCACTATCCTGCAGCTTTGGCTTCCCTGATTCCTGAACCACCCCCCCAACCCTATTCCAATCCCCTTTCTGGGGGAGGCTTCACACACACACAAGTGGGTGCAGTACTGGGGGCTGTCCAAGGGCTGAGGGGCTTCCTGTGTGGGGCGGCTGCTTGAGTGCCTCACCCCGGCTCACTAGAGCCTCTGAGCCAGTTCCCCCCCAAACCCTGCACCAGCCATGGGCCCCTCCTGGAAATGAAGTTTGGGTGCCCTCACCCAGGCCCCGTGCCCTGGGGTACTCAGCCACAGAGGGCACCCCCCATAGAAACCCCCGGGGTGCCCAGCTCTCGCAGGCCCCTGCACCCCCCGGCAGAACTGGGTGGGAATGGCCCTGGGGATGTCCCCAGTGCCCGGCAGCCCGTGGGGCACAGACCCCAAGCCGGGGGGTCGCGTGTGTCCCGAGGGCTGAGGAAGGGGCCTGTGCTGGGCGCTGGGTGTGGATGTAAAAGCCCCTCAGCAAGTGGCCGGGTGCAGGCCGGAGAGTGAGGAGACTCCCCCGATCCCAGAGTCAGGAGCCGGCCCGGGGCCCCGCCCGCCTTGGAGCTGGGCACAGAGCAGGCCAGACGCCGGCGCGGGGCCCAGCCGCTCAGAGCCGCAGGCGGGGTCGGCGCGAGGGGCAGCAGGGAACAAACTGCAGAGGCGACGGCTCAGTGCACAGGAAGCTTTAATCTCCCAGCAACCCCCCGCAGCAGGGAAAGCCCCACCCCAGGGCCTCTGTGGGGCAGGGCGGGCAGGGGGCACCCGGGCGATCAGTGAACAGAGCGACCCCCACAGTCCAGCAGCGGCTTGTGACACTTGGTCGGAACGTTTCCTCAGTCCCCTCCACACGGATCCGGCCTGGCTCAGGACACGATGCACCATCTCTGATTCTGGGGAAGAAAGCAGACGCTGTCAGTCCCCTCGGCTCCCCCGACATGGCCGGCGCGGCCAGACCTGGCTCTGACCCGCCCAGTGCATCTCTCTGGCGAGGTGGCGACTCTCTGGGGTGCCTGGGTGCGGCAGGAGCCCAGCGAAGGCTGCATTGCAGGGTGGGCACAGCTCAGACACCTACCCCTCCCCCGGCCTCCCCCAGAGAAACGCCGGCCCCGTCACACAAGCCGCCCTCATGGGGACGTCTCAGCCTGTCTCGGCCAGGAGGAGCCTCGTGTCCCATCTCTCAGCAGCCACGAGTCCCCCCGGCGGTGAAGTGGGAGGGACGCTCAGCGCATCAGACCCAGGCTGCGCTGCACAGCCAAGGGTTGGACGTGGCCCAGAGGCCGTGTCGCCCCACGTGGCTGCTGGCCACAGGAAAGCCCCCGGCCTGCCCCCCGCGCTGAGCGGGGCTCGGAGCACCCACCATTCCTGTGCTGGCTAGTGACACACCCAGCCCGTTTCCACATCACTGTGCCCAGCTCTGCCCCAGGGCTCAGGGCGCCTACGCTGAGTCTGGGTCTCCGGCCCCCCTGGGGCCTCTCTCGGGCTGAGACTCTGAGGGTCTCAGATCTCACTGCACAGACCGAGAACCCTGAGCCTGCGCCCTGCTTATCAGGCTGGGAGGGTCGGTGCCTCAGGCTGGAAGCCAGGGCTCAGCACCTCAGGGTTCTCCTGCAAGGTCATAGGAATGGCCACACTGGGTCAGACACACGGCCCATCCCGCCCAGGGTCCTGTCTGCCCACAGCAGCCAGTGCCCGGTGCCCCAGAGGGAGTGAATAGAACAGGGAATTGTCATGTGATACCTCCCCTGTTACCCATTTCCAGCGTCTGACACACAGCGGCCAGGGACATCATTCCTACCCATCCTGGCTAATAGCCATTGATGGACCTACCCTCCAGGAAGTTACCTAGTTCTTTTGGAGCCCTGTTATAGTTATGGCCTTCACAATATCCTCTGGCAAGGAGTTCCACGGGTTGACTGGGCATTGTGTAAAAAAAATGAATGTTTTAAACCTGCAGGTGGCATTTTTAAAACAAAGAAAAGGAAGTATTTCATTTGGTGATTCCTGGTTCATATGTTAGGAGTAAACACTCCCTTATATTCACTTTCTCCATACCAGTCATGATTTTATAACCCCCTTTAGTCATTACTTTTCAAGCTGAGAAGCCCTGGTTTTAGTAATCTTTCTTCGTACAGAAGCTCTTCCATACTCCTGATCATTTTTATTCTCTTTTCCCAAGTCCCATGTACATTTTGAAATGGGGCCACAAATCTGCACACAGTATCCAAGATGTGGATTTATATAGGGGTGGTATGATATTCTTGGTCTTATTCTCCATCCCCGTCCTAATGATTCCCAAATGGTGTTTGCTTTTCTGACAGCTGCTGCACACTGAGTGGACATTGTAGAGAACTATCCACCAGGGCTCTGAGATTTCTCAATTAATTGTCACCACTCAAAAATACCCCTCCATTTTATACGTGGAGTTGGAATTATACTTTCCTAGGCAGGAGTGGCCCGAGGCCGGCTGCGGCAGCTGGCGCCCCAGGCGGAAGGCGCGATTGGCGCCCCCGTCTGCATGGCAGTCAATGTCTGTGACATAATCATCAGGCGCCCGGGCGCCCTGTGACCTCATCATCGGGCGCCCCGGGCTGGCGGCGCCCTAGGCGACTGCCGAGTCTGCCTATGCTCACGGGCCGCCCCTGTCCATAGGGCACAAAATGCAGTGTTGAAAACCACAGTGAAATCTGCCATTTTGTTGCCCACTCACCAAATTGTGAGAGACTCCTTTGCTTTGGGCTTAACTCCCTGTGTAGTTTTGTTTCATCTGTAATTTAGCCACCTCATTTTAAATAGAGAGACGGGGTAAAAATATTTTATATAAATAAAAAAAATACAATTTTTTTTTAAAAGAGAATCTTTCTAAAAGCACACCAAAAGAGTAAAAATAAAGTTTTCAGCTACCAATGTAGGAGACAGATTGGATGGCTAAGTATGATTCAAGGTAGTTGCTAAATGTTAGCCATCCAATCTGTCTCCTACATTGGTAGCTGAAAACTTTATTTTTACTCTTTTGTGCCCTTTTAGAAAGATTGTCTTTTAACATTTTTTTTATATATTTTTTATTTTTGTCTTTTTGGCTGTAAATCTAGCGTGTTGCCTATGGCAGGATGGAGGTCTGCCTGCGGCGTGCTCTCAGCTGCGGTGCCACACAGCCAGCTCCCCACCTCCACGAGTCGAGGCTCACCTGCAACGGCTCCTGCAGTCAGGCTGGCGGAGGGGGCAGCCTGCCGGGGGCCGGAAGCCACGCAACACGGCACAGAACCAGGCGGCAGAGGCCGCCTGAAGGAGCTGGCAGGGACGGCCGTGTTGGTGCACGCACAGGAGCGGCAAGTTGGAAATCCCATGAAAGACAGACAAGAACGGTGGCCACTTAATAGAGAGATTGTCTAATGAATAGCTAATTTTTTTTACCCCACTTATCAAGAGTGTTTATGCATATTAGGGTGCATTTGTGGGGGCATTGCCAGCAGATCTAGGGAAATGATTATTCCCCTATATTCAGAGCTGTGGAGGTTATATCTGGAATACTGTGTCCAGTTCTGCCTTCCCCCCCCCCCACCTCAGTACAGAAAGGATGTGGACGCACTGGAGAGGGTCCAGTGGAGGGCGACCAAAACGATGACCTCCGAGGAGAGGCTGAGGGATTTGGGTTTGTTTCGTCTGCAGAAGAGAAGAGTGAGGGGGGATTTGAGAGCAGCCTAAACTACCTGAAGGGAAGTTCCAAAGAGGCTGGAGAGAGAGGCTGGTCTCAGTGGGGGCAGGTGGCAGGACAAGGAACAATGCTCTCAGGTTGCAGTGGGGGAGGTCTAGGTTGGATATTAGGACAAACTGTTTCCCTAGGAGGGTGGAGAAGCCCTGGGCTGGGTTCCCTAGGGAGGGGGTGGAATCTCCAGCCCTAGGGGTGTTTAAATCACCGATGGACAAAGCCCTGCCTGGGATGATTTGGTTGGGGTTGATCCTGCTTAGGGCAGGAGGTTGGACTTGATGATCTCCCGTGGTCTGTTCCAGCCTATGTTAAATAGGACTGGCCCTAGTACAGACCCATGAGGACACCACTAGTTACCTCTCTCCATTCCGAACACTGACCATTTATTCCAGGAGTGGGCAATAATTTTTGTCAGGGGGGCCACTCCAAGATTTTGGTAAGTAGTGAAGGGCTGCACTGTTCTCTGGAGGGGGTGCAGGATCTAGGGAGGAGGTTGTGTGCAGAAGGATGCATGGGGTAAGGGACTGGGGTGCAGGAGATGTTGTGGGGCCTCAGAGGGTGTTTGGGTGGAGAAGGGGGTTGTGACCTGGGTCAGAATTGGGGTGCAAGGTCAGGAAGGGGGTGTGGGTACAGGAGAGGATTCTGGCCTGGGGGAGGGGTGTATAGGGTCTGGGAGGGAGTTGTCACCTGGGGCAGAGGGTGTAGAGGTTTGGATGGTGACCAGGGGGAGGGAGTTGGGTGCAGCAGGGGTTAGGGTGCCAGAGGCAGGCGCTGGCTGGGAGGAGTTTATCTAAGTGTCTCCTGCCTGGCAGCACTAGCTTACTTGAAAATACAGGCTGCTCCTAGGGCTGCCAGGTGTCTGGTTTTGAACCCGACAGTCCAGTATTTGAGCTTTCTGTTCGGGAAACAAACTGAGAAAATAGAAAGGTCCGGTATTTTCTCACTACGATGTCACGTAGATTGTGATGTCATGTCATGGGTGTCTGGTATCGCTGAAACCATCTGGCTACCCTGGCTGCTCCCTCCACCTGACTCTCAGCTCCAGCTGCCCCAGCCTCTCAGGCCAATCTCTCAGCTCCAGTTGGCTGGCTGTTTCCAGCCAATAGGAGCTGAGCATTGGGCTGGGGGCTGGGAGATTGCATGAAGCCACTCCCCCCCCCCCGCAGAGCAGAGACACACAGGGACTCTGGGTTTTAAACTGCAGCATCTGCATGTGCCTGAGGGTCCCGGCAGAGGGGTCCACGGGCCAGATCCTATGGCTTGGCAGGCCAGATCCAGTCTCCACCCCAGGACATATTTTGCCCAGCCCTGGTTTATTCCTTCCTTTGGTTTCCTGTCTTTTAACCAGTTACCAGCCCATGAGAGGATCTTCCCTCTTCTCCTATCCCAGAGCAACTTACTTTACCTAAGAGCCTTTGGTGAGGGACCTTGTCAAAGGCTTTCTGAGAAGCTAAGTACACTGTAGCCACTGGATCCCCTTTGTCTACTTGAGCGCCGACCCTGTCAAAGAACTCTCAGAGCCTGGGGAGGCAGGGTTCCCGGGGTGTTTAGAAATTCAGCTGTAGGTTGTGTGAAGGTTTTTGCCCCAGGAACATTAACCCACGTTTCCTTTTCATGACGGGGTTCCATGTTGTGAGGCTTAATGGTCAGCTCAGCCATCCCAGAATCCCTCCCTGCAGCGACTGTCTCTCCATATCGCCCCTCCTGCTGCCCGCTGGGGACGGTGGCTCTCCCGGTGCCTGTGCTCTGGGCGGCTCCGTGCATGTTGGTGGGAGCAGGGGACGACTTGGCATGAACATTAGATGCTGTCATGGGACTGGCCATGGGACCCCCAACCCCCGGAGATTCAGTCACATGGTAACTCTGGGGGGTGGGCTGCAGGTGGTGTTACCAGCACTTTCCTCCCTCAAGTGAGCCAGTGGTTTGGTACCGATGCCACCCACCAGGACAGGTACCTGGGAACCGGCTTCTCCTACCTTCAGCCTCTGCATCTCGAGCTCATGTTTCCTTTGCTTCTCATTTTCATCCCACTGGAGCTGCCTCTCCTTTAGTTCTCTCTCCCCGCTGGCACTCCTCATACTGGCGCTGCCTTTCCTGTTCTTCTCTCTCTTGCTGGCGCTCCTCCTGCTGACGCTGCCTCTCCTTTTCTTCTCTCTTTTCCTGGCGCTGCTTCTCCTTTTCTTCTCTTTTTTCCTGGCGCTGCCGCTCCTTTTCTTCTCTCTCCCACTGGCGCTCCTCCCACTGGCGCTGCCTCTCCTTTTCTTCTCTCTCCCGCTGGCGCTCCTCATGCTGGCACTGCCACTCCTTTTCTTTTCTCTCCCACTGGCACTCCTCATACTCCTCGTCTGCTCTCTTTTGGCTCTGGAATTATGCAAAGAAAGGCAACTGAGCACTGCTGAGCAATGATCCAGCACCCACCCAGCACTGCACACAACTCAGCCCCCAAATTAACACCACCCAGGTAACCCTGGCAAGTGACTCACCCCCCACCCAGCACAGGAAGGGGACTCTCCCCCACGGTCCCTGTGAATCCATCCGGTGGGAAACTTCTGCCTGATCCACCTTTAGCAACCCTGAGCAGTGTTAGAAAAAAAAACCCTGCCCCCCAGTAAAAAGTTTGGCCAAGCCGCTCTTGCTATAGTGGGCAACAGTACTCCTTGGGAGAAACCGGCCCCACCCTTCCTGCATACCATTGCCTTTAGAAAAGGGAAGGTGGGAAAATAGCCTTGGACTCTCCCACCCGTCACCTTGCCGTGAGAACTGCGGGCCTTACCTGGTCGCATGAAACCTGCACAGTTTCGGCCCAGCCCCTGGGACACAGACCCCCACTTGGTGACCGTTGGGCTGTATATGGTAATATGCAAGCGTGGGAAAGTGATGTGCAGACTTGGGGATAAATACCCATCACACAGTTGGCTCGAGAAGGTCTTTGCAACACACGCACCACTGTGCGTGTGCCTTCCCGTATACTTCAAAGCGCTGCCGGCCTGATCAACCGACCAGCCACCTCCCCCAACTCTCGGGCGTAACCAAGGCCTTCGCAACCGAACCGATGTCTTTGAAATGTTCCGTGTGCTGTGCAAGTTGGTATGTATGATTTAATTTTCCTTGTTGTATAGCTTAGTGTTATAGGGGTTTTTGGTAATACATAGACTTTGTAGTTATCACTGTTATTAATTAGTATAGATTGATATCCTTAGAGCAGAGACTATTCCCCTTGCCATTCCCATCCTTATATTTCTGATACGTTCAACTAGAAATCGTAGAATAAATATAATACATAATGTAAATTCACTACTGACACGGTCAATTAAAAATTTTAGAATAAATACTATAAATTCATCACTGTCACAAATATATATCCTTTATTTACTAAAACGGTCCACCTGGTTCTGTCCTTCCCCCCTTGGGTATGCATCATCGGACCTGTGGTTTTCGCAACAAGCAGGTGGGCAAGACCCAGATGGCCAAGGCCTGGACAGAGGGGTGCTGGGTGCGCACAAGACCCTAGCCCTCTCTGTCCAGTGCTCCATGTGCAGCTGTGCCCACCTCACAAAGCGGAGGGAAGGGGATTCATAGAAGTGCCTGGGCGCAGGGGTTAATTCCTGACCCTGCTGCTGGCTGCATGAAGCCTTGAAGCACGAGCCTTGGGAGCACAAGGCCTCTGCCAGCCGTGAACCCAGGGCTACTGAGCCCGGCCCCCGCCCTGCCTGTCACCCCCACACTCAGGCGTTGGTCCCACTCTCTGCTGGAATGAGTCAAGTCCTTTGTCCCCAGTTCCTCTCCAGACTGTCTGAGAGGCAGGAACCTTCCTCCCTGCCCCAGCTTCAATGTGTCCCTGGCTCTTGGAAGGGAGGTTAGCAGGGGAGGTGAGCAATAGACACATGGTGCAAGGGAGGCAGGTGCACCCTGCGCCAGGCTCAGTGAAATTTCTGGAAGTCCATGAGAAGAGGCAGCGTGGGAAGGGGAGGAGCAGTGAGTGCCATGGTCCTAGGATTCATTAAACAACCAGCCAGTGAGCGGGAGACACGTGGGCTCGGGAGAACTGCCGTGAGGTGGGGAGGTAACTGGCCAGCCAGTCACAGCCATGGAGGGACTCTGCATGGAAACGGCCAGCGTGGAAGGGGAGCCCCGGGGGGATCCACGGGGACCTGGTCTGGGCCCAGGGCTGTTCACATCCCTGTGAATGCCGGAGGGGGGTGCAGAGAGGTTACTGATCAAACCGCAGAGCACTCCAAGGGTGGGGCTGCAAACGCTGCGGCATGTAACCGGCTGTCTCCAGTCCCCTTCTCCAGCTCGTCCAGACCCATCTGTGCTGGAGCTCTGCCCTGAACAATGCTGGCCAGGCCCAGATGGGGCCCTGAGGGCTACCACTACTGGGTCCTGGCCGATCCTGCAGAGAACTTGCAGGGAAGGATGGGGCAAAAGGCAAAGCAGAGACAGAGCATCCAGGGAGAGGGAAGGGCACCACCCTGCAACCCTCCCCCACTCACTGCAGGGCAGGACAGCAGGGGTATCTCCGTGGCCAAGAGACCCCCTATGATGTGCCCCACATGTGAAGCGGGGCCTGAGAACATAGCAGGAAATTCTCACTGGTGGCTCAGAGCCTCCAGCGGAGCTCACCTGCCAGGGCTTTGGTGCCCCACAGACCCTGGCCAGGAGCATGGCCGGGCAGTGCCGGAGATGGGGGGACTCTGAACAGGAGGGGGCCTGGGTCCCATGTAAAACACCCTCCCTGTTGCACAGAGCAGCTGGGCGTGTCTGGCTCACATGTGGAAAAGAAACGTCTGACGGTCCCGGTGAGTGCTCCACCCCAAGGGGTGTGTGGGGAGTGAGGCCTGCAGCAGGGGAGGTACAAAGGGACCAGCGGCCGGTACCTCGGCGGGTCGGTTCTCCAAGTGATGGACGTTACACCCGTCAGGGAACCACTGTCCGGGGGGGTCGCATGCACTCTGGAGGCAGGGAGGAGCCACAGCTGGAGGAAGCACATGTAAAGGGGTGTGTGCGTGTATGTGTGCATGGCCGTATACGTATCTGTGCATGTGTATGTCTGTGTGAGTCTGTGTGTGTCTGGGTGTGTGATGACTGACGTGCAGTCTGTCACGTGTCCCAGCAGGAGACCCCAGTGGATGGTGCGAGCAGGGAGGTGGTGCCGGCTCACCATGTGGCACATGGTGGTGACATGTCCTGGGGAATGTGGCCATTCAGTTCGGGACGTGCTCTGGTTTCTCGGTGCTGGTGCAGTCCCAGAGAGATGGGAAGGGCCTGGAAAGCGAGTGGCGGGGGGGAGGGGGAGAGGAGAGCAGGCGCAGGTGAGGAGCAGCCCGTCTGGCAGGCCGGGAGCACAGGTTGGCAGAGAAGGTGCATCTGTGCTGCCAGGACAGAGACCTGGGTGAACGTTCACAGGGCTGTGGCCATGTGGAGAAGCAGGACCGGGGGCTGACGATGGGCGTGGTCCTCGTGGCAGTGAGGGAACTGGAGCTGGGCTGTGGATGCGGATAAGGAAACCGGCTCTCAGCCATGTCACAGGTCAGCCCCCCTGGCCTGTCACATACTGACCCACATGAGCAGCCCGGCTGGCAGGGCCCCCCAGCCTGGCAGGAAGGCAGCTCCTGTCTGCCCGCTGGGGGCTCAGTGACCAGCCCGTGTCTGCTCCCAACAGGGCCTGAGCAACTGGCCCCATCCTGCTGATTCTCCATGGGGGGGCCCAGACGCGGCAGTGAGGGGCGCCAGGTGACACCGATTAGACAGACAGGAAGGGAGGGGGATTCCTCCCCCCATTCAGCACTCGCCTCCTAAAGGCTTCTCCCCACAGGCCTCAGGAGCCAACACGGGCAGGGGCTGGATAAACACAGAATTCCTCCGCCCCCAACCTGCCTCCCAGTGCATGTGGGACAGGCCCTCATCCGACCTGCCCAGCTCCAATCGGCCAGCAGAATGGGAAACCGAGGCCCAACCCCACCCCGAGAGACCCAGCCCTGGTGCAGACAGGACTGAGCTGAGGGGATTAAATAAAGGAGAAGGCTACAGAGCAGCTGCAGCATTTTAAATGTAGCTCTGCCCTGAGCAGGAAGATCCTGTCCACGGGGGGCCCAGCCTCTGTCCACAGTGACCCTTGGCCTGCTGCGGACAGACACTGCTTCCTAGCAGCCTCCCCTATCCCCACCCCCCACCCCCTGCTGTTTCTGAGAGAGTGTGGGAGCAGGTGGCAGGGGGAGACAGTAGAGGGGGGAACCGGCTTTTAAACTGGCTCCTCCCAGCACCAACTATTTATTTTCCCCTCCTTGCTGCCTCTCATAGTGGCAGCAAGGGGGTGCGGGAAAAGCAGGTAGTCGATACTCTACTCAACTAGCCAATAAGCTTTTGCTTATCATGTAGTTCAGGGCTTCCCATAGGCCAGATTCATTTTCTGGGCATCCAGAGTTAGTGGATTTTATGGATCCACTTAGGCTGTGGTGTGGAGAGAAGAAAAAAGGGGTTCAGTGTGTGGGACAGAGCTGCCAATGTGTGCGATAGGGATAGAGTGCAGGATCCGGGCTGGAGGTGGAGTGCAGAGACAGGCTTGGGGCAGGGAGTTCAGGGCAGGAGGGAGGGTGCAGGAGGAGGGTGGGGCAGGGAGTTCAGGGCAGGAGGGAGGGTGCAGGAGGAAGGAAGGGTGTCAGAGCAAGCTGGGAATGTGGGGTTTGGATGGGGGGAGGGGAGGAGTGAGGGGGATTTGGGTGCGGGGTCTGGGCATGAGGGGGACATTTACCTGGCACCCCTGTGCAGCAGGAAAGCCTCCAGGCAGCACACTGTCATATCCCCAGCAGGGGGCAGGGTGCTCAGACACCTCCCTACACAGCAGGGATCCCAGTGCAGCCACGGGCTGCAGCACCAGGTTGGGCTTCCCGCTGGGAGGGTATGCGGAGGGGAGGGGGTGAAGAAACCCCGACCTTCCCTGCAAGACCAGGTTTGCTGCTGTTCCCCCGGTGGGGTGGGGAGGGGCGCGGGGAGAGGAAGCAGCAGCTCTGAGGGAGCACCGAGCCTGAGCGCACCCTGAGGGGGGTGGCAGCCCCCCACCTGGGTTCGGCACCGCCCCTGCCGAGGCTCAGGCAGCGGTTTAAAAATGCTTAGGTCCAGGAACAGCTACTCGGCACCTTTTGACTCAGACCTGGCCACCCTTCCCCCTCCCAGCAGCAGCCACTGTAACAAGCCACCACCTGACCACGTGGAGGAGCTGCGCGGCTGGACCGGGACCCCACGTGACGGGGCAGTGCTGTGTGGTCAGAAAGGGTCCACGCGGTGCATGGTGATGGGGCAGTGGATGGTGGAGCAGCCAGAGCCATGTGCCACCAGAAGCCCACCCCCAATGGCAAAGCGCCAATGGGAGCTGCCTACACGCTCTGCGGCGGGAGGGAGGACACTGTTGCTGCTTCGCTGAGTCCAGGAGAAATGGACTCAGTCGCTTCTTCCTGCAAAGTCCAAGTCCCCATCAATAGTGGAATGTCCGGTGGGGCTTTCCTGGACATTTCACTGCTTGATGGGGCACCGGAACAGAGTCAGTAAATTCGGGATAGTCCCAGAAAAATCAGGATGTCTGGTCAGCGTACTCCAACCCCACAGGAACTCACCAATTCCTGCTGCAGCTTCTCCTCCTGCTGCTTTGCATCCTTCTGCAGCTGCTTCATCTCCTCCTTCATCAGCTTGTCTCTATCTAGGAATTCCTGCTGCAGCTTCTCCTCCCACTCTTTTACCATCTTCTGCCATCTGTCCATCTGCTCTTTTAGCAGCTTGTCTCTCTCTAGGAATTCCTGCTGCCGCTTCTCCTCCCACTGCTTTGCCTCCTTTTTCAGCTGCTCCATCTCCTCTTTCAGCAACTTGGCTTTCTCTGTGAAGCCCTCCTGCAGCAGCTTCTCCTGCTCCCTCAGCTTGCACTGCACAGCTGTCTCCTTCTCCTGCTTCAGCTTTTCAGCCTCCTCCTTCATCTTGGCTTCCATCTGGTGAATGTTCTCCTGGTGGCTGCGTTCTAGGTCCCTCCTCTGCTGCTCCAGCTGCTGCCTCCTCTCCTCCTCTGCCTTGAGCTGCTGCTCCAGCTGCTCCAACCTCGCCTGGGCAGCTGTGGAAATGGGAAATGCAAAGAACGTGGCATCAGGCCCCTGCTGTGCAGTCTGCATGGGGCAGGGAGCGCCCAGCCCATCAGACAGGGGCTGGGGCTGATTCAACATGGCAGCTGCCTCTCCACAGGAGGGGCCGGTCAGTTTCCATGGCGATACACTGGCCACACCTGCTCCACAGGTCGGGCTGCAGGTGGGTTTCCACAGACCGGACTGGGCCCCACTTTGGTCCCCAGAGAACGCCGGGTCAGGCTGAGGGGTCACGTTACGCTTCGCCAAACACCGACTTGTCCTACAAGCGGGAAGTGACCCGGCCAGGGCAGGAGAGCTGGGACCTTCCTGCCAGTCACGCCCCCAGCCCAGACACCCCGCGTGTCCCCGGCAGGGAGAGAGATGGGTGGGAAGTTCCCGTCTGTCTCCCACCCTGAGCAGCGGGTCACTGGGGGCAGAGTCATAGGCCCTCTGCTGGGGGTGGGGGCAAACCAAACCCACCTTCCACACTGACTGGGGCAGCCCCAGCCAGACCCAACCCCCGCTGGACAGACGGGCAGAGCCCAGAGGGGGTGACACGGGCTGGAAAGGGTTAAGCACCTGGCACCTACATGGCCCCAATTCAGCCTTTGAAGGCAAACGAGAGCCGTGTGTGAATGGGACTTGGGGCCCTTCCCTGCAACTAGCCAACACAGGCCTGGTCAATCAATAAGAGCTCTGACAGGCTGTCATGGTCATGAGGGATGGGCAGCAGCCTGGGGACTACAGGTTAACTGTACCTAGCTAGATAGCAGTCAGCCAATAGAAATGCAGATACAGATTTCAAACTGAGACAAAGGAATTTGGGGGTTTTCCCCCCTTTGTCTCTGACCCTGTTTGCTCTAGGTACTGAGGGAGACAGAAGACATGTCTCTCTCCAGGAAAAAGACTCTTCATAATGTGTAAGTAGGGTAAAGTTTAAATAAATCCATCAGGTTTTATTGTTTTCTGTTGTGGGACTTTGGATCTGATGTCTGTGCTATTAGAAATGGGTTTTCTTGTGCTGTTAGAAATGTAACTAAGCCCTGAGCCCATGAGGGGCCGCTATGAGTATATTATTTGGTGACTTTTTCCATCTAGTCATTATGCTTGCAACAGGAGTATTGTTTTCGTAATAAAAGTTTTTTCTTTTTTGTTAACCTGCTATTGGTTCAGTTCTGTGTCCTGGAAGATCTGTCTGTGGGATCAACCTGCCTCTGACTAGGGGACAGCGACCACAGACTGCAGTGTTTTTCTTCTTTTTTCAAGCTCTTTGGGGAAAAGAGCTTGGGGGTGCCTGGGGTTGGTTTCAAGTGTCCACCCCTGTTTGTGGGTTTAAAAGCACTTGATGGTGGCAGCCGATTTTTATCCCCAAAATCTAGGGTTTTAAGATTTTGGGGGAAGCTTTATACCAAAGATTGGAGAGATCAGGTTTTGGGGTGCTTTTGCAGGCCCCCACTTCTGCATTCATTGTGCCAGAGTGGGGAATCAGCCTTGACACAGGCCACCTGCAGCCTGAGGCTACATCTACACTGCCAGTTTTTGCGGCACAAAATATGCTAATGAGGGATTGTTACGCAGTGGGTTCCCCCTCAGGCTTACAGCCCCCTCATCATCGGGGTTACACGGTTCTCCCTGCATCTAAAGCCCCTGCCAACATCTCAGTGACCCGGGAATTCCCTCTGAAGTCTGCAGCTACTTCCTGGAAATGGCGGGAGATGAGCAATTGCTTTATAGGTCTCACAGGGGTAGCTGGGTTAGTCTGTTACAACAAAAATCATAAATCACAAGGAATGGTCCTGAAGCACCTTAGAGATGAACCAACAATAGACAGGTGGTGTCATGAACTTTTGTGGGCACAACCCACTTCCTCCACTGAGATTGTTTTATGTTAAACCAAGGAGCCAGTTACCCCTGCTGCTTAGGGAACAGGAGGCCAATTTCCAGGCTAGGGTTGTTCGCCTAAGGATGGCCTGCTGCCATGAGGCTGCCCAGGAACTGTGTAAAGGGCTCCTGGGGCCTGATCTTTTAATCTGAGACCCGCTTAAGCTTTATCGGGGGTGTTTGAGCCAAAAGGCTGACGTCTCCATTCCGGCTGCATCTCCCTGATGTTGGACACTGGACTGAGCCTACGGGCGAACTCTGACAGAACCATTGGTGCCTCCAACCTCCGCATCACCGCTGTGTATCCGACCTACGAGCTCAGTCACCTCTGGATGGTCAATGAGCTTTGAACCAAGAGTCTCTCTCTCTCCTTTCTCAATAGATGTTGGGTTACTGGGTAAGATCTGATACAGTCTGTGTCTGGGGGGGAAGTGCCTGATGCTTTGGCGGAGCTGTTAATAGGATGAGCCAGGTTTTCACTCACCCTCATCGTGGGTGACTTTACTGTAAGCTCAGCTCTGGGCTGCTTCAGGGGACGGCCCTTTGGCTCCCAAGTCACCGGGAAGGAATTGCAGAAGCTGTTTTGTGTCTGGCTTGGTGCAGAGAAATGTCAGAACAGACCCCGTTTGGGAGACTGGCTGCCCCGTGCTTTGCAGTTCGCCCCGACTGAGCAATCCCCATGTGTGCCCCTTGGGTCCTGGCCACAGAGGGGAACACAGCGTTCATGTTAATAACCGACACGGTGCGGCAGCAGGGAGGGTGGGGGATGGGAGGAAAGGAGACTGCAGCGAACAGAGTGACCCGTCTCCAGTGCTGGGCCGAGGACACCGGCCATGAAAGGCAGGAGGTGACACCTTGTACTGGGACGAGCTTTGAAGCGTCACCGAGTTCCCCCCAGAGCCAGTCTGAGCTCCGAGCCACAGAGCCGCTGCTTCCAGAGCCAGAGACGAGCCGATAACTGGAAGGCAAAAGCACCCTGGCTCCTGCCTGGCAAGGGCTGCTCCCTCAGTGCTTTGCAGGAGGCCTGGGAGGCGCCTGGCAGAGCCATGCACAGGCAGCCGCTGGGCACTAAGGGCTCATCTGCACTGTGGAGAAGATCAACCCTCCGAAGTCCAGTGCAGCCCCCCCATGGAACGCTGAGGGCAGCCCTCGCCAGTGCCCAACACACCACAAGACACACCTGCCCCTGTCAGCCTCCAGCAGTGTCGACGCTGCAGGGGCTCAGCAGCAGACAACTCCAGCCGCATTTTATGCAGCTGGATGGTGTGACTGAGGCCAACCTCCCTGGTCTAGTGTGGACCAGACCTCAGTTTATCCCCTTGACTACAGGGGCCTGGGCGAGGGTCTGACCATCTGCGTCACATGAGGGAATGATTTCATGGCTCTGGGGAATTTGGGAGCCTCCTTCTCAATTGCCAGCTCCTCTCACCTTCACGGGTACAAGTGAAAGGGACCGTGTCTTCTTCTGACCTCATGACATTCTCACACGCACCAATTACAGCTCTACAGGGTTGGACAAGAGTGTTTGGTGTTTAAAGTTCATGCTCAGGGGTGGTTCCTCACATTGGTCTCACTTGTCTGTTTCCGGGGCTTTGTCTACACTGGCATGATATTGCACAAGAACTCTTTTGAGGAAGAGTTCTTGTGCAAAAACTCTTCCAGAAGAGCATCTACACTGGCATGTGCCTTTGCGCAAGAGATGTGCTTTTGCAAGAGTGTCCATGCCAGTGTAGATCTCTTGCACAAGAAAGCTCTGATGGCCATGTTAACCATCGGGCTTTCTTGCACAAGAAATTCGTGTTGCCTGTCTACACTGGCCTCTTGAGCAAGAACAGTTGCGCAAGAGGGCTTATTCCTGAGCGGGAGCATCATAGTTCTTGCGCAAGAAGCCCTGATTTCATACATTAGAACGTCAGTGTTCTTGTGCAAGAACTTGCGGCCATTGTAGACAGTCAGCAAGATTTTGTGCAAAAGCAGCTGCTTTTGCGCAAAATCATGCCAGTGTAGAGGTAGCCCTGGTGTCAAGAAAGGGCAAATATCTACATGAGTGTAGCCTGGAACTGAACTTCCATGGCTGGTGAAATGATAACAAAGAGCATAATGGAACGGTGGTGATTTCCAAGCAAGTGGCCAGTCTGGCGCTGACCGGTGGTCTCAGACACACACACTGCCGGCCTCACTCTCAGCCAGGAAAGGCAGCCCCAGGCGGGCAGGGCGGCTGTCAGCGAGGTTCTGTGACGAGGCTACAAGCAGGGGTGTAAGGAAAGGGCCTTCATCTCTGGACTGTTTGGACTCTGGCAGGGAGGGACAGCAGATGTGAGTGGAGATCCCCAGATACCCCGGACTCTTGACAAACTGGCCGTTCATTGTATCACTGTTACCGCTGGGATTCCAAACTGCGACTCCCCTGGGAATACGTTTGACCTGCATTAAACCTTCCACATCGTCCCTCCTTCCCCACTGAGCTCATCGCCCTTCACTCCATTTACTGCCCAACTGGCTGCCAAGGCTGCCCATGCTGCAGGCTCTGGGGAACCAACTGCTCTGGGCTGGTGGCTGGACGCTGGGACGGGGAGAACTGATGTACTGGGAGTTTTGGCTGACGGGGACATTCTCACTAAGTTCCATTGGTTGGGGGGACAAGACAGACGGGGGGGCTCAGGAGAGGCCTGTAACTCTGGTGAGACTGGGAGAGGGACCCAGGGGTGCACGCTTGTTACTGATGCGGGAATTCGAACTCTAGGACCCCACCCATGTGTGTCTGACAGTCCCTGAGACCGGCGCGGAGCCTTGAGCCTCTCCAGACAGCCTGACAGGTGAACAACGTGGAACAGCTTCAGCAGAGCAACTGAGCAGCCCCTGTAGCTCCCAAAGCACAACCCGGAAATGGGAGACATCCAATGGCCGTGGTGTTTGCTGTAGGGACACCCTGAGCCCAGGATGGCTGTGGATTCCCAGACATAGCTCTGCCATATGGAGGGTGGGGTTGTTGTTGTGGAAATGACTGAACAACACAAAGAAACCTGCTGAAAACCCCTTCCCAGAGACTTACCTGCCCGGTGCTTTTCCACCTCTGACAGCATTTTGTCAGCCTGGAGAATGGTGGCTGCTTTCTGCCTTCTTGCTGTCCATAACTGCTGCAGCACCTGCTGCCTGGGGACGAGGGGCACGTCAGTCTCTGCACTCAAGGCTGCGCTGGGCATGAGGGGCACAAGGTGCTGATCTCTGGGCAGGGGGCACCAGCTGGGGGAGAATTGCCTGACAAGAACTCGGCCACTCGGCAGAGCAAATCGCCCCCGAGACGCGGCTGGGAGCTGGAAATCCGTGAAGGGAGGCTGCTGAGTGACCCGCAGAAAGCCCCCCAGAGCCTGCCAATGCTCCAGCTGCAGCTCGGAATTCCACTGGGCGTGAACGTGTCATTTGTTCTGCCACCCCAAAGCCACCCTGAGCCGAGCTGTCACCTCTCTGTCACCTGGCTCCTGGTGGCTTCCAGGGCCCCGTCCGCTGGAGCTGGAGGTGCCATTTCACACCCAGGCACACGCTGTCTGGGACTGAGCTGGCATGTGCAAGTCACCCCAAGCTGGACCTTCCACCACCAGCTCCAGGCAGAAATGCCCCAGGCTGGACTCTGCAGTGCGCACCTCCGAGCCAGGCGTTCAGTGGGCACTGAACATTGGGGAGCAATGGCCAGTCAGTGTCCTCGCAAGGTCTGAGCCAGCCTGGCCACTCAATGGCCCATCTAGCCCAGTGTCCTGTCTGCCCAGAGCGGCCAACAACGGGTGTGTCAGAGAAAATTAACAATAGGCAAATCTCACTCAATCCATCTGGGCAGTCGGATACTTAAGGACCCCCATAGAAAAGGGCTCATTCCAAGATGACCATGCCTGACAGCCACTGATGGACCAATCGCCCAGGCTGGGTCCTGCCGAGGGGGCAGGGGACTGGACTCGATGACTCTCGAGGGCCCTGCCAGTTCTAGGATTCTATGAACTTTCCAAACTCTTCTTTGAACCCAGTTATACCAGGCCTGTACGCCGAGGTGGGGAGGGGGGAGGTATACAGGAGCGAGGCTGGGGCAGGGCTGGGACCTGCTCTCCCCGTCTTGTCCCACCAGCCCCCTCTGCAGCCCCTGGTGCACTGCCTGACCACACCAGCCCACAGCGTCCCCAGCCAGACTCAGGCAACAGCTGCCCCCTTTTCTGTCTGCAGGGGCCAGAGCCAACAGAAAAAGGCACCTACCACCGATACCCAGCTGACACTGAAGGGAAGAGCCCCGGCCCTCTGGGTGCTGTAGTCCTGCTCCCATCCCTCCGCATCGCCCAACATGGGGAGGGAAGTGCGGAGGCAAAAAAAACCTACAACTCCCAGCATGCCATGCAGCTCTGCTGTGGCACATATGAGAAGCCAGCCCTGTGGGTGGGGTGGGGGCAGAGTATCATGGAATCAAAGGGCAGGCAGAGACCGCAGGAGACATCCAGTCCAACTCCCTGCCCAAGGCAGAACCAACCCCAACTAAGTCAACCCAGCCGGGGCTTTGTTCAGCTGGGACCTAAACAACCCTAGGGATGGAGATTCCACCTGCTCCCTAGGGAACCCATCCCAGTGCTTCCCAACCTGCCTAGGGAAATAGTTTGTCCTAATATCCAACCTAGACCTCTCCCCCTGCAACTTGAGACCATTGCTCCGTGTTCTGCCACTTGCCCCCACTTTCAGGAATTTGAAGGCTGCTCTCAGATCCCCCTGCCCCTTCACTCCTCTCTTCTGCAGATTAAATAAACCCAAATCCCTCATCCTTTCCTCATAGGTCATGTGCCCCAGCCCCCAATCATTTTCATTACCCTCTGCTGGACCCTCTCCCATTGTGTCCACATCCTTTCCGTAGTGGGGGGCCCAGAACTGGACACAATACTCCAGATGTGGCCTCACAAGTGCCAATAAAGGGGAATAATCACTTCTCTGGATCTGCTGGCAATGCTCCTCCTAATGCACCCTAAGACACCATTGGCCTTCTTGGCTACAAGGGTGCACTGGTAACTCATCTCCAGCTTCTCACCCCAGGTCCTTTTGCTGAACTAGTGTTAGCCAGTCGGTCCCCAGCCTGTACCAATGATTGGGATTCTTCCATCCCCAGGGCAGGACTCTGCACTTGTCCTTGTTGAACCTCATCAGATTTCTTGTGGACCAATCTTCCAATGTGTATAGGTCACACTAATCTGTCCAGGTCACTCTGGACCCTATCCCCACCCTGCAGTGTATCTACCTCTCCCCCTAGCTTAGTGTCATCCGCATACTTGCTGAGGGTGCAACCCATCCCCTCATCCTGGTCAGTAATAAAGACGTTGAACAAAACTGGTCCCAGAACCGATCCTTGGGGCACTCCACTGAAAACCGACCACCAACCTGACATCAAGCCGTTGATCACTACCAGTTGGGCCCGACAGTCTAGCCAGCTTTCTATCCACCTTACAGTCCATGTATCCACTCCAGACTGCTTTCACTTGCTGGAAAGAATTATGGATCAGGCCTGGGCAAAATACCCTCAGCAGGGAGCCTCAGGCAGACTCCTTGCCTGCCCCCACCCCCACCCCAGGTCACAACCCAAACCCTCTGCCTCCCTCCTGCCCCCATACCCCCTCCCAGATCCTGCACCCCAGCCCCTGCCCCAGGTCACAACCCAAACCCTCTGCCCCCTCCTGTACCCCAGTCTCCTGCCCTAAGTCACAACCCCTCCTTGTCCTTTGTCACAGCCCAATTCCCCCGCCCCCTCACCCTAGTTCCCTGCCTGAGGTCAAAACCCAAACCCCTGCACCTTAGTTCCCTAGCCCAGGTCATAACCTCCTCCTTCTCCCAAACTCCCTCCCAGACTCCACACCCTCTTCTGCACCCCAGTCCCTTACTGCAAACTCCTCCTGCACCCAACCTCACTCCCAGACCCTGCTCTTCCTCCATTAATATCATGGGAGGGTGCCCTCGACCACTTTCCAAATTCTTGGAGTGGCCCCCAACAAACATGACTGTCCACCCCCACCCCGGTGGGGGCTAACTCTGCGCACAGCAACAGTGGGAGGCCTCTGAGACCCTCACTCCGAGTCCGGTCTCAAAGGTCTCCTAGCGAGGGGGGTGGGGGCTGCTGCTCTGCTTAGTGTCCCCCTAACAGCAGCCATAGAGTGAGAGCCCCTTGTCCCCAGGCTGTGCCCCAGGACGGGCGGTGGGACTGGCTGGGGGCCACTGGCTATAGCAGGGAGGGCCCAAGAGTGAAGCTTCTCCCCACATCCCCTCCCCCACAGCTGAGGTGAGTGCCCCACTCCTGGCCCTCTGCCCCCTGGATATACTGGCATTACTGCAGGAGGGGTCGCTGCTGCTCTAGCAGGTGCTGTTGCTCAGCCACAGCTTGGTACTGGCAGCCTCTGCCCATCCCCCCACTTCTGAGGGGCGATTCCCCCTTCACTGCTGTCACCTCAGCCCCACATTCTAGTCCCACAGGCCGTGAGGGGACTGTCCCTTGGGGGGGGGGTCGGATTCTTTTGCAGCTCGCTCCGAGGGGCAGGAGGGTACAAGTGGGTTTGGAAACGGCTTTGCAGCTACTGCACTTCCCAGAGCCACCGCTCCGTGTCGCACCCCTCAGGCCTCGCCCGCCGAGGAACCCTGCACGACAGCCGCAAAAAGGGGGCTGGGAACCTACATTCAGACCTTTGCTAGATGCTACCAAACTGGAACTGGGCCGACCCGCTGGATTTCTGCGACCCCTCAGCCCAATGGGGAGTGGTTAAGGGGCCACTGCACCTTGAGTGGTTCTCTGAAAAACGTGTTAATATTTATGTAAACCAGCTGTTCCATCGTCCATGGGGCAGTGACAGACTCTGTGTCCCCAGCCCGCAGAGGAGCCTTGTGCAGCCTGCAGACGTGTCTCTCCAGCTCACACTGGCCCACAAAGTGACCCAAGACAGCACCTCAGCAACTCGCTTCTGGGAGGTAACGGCAAGTTCTGCTGCCCCCTCTCCCCAAGGCGGGTGGGAGCCCCTCAGCTACCGGCAGGGGCAGACCTGGCTCTCCAGAGCACGGCAGGGTTGAAGCTGGAGAACAGCATCTGCATGTGGCCTCACACTCAGTCAGTTTTCCAGTTAGCCATGGAAACGATGAATCAGGCCCATACACAGGGGTGTGTGTGTGAAGGAAGGAAGTGAACTCCCCCCAGTCCTCAAAATAAGCGTGCTCTTGCTGGTCGGGGGAAGGCAGGAGTGGTGCTGCTCAGCCTCCACCCCCTCCCAATTGATCCAGCTATCTGGGGAAAAGTCAGGGCTGACTTCCCCAAGGAGCGGGAGAAAAATCTACAATGAATTTCATCTGCCAGTTTGTTCCCCAGTCACAGTTTCATGAGATCCACTGTAACCCCTCGCTGTCTGCTTCAGATTCCCCATAGCCCCCTCTGTCCTATGAGCAATGGGTCACTCTGGGCTGCCTGCTCTTCCCTTCATATGTGTTGCTGGATGGGGCTGGGCTCAGGTGTGTGAGGTGACAGGCTGCCAGTCTGTGAAGAGAAGGTTTTAAGCTGGATCCCCTCACAGACCAGCTCCCACCTGCTGCTGCCTCTGATACAGAGGCAGCAGTGCTGTGGCAGGGGTCCTTGGGAGTGGGGCCGAGCGCACTGGCTGCTGGCTTTGCCCCGGGACTATAGAATAGTTGAATAATTGATAAGAACTCATGCGGTTACTGGACTATTCAGTTGACCGATAGCTAACAGCCCTAGTGCTAATGAGGCTGATTGAGTGGGCTGGAAGTGCCCCCCACTGAGCGTTTGGTGCCAGTGAGGAGTTACGTGCAGGGGAGGCGGGCGTTGGAATGGGACGTCCAGTTCATGTCTTTGTTCAAGCCCAGGGAAACAGTCAGATTTGTAGATGAAATCCAGTTCTGCAGCCTCTCTGTAGGACTGGCTGGTGAAATTCCTTTCTAGCAGAACGGATACTTGTAAACCCAGGACTGAGAGCCCAGGCGGGTTAAAATGGCCCCTGCGGGTTTGTGTGTCACTGCTCCTGAGTCTGACTTGTGTCCATTTATCCCTCGGCGCAGACACACCCTGGTTTGGCCAGTGTCCATGGCAGAGGGCAGGGCTGGCCCCGCTGTGAGCTGTGCGTGTCTGCCATCCCTCAGGAGAGATTCCAAGGCCACACGGCTGATCAGCAGACGCCCACAGCTCGGTTTGTGTTTCTGCTGGTGGTGCACATCCTCCCATGACTTGTTGCATGTAAAATTTATTCCTCTCAGCAATAGAAAAAATCCGCACATGGATGGAAAAGGTGAGAGGGAACCCGGACTGTGACTCTCTTCCCCAGTTAACCTGCCTCCCCCGCCCTGTCCCCATCATTATTCATCTTTCCCTGCATTACTATGGGTGGCTGCCTACTGTGGCCCAGGGAAGAAGAAAACACTGGGGGTGAAACAGGCCCTGGCTACTGCGCTGCTCTCTCCAAAGCCCACTGGCCTCAGCAAAGTGTTTAATTCCCCTCCACACTCTCCTCCTGCCCTGCAGATTGTAGTTAGGGGAAGGCTGGGAGCTACTTTACCCCTTGTCATTCAAATGTTCATTAGTCCCCAGTTTGTCTCAGCACTGCCTGCTATGCACTGTGTAAATACCGCCAGCCCCCTCAGCAGAGCATCACTTCTCCCCCGGGGCAGTTGTATCCTCCCCTCTTTTGCCTTCTGTCCCCATAAGCTTTCGCTTTTCACACCCTCCCCTACACCAGTGGTGAGAAATTCATGGGGGGTCACGGTGTTTAGATCCTGCCTGCCAGGGACCTGAGGTTCCCCATCCCCTCCTCCATTGCAAGGACTCCAAGCTGGGCCCCAAGTATTTGCTAACAATTTATTCTGTCACCAAGAGTCTGAGTCAAACCCTTTCTCTCATTCACAGCCCCTACGGCCAAGCCCTTGCGTGCACTCCCTTGCCAGGACATGCTCCAATAGGCCATGAAACCTGCTATGACAAATACCGGTTGGACGACAACTTCCTGTCGAAAGCATTTTCAGTGATTAGAGGAGCTCTATGGCGTGTTCTTTCATTTCACGTTCATAACGAAAACTTCCCACCCTCGGGGTACGTTACACACAACTCTCGGTTGTGTTCTGTGGGAATTGTGTGTAGTGACACTTTTGACACACGTTGGAGGCTCAAATAGTGACACCTAGTCAGGGCTGGACCTACCATGAGGCGAACTGAGGCGGCTGCCTCAGGTGCCAGACTGTGGGGGGCACCACTAGGACCTAGAGTGTAGAAACTTGTGTGTGCTGCTGGTGCGTACGTAGGTAGCAGAGCAGTCCCAGGAGAGGAGGAGAACAAGAAGGAGGCAGAGCTGAGACCTTTCAAAGTTTTTGCCCAAGCGAGGGGCCTGGGGGCGTCATTTGAGCTCCCCGCCTCAGGTGCCAAAATGTTGTGGGCCGGCCCTGCACCTGGTGAATTTTCAGGGTTTCTCTGGTGACTTCCTGCTCTGTGGCATTGGCAACAGCCCGGTATCTAAGATGCTAGGAGTGTTCACAGCCAGGCCTGATGCTCTCACAGGCCCACAGAGTGTGGGCAGATAACAACGCCGCAGCACCCAGCTGTGCCCCGACTAGCTCCGCAGCCCTGCCCAGCACTCACCATGACTCCTTTGTTGGGCGTCCTCTGAAAACTCTCCAGCACTTGTCTCTGGTCAGTCACGTACAGCTGGTACCCGCCGGGCTGCATGTAAACCCCCTCGCTGAGCTTCCTCTCCATGTCGGCTGAGAGCTGGGAGAGCAGGGCCTGGCAGGTCTCCTGGGACGTGGTTCGGTTCCTGCTCTGCACAGCGCGGTAATGTTCATTTATCGCCGTCTGGGGAGTGACAGGGAGAAAGCCATGAGTGGGGGGGGCGGGGAGCTGCATTTCTGCCCCTGCCCAGCGTGCTAGTATCTTTATGGTCAGGAGACGTCCCCCCCTCGGCAGTGGAAGCCCAAGGCCCAGCGTCTGACCCGGGGCCGGGCAGTGTCCGAGGTGGAGCTGGTCTGGGTGATTTACTGATGTAAGTGGCTTTTAGAAACAGAACGTCCCCGGGGACCTGTCCCTCCTGCCCAACCTTCGCTGTGACTGTCAGTGGGAATTCGGTGCCAACCGGCTGAAGCATGTTTGAAAATCCCACTGAGCCCTGAGCTGCCTCTGGGCACCCGACCCTGTGAGCACTCAGGCCCTTTGGCGCTTGGTGCGACCCCGTCGGTCACACTTGTGCCCTGGTGCCACATCCTGAGACCCTTGTGGAGTTGCTGGGTCTCAGCCTGGGATCTGCCCCATCCTGACTCGGGAACATTCATGTTGGGAATTCCCATGGAGACACAGATCATTTACAGAACACCACCACCCGGTAACTAGACCACTGGACTAGCCCCTAGCCACCAGGGGTTCCTTAGCAACTGCTCACGGGTGTTGCGTGTCACCGAGGGGTGGAGAGTCACTGGCCCTGCCCCCATCCATAGCCAGTCATGACTCTCAGTCGGCAGGTAGAACAGGGCAGCAGCCAACAGGGGAGTTTGCCTGGGAAACGTCCAAGAGGAGATCAGGAAAGTGTGGCTTGTGGGGGGCTGTGCTGTGAGCTGGTGGGGTGAGTATCCAAGTGTTTGTCTGTCTGTGAGCATTTGTGTGACTGTGTGTTCCGCCGTTTGAAAAGAGCAGCAGTGGGAAAGTTAGAAAAGTGTGAATTGGGAGTGCTTTGTTCCAGGTGGACCTTCAGGGGATGACTGCACTAGAGGCAAGGCTCTGAGCCGGGCCTAGCCTCAGCCTTATAAAAAGACAGCCAGAGAGAATGCAGAGAGCAGAGAACAGGGGAGTTTGCCTGGGAGTTCACCCTGGGGGAGCCCCATAGTGTCTGGTGCTCTTTTCCTTGGATTTTTCTTTTCTCTTCTGCCCTTCAAGGAGGCATTTAAAAACATCTGAGGAATCTTTCAGAAGGAAGGCAGGTATGGACGGTGATAGATCTGCTGTTGTGACCTGTACAGTATGTGCCATGTTTGTCTTGTTCCTGCAAGATAGAAGGGATTTCATCTGCATTAAGTGCAAGCTGGTCGCAGAGGACTTGAGGTCTGAGTATCAACCCTACGCTCCATCAGAGAGGATAATAGAATCATAGAACACTAGAACTGGAAGGGACCTCGAGAGGCATCGAGTCCAGTCCCCTGCCCTCATTGCAGGATCCAGTACTGTTTAGATCAGCGATTCTCAAACTTTTTGGGCTCCGGAGCCCTTTACATGTATAAAAATTTATGCGGAGCCCCAGCGGTCCACTGAATTTATGTGCGGAGCCGCAGCGGTCCACTGATTGTATGTGTTGTACCTATCAATGTTTCTAGTTTGTCAACCTCACGGAGCCCCTGGAGATGTCTCGCGGAGCCCCTGGGGCTCCACGGAGCACAATTTGAGAAACACTGGTCTAGACCATCCCTGATAGACATTTATCAGGAAGGGCTTGTCAAAGTCTGGATTTACCAGCACTGGTGCCTTGACCAGGGCCTCCCTCAGGGCACAGAGAGCCCCCAGCACTGCTCGGTCCAGACCACCTTGTCTGGACTCCCCTTCTCACACAGCTCTGTGATGGGGGCAGCGAGGAAGCTAACATGGGGTACAAACCTCCAGCCATATCCGCCAGGCCAGTGTGGGCCTGCACCGGTTTCTTGGTCTGGGGAATCAGCCAGTCTCTGAGGGCCTCCACCTTGGCCAGCTCAGGATTTAAGCAGCCGCTCTCCACCTTGTGGCCCAGGTAAGACACCTCGGCCATGCCCACCTTTACAGTCAGCCCAGCCCCCTTCAGCCTCCCAGCACTTGTCTGGCCTGGGACATGTGGTCCTCCCGGGTCTGGCTAAACACGCAAATATCATCGATGTGAGCCAGGGCCAAAGGGTATGTCTACACTAGTCCTCTAGCTTGAACTAGGGAGGCTAATGTAGGCATTCGAAGTTGCAAATGAAGCCCGGAATTTAAATATCCCGGGCTTCATTTGCATCTTCCAGTCTGGGCACCATTTTGAAATCCCCTTAGTCCGAACTAACTGCCCACGGCTACACGCGGCAGTCAAAGGTTAACTCGAACTAAGTCCTTAGTTTGAGTTAACTGTTACACCTCATTCCACGAGGTGTAACAGTTAAAATGGCACCCAGATGGGAAGATGCAAATAAAGCCCGGGATATTTAAATCCCGGGCTTCATTTGCAACTTCGAATGCCAACATTAGCCTCCCTAGTTCAAACTAGAGGGCTAGTGTAGATATACCCAAACACTGTTGGAGTAAGAGCTTTATATCTTTTTATATTTACATTTTAGGTTTAATAATGTAGTAATGTAAGGTAACACATTTAACATTTTATTAATTAAGCCCTTTAGTTAAATATATATTTCATTGTTTTAAAGTTTAGTAAGTAAGGAGACAGGGTTTTGGTATTGTTTCTGTTAAAGAGATTAGAAATATTGAAGGCCCGAGCCTTCGATGTGAATTGTTTTGATTCTGCTTTTGCTTAATATAAAATACTGCTGTTTATCTTTGAAGGATTCTGTGAAAGACTGTTTGCGTGAATGAGAAATATATGATCATAAAGATAAAGGTGTGAAGGCCACCGTTAGAGCCAGATAGCCAAGAAAGGAGGGGGCAATGAGGGTGAAGAAAAACTGTGAAAGACAGAGGCTGCGTCTAGACTGGCATGATTTTGCGGAAATACTTTTAACGGAAAAGTTTTTCCATTAAAAGTATTTCCTCAAAAGAGCGTCTAGATTGGCACGGATGCTTTTGCACAAAAAGTGCTTTTGCGCAAAGGCATCCGTGGCCAGTATAGACACGATTTTGCGCAAGAAAGCTCCGGTGGCCATTTTCGCCATCGGGGGCTTTCTTACGCAAAAAATTCCTTCCCTGTCTACACTGGCCCTCTTGCGCAAGAACACTGAGCGGGAGCGTCAAAGTATTTGTGCAAGAAGCACTGATTTTGTACATTACAAAGTCAGTGCTCTTGCGCAAATTCAAGCGGCCAGTGTAGACAGCTGGCAAGTTTTTGCGCAAAAGCAGTTGCTTTTGCACAAAATCTTGCCAGTCTAGACGCACCCAGACTGTAAAAAGACATATCGGCCTCAGAAGAACTATCAGTGCATACCCATGGTCAAGGAAGGGGGGCAAGACTGACGGCTCTAAAGGTGAAGGCATCCCTAAAAACAACTGATTAACAATCCAGGACAGGATGACCTCTCAGAGATATTTGGAATGTCAACATCAAAAGATAAGCAGCAGCTGGTAAGAGATTGACACAGTGAAATCCATAGACTTCAACAGAGAACAGGATTATAAAAGCAGGGTGACTTGCTATGAGACTTTGGGTTTGCCTTCCCACCAACTCCAGGAGACCATCAGATCGCGACTGACAAAGCCTGGCTCCCCTCTGTGATCGATCTGGCTGGCCACCAGATTGATCCAGACTCTGGACTGGTAACTATGACATCATCTGGTGGGACTGTGTGTGTGTGTGTGTTTGTGTGTGTGAGTGACTGAAAAGCATATGCTACTGTTGCACTCTCAATAAATGCAGCGTACTGCCTTTTCCCATATAAAAGCTCTTGTGTACTTTGTTTAAGCATAACAACACTCCATCCCCCACAGCCGCTGGTCCCCAGGCACAGGAAGGTGCTTGGCACCTCCTTGAGGCCGAAGGGCAGGACCAGGAACTCCTGGAGCCCCACCAGGGTGATAAGCACCAATTTCACCCTGACACCTGGGTCCAGCGGCACCTGCCAATCACCCTTGGTGAGGTGCAGGATGATGAGGTAGCCAACTCCCCCCAGCTTGTCTAGGAGCTCATCAGGCCTAGGCATGGGGGAGGCATCCGACACAGGGATGGCGTTGAGCTTCCGATAGTTCACACAGAATTGGATCGACCTGTCCTTCTTGGGGACCAGCACCACCGGAGAGGCCCAGGGGTTGGAGGACGGTTGGATCGCCCCTAGTGCCAGCATGTCCTGGACCTTTCTTTCTAGGCCTGGGGCCGTCTTCCCTGTGGCTCTGAATGGGGAGCAGCGCAGGGGGTGGTTGTCTGTCTTTATCCAGTGGACAGCCAGGCTGGTAAGACTCAGGAGACAGACAGTTGGTCAGAAATGGGAGCAACGGCTCCAGACCCAGGAGTTGTGGGAACATGAATGTGCAGATTTCTCACCCACCTACCCGGGCAGCGCACAGGGAGATGCTTGGAGAGTTGGTAGTTTCCTCAGGCGAGGGCAGTCACCTGCTGACAGCCTCCCACCTGCCCGTGTGTGGGAACGGGGATGCCCTGGACAGCGCTGGTGTGACAGACGCCTGGCGGCAGTGTTCTCACTCTGAGAGAACCCGCAGCGGCAGCCCATCCTGGGGCTTTAAGGAGGCTCCCTTGGAACATGGCGGCACCTCACTGCACCCCAGGTTCACTGACCCCGCAGTGAGTTTGGGGCCACGTTCGTTGCTTTCCCAGCCAGGGGCAAACGCAGCTGGATCAGCAGGAGCAAGGCAGGGCTGAACGTCAGCCCCAAGGCCTGGGCTGGTGGTTTTAGTATCAGCCAGTTCAAGTGCCACCCAAGCACCTGCTCTCGGACCCGAGTGCCCGTGTCCCTAGCTTGTTCCCAGAGCCAGCATCCAAACCTCCGGGGTCTTGCCTAGGCCAGGACTGGGCCAAGCCCCCATGTCAAGCTGGGGCAGGTCCAAGGCAGGGGGACATGCAGGGCCCAGACACTTACCACCAGCTGCTCCTGGTACTTCTGACCCTCATCCTTGAAGGACTGCTGCATGAACAGCTGCAGGGCTGCCCTCTCGCATGTCCCATGTGTCTCAGACAGCGCGGCCACCTCCGCCGGGAACGTGACCTGTTCCTCCATCTGGGCGACATAAAGAGCCAGCCCTTCCCTGACTGCAGCCTCGTTCTGCTTGGTCACAATGGTGGTCACTGCCTCATCCAGGCAGGGCACCTTCCGGCTCCAGATGGTCTCCACGTAGCTCTGGGCTAAGAGGCCAAACACTGGGGGAGAGCAGGGGAGGGGCGTTAGGAGAATTCCCAGAGACTCCCGTGAGGGCCTGGCCCCAGCTCTGCACTGGCCCTGGGGCCTTCCCTGCCTGGCTGAGTAGCTCCCACAGACACATCACTGGGGGCCGATGCCAGTGGCAGCTCCTGTCCCTCTGATGTCCAAGCCCCAGGAGTGAGCCTGGCCCGTCAGAGGCAGCGCTGTCCCTGCGCCCTGCCCTCAGGAGCTCAAGTGGCCCACAGGCCAGATGTGGTTTGTTGGCGTTAGCCCCTGGCAGGCTGCCAGGTGCTTAATTTGCCTGCAAGTCTGCAGGGACAGCTGCCTGCAGCTCCTCTTGGCCTCAGTTCACCGCTCCCAGCCAATGGGAGCTGTGGGACGTGTTGCACCCTGGAGATCTGGGTCTGGCCTGAGGCCGCCCATCACCCACCCCTGCCCTATCCCCACTGCCTGGTGTCCTGGACACTGCGGGGCAGGGAGATGGGCTGGGAGCCCCAGAGAGGAGGAAGGCGCCTAACTCCCTTGGAGGGGCGGGGCCTGTCTCTGATGTGCAGCCTGAGTCTGCACGTGGCCTTTGAGCACTTTCCCATGTTGCTTTTCAGTCAGAAGTGCCGGTCCCAGGGGAGGGCGACTCTCCCCAGCAGCCTCTGCAGGACGCAGATGGACAGGAGGGGACGGGACCAAACCGTCTCCATGACCTGCCAGGGGCTGGGCTGTGACTCACCGGGCGCCCGGTTCTCGGCACGTCCCCTCGTGTTGCACGTTTACTGGGGCACGTCGGTTTGGAAAGCCCCTTGTGTCAGCAGCACCCCGCTGCTCTGCACCAGCCCACGTGACTCTCTTGAGCCAATCAGCTTGGCCCACACTGCTCCCTTCACCCTTGACATCGGTGGCCAAAAGGGCCTTGAGTCCCTGCACCCACCTAGCAAGTAGCTGAGTCGGGGTGAAGCGGGGAGGAGATGCCACACACCCCTCCCATATGTTGTAGGGGGAGGGGCAACGAGCCAGCAGCCCATGGGGCCCAAGCCCCTGGGTGGCTCAGAGCAGGGGGCAGAGCAAGGATGGGGTCTTAGGGAAGGGGTGAAGTGGGGGTGGGTGAGGTGGGAAGATACGGGGCAGGGCCTGGGTGAAGGAGGAGTCACATGGGGAGGGCAGTCACTTGGCTGGTGCCCCCCTTGTCTGTCCCCAGCAGTCACCCCCGTGCTGAGCAGTGAGATTGGTCTGGGGAGGATCAGAGTCACAGTCTGGGCCCCAGGTCTGAGCCAAAAGCGTTGGAAAGATGCACTGACTTTGCCACACGCTGTTTCTGGGGGGAACTCGTCCCAGGAAACTGACTTGTCACTTAATTTACCCTGGAAACAGCAACAGGAAGCTGCTCTGAAGGAATCACCCAGGACAGGTGAACACTGGACCCTGGGGTATGTCTACACTAGCTTGTTAGTTCGAGGCTAGGTAGTTCAATGAGGGCAATCGAGTTGCAAATGAAGCCCGGGATTTAAATATCCTGGGCTTCATTTCAGATGTTCGGCGCCGCCATTTTAAATCCCCGTAGTTTGAACTCCCTGCCTGCAGCTACACGTAGTAGTTGAAGTTGAAAGCCCAATTCGAACCACCGCTACCCTCGCTGCAGGAGGAATAACGCAGTTCGAAGCCAGAGCTTTACTCGACCATCGACCGCGTCGCGTGCAGCCGCGGGCACGGAGTTCGGACTAAGGGGATTTAAGAATGGCGGCGCTCAGGAAGATGCAAATGAAGCCCGGGATATTTAAATCCCGGGCTTCATTTGCAACTCCGGTTGCCCTCATTAGACTACCTAGCTCGAACTAATGAGCTAGTGTAGACATACCCTCAGATACATCAGCGCAGCTGCTCTCTGAACTCAGGGCACTGCCTGGGCCGTTTCTTGGGCTAATTGCAAACCTGGATGTAACTAATGGGAAATCTAGAAATGGGATCTAAAACCAACATATACTTCCCCTCCCCTGACACCCTGCCTTGCGAAGCGGGGGAGGGATTCCTGCTTGGGGAGTTTGGCCGTGGTGCACCATTCCCCAGCCCCCAGGAAAGCCACTGACACCAGGGCTAAGTGGGTGGAGAAAACTGCTCCCTTGGGATCCACTCACCAGCCCTTGTGTTTGCGACAAGACTCGGGGGCTCCATCTGTCACGTCCGCCAGACACCCCAGGAGGGAGCCGCAATGACGGGCTGAATTGCTCCAGCCTCTGCTACGCAGGAGCTCCAGCCAGCTGGCCACACGGTGCCCGGTGGCCAAAGCCTCTGAGTGGCATGAGGTACGGGGGGGCAGCTGGGAAGGAGACGGTGAAAGGCCTGGCTTACACTGAAGGGGGGGGGGAGGACAGGAGGCCAGCTGAGAAGGGGAAGGGGAAGAGACCAGGGAAAGCTGGGCAGAGGGGTGGGGCAGCTCCCAGGGGGCGAGGGAAGATGGGAGGGAAGGGGCAGTTGGTGAATGGTGAGGAAGGGCCTGAAATTCCTTGTATCTTGTTTCCTCGGGCTCCCCCCTTGCCTGGCTGCATTTGCCCGTCTCCTTGTCCCCACTGAGGCCTGGGCCACACCCGGTTGTTTCTGTGTAAGTTTCACTGCCCGAGGTGCCAGTGACCCTGAGCGAGAGAGTGCACCCACGTAAGCGCAGAAGGGGAGTTATTGGGCTGACGGACGCGCTCCCCAGCCCCATGGAGCATCTTCACCAGACTCACTACATCCTGCAGCCGACCACCGTAGGGCTTTCCGTGGACCGGGAGGGAAGGTCAGGTCATGGGCTGGATCTGGCCCCAAGCCACTGGATCTAGCCCACGGGCTGCCCAGTTCAGCCTATGGGCCACCCCACCAGGGCCCCAGGCACTCAGCAGCCACTGGATTCAGACCAGCCCCAGGCTGTTCAAAGCGTCTGGCTGCTCTCTGGGACCCTCTGCTCCAGGTGCTGAGGGGGAGGGGAAGGCTCCCAGTGCTCCTACCCACCCTCAGAAAATTCCCTCAGCTTGGAAACTGACTAACGGGCACCCGGACACCGGCCGATGGAGCTGAGAGGTGCCATTAGGCCTGGAAGGAACATTCTACCCTCGCGTCAGTCCCTGGAGCCTGAGGACCTGCTCTCCCTGCCTTATCGTGGGAGGGGGCAGCCCGGCTGCACAGACATTCACCCTGGTTTGCTAGTTCCTGCTCATGACTCACTTCGCCCGGTGACGGGTGGCCTCCTTTCAGCATCTTCACCTCGACTCCTGGAGAACGTACTGGCAGAATCTGCGGCTCTGCTCCAGGAACTCAGGCTGCAGGGCGCTGTCAGGGAGCGAATCCAGCTGCTTCATGTTCCTGTCGCTGGCTGGCCGGACAAACACAAAGCACTTGCGCGTGGGGAAGTATTCGCGGATGCACTCGCGTGGTGCGTTGTAATTCAACACCTCCTTGCCCCGACCTGCACGGAGAGGGAAAGGGGAGCAGCCAGCAATGGTGGGGGAGGGGAGAGGGGGAAAGAGAGCAGTGAATTCAAACAGTCTAGAACAGGACGGTTTCATCTCCCAGCAGAGCATCCGACCACCCAAGAATCCATCGTTTCCACCACGCCCCACCCTTGCTCCCTTTTCCCCTTCTCGTACCTGCTCCGCCCTGCCCCGCATTGCAGCCCCTGCCCCGAGCCACCTCCCCTGAGCGACGTGAGCCATGGGATTACCCTGAGCCTGGCATGGGGCGGCAACAGGTGGCGGCCCCCCCCCCCCCCCACACACACTCCCCATGGTGGTGGGAACTGGAGTGACCCAGCAGCCTGTTCAGCTCTGCCCCACTGATACCTCCTACCCTGTTACACTGCACGTCACTGTGGCTGGGGCCGGGGCGATGCCAAGTGCACTGGGCTGGGAACTGGACAGTAGGGTCGGGGGTCAGGCTGCCAGGTTGCTTGGCCTCCTGCTGCTGCAGTGAGTGCGGGGCCCATCCCCTGCTACTGCCCCGCACCAGACCCCCGGTAACCCCCAGAGAGCTCTGCAGTTGACATTAATTGCATTACCCCCTGTAATATTATTAATCAAGCCCTGTACTAGCTGTTCCTCTGTCTTGCTTGAGTTGAGTGCTAGGCTGAGAGGCGCAGAACTACTGGGTCATCCCGTATAAACCTTTGAAACTATTGACACAATGTCAGTGAGCGATGCGAGGAGACAAGACACATGCAGACGATTTGTGGCTGGACTCCAATGCGAGCACATCCTTTCTATAGCGGGGGGGAGGGGCCCAAAACTGGACACAATACTCCAGATGTGGCCACACCAGAGCTGAATAAAGGAGAATAATCATTTCTCTGGATCTGCTGGCAATGCTCCTCTTAATGCAACCTAATATACCATTCGCCTTTTTGGCTACAAGGGTGCCCTGTTGACTCATCTCCAGCTTCTCATCCATTGTAATCCCCAGGGCTTTTTTTGCAGAACTGTTACTTAGCCAGTCGGTCCCCAGCCTGTAACAATGCTTGGGATTCTTCTCTCCCAAGGGCAGGACTCTGCACTTGTCCTTGTTGAACCTCACCACATTTCTTTGGGCCCAATCCTCTAATCTGTCTAGGTCACTCTGGACCCTATCCTCACCTTCCAATGTATCTACCTTACCCCCTAGCTTAGTGTCATCTACAAACTTGCTGAGGGTGGAATCCATCCCCTCATCCAGGTCATTAATAAAGATGGTGAACAAAACCAGCACTAGAACTGATCCTTGGGGCACTCTGCTAGAAACCGACCACCAGCCAGACATCAAGCCGTTGATCACTATCCGTTGGGCTGGACAGTCTAGCCAGCTTTCTGTCCATCTTACAGTCTATTTATCCAATCCATACTTCCTTAACTAGCTAGTAAGACTACTGTAGGAGACCGTATCAAAAGCTTTGCTAAACTCAAGATATATCACATCCACCGACTTCCCCATGCCCACAGAGCCAGTTACCTCATCATAGAAGCTAATCAGATTGGTCAGGCAGGACTTGCCCTTGGTGAATCCATACTGACTATTCCTGATCCCTTTCCCCTCTTCCAAGTGCTTCAAAATGGATTCCTTGAGGCTCCCTCCAGGATGTTTCCGGGGACTGAGGTAAGGCTGACTGGTCTGTAGTTCCCTGGATTGTTCTTCTTCCATTTTTTAAAGATGGGCATTGCATTTGCCTTTTTCCAATTATCCGGGATCTCTCCTGATCTCCGCAAGTTTTTAAAGATAACGGCCAAAGGCTCCGCAATGGCATTTGCCTACTCCCTCAGGGTATATCTACACTAGCTCGTTAATTCGAGCTAGGTAGGGTAATGAGGGCAACCGGAGTTGCAAATAAAGCCTGGGATTTAAATATCCCAGTGTAGTTCTTCATTGTTTGTATAAGCTGGCGCCACATCTTCTTAGTTCGGTCTACTGCTCACAGTTACACAATGGTAGTCAGTTAATCCGATTCAAGCTCTTAGTTCGGATTAACCGTTACTCCTCATTCCACGAGAAGTAACAGTTAATCCGAACTAAGGATTTAGTTCGGATTAACTTTAAACTGCCGCTTGTAGCCGCGGGCAGTTAGTTCGGACTAAGGGGGATTTTAAAATGGCGGCACCCAGGAACATGTAACCCGGTTGCCCTCATTACCCTACCTAGCTTCGAATTAACGAGCTAGTGTAGACATACTCTCAGTACCCTTGGATGCATTAAATCGGGCCCCATGGATTTGTGTCTGTCCAGCTTTTCTAAATAATTCCTAACCTGTTCTTTCCCCACCGAGGGCTGCCTACCTCCTCCCCATACTACGTTGTCTAGAGAAGCAGTCTGGGAGCTGCCCTTGTATGTGAAGACAGAAGCAAAAAAATTATTGAATACTTCAGGAAGTACATATCATCTGTTACCTCCCTCATCCAGTAAGGGCCCCACACCTTCCCTGATCACTCTCTTATTGCTAACATGCCGGTAGAAACCTTTCTTACTACCCTTCACATCCCTTGCTAGCTGCAATTCCAGTTGCGCTTTCTCCTTCCTGATTACATCCCTGCATTCTCGAGCAATAGATTTATCCTCCTCCCTGGTCATCTGTCCAATTTTCCACTTCTTGTCAGCTTCCTTTTTGTGTTTAAGCTCACAAAGGGTCTCCCTGCAAAGCCAAGCTGGTCACCTGCCATATTTGCTTTTCTTACTGCTCATTGGGATGGTTTCTTCCTGTGCCTTCAATAAGGCTTCTTTAAAATACAGACAGATCTCCTGGACTCCTTTCCCCTTCGTGTTAGCATCCCAGGTAATCCTGTCCATCAGGTCTCTGAGGGAGTCACAGGCTACTTTTCTGCAGTCCAGGGTGCATATTTTGCTGCTCTCCTTTCTTCCCTTGGTCAGGATCCTGAAATCTACCATCTCATGATCACTGCTGCCCAGGTTGTCCTCTACTTCTCCTATTAGTTCCTCCCTGTTTGTGAGCAGCAGGTCAGGCTGCGATGGTCCCTGGGTGGTTCTGTTTAGCACTTGACCAGGAAGTTATTCCCAACATTCTCCAAACTTTTCCTGGATTGTCTGTGTACTGCTGAGAGTTGCTCTCCCAACAGATGTCGGGGTGATTAAAGTCCCCATGACATCTGTTGGGATAGCAATACAGCATCAGGGCCTGCGATCTGGAATCTTCTCTCAGCTGTCTGAAGAATGCTTTGTCTGCCTCATCTACCGGATCTGGCCTGTAGCAGACACCAACCACAACATCCCTGCTGTTGTTTGCACCTCTAAACGTAACCCAAAGATTCTCAACAGGCTTTTCTCTGTCCATACACTGGTGCTCTGAGCAATCCTACTGCTCTCTTTGGCTACCTCTTTACTGCACCCTTTTCCCATTAAAGCTTATGCAAATGAAGCATGGAGGAATATTGCCATGCTTCATTTGCATAATTAATTAGAGGCCATTTTTGCATGCTTTTGCGCAAAATGGAGCTTTGTAGATGGCTCTTTTTTGTGCAAAACCCCTGTTTTGTGCAAGAGCTGTTCTTCCTCATTTTCTCAGGAAGAACAGCTCTAATGGAAGAAGAGGTTTTTGCGCAAAAAGGAGCCATCTACACAGCTCCTTTTTATGCAAAAGCCTCTTGCACTAAAACATCCCCTAATTAATTATGCAAATGAAGCACATCAGTATTCCACTTCTCGCTTCATTTGCATAAGATTTTGCGGAAAAGGGTGCAATATAGACGTAGTCTTACATACAGTGAAACTCCTCCTCCTTTCTCCCCTGCCTGTTCTTTACTCCTCCATGCAAGTCATCCCACCAAGTTGCCTTTATTCATAGTGCTTTGCCTGGGCCAGGGCTTCTAATGACCAGGAAGAAGTAGACACACTAGTAAATAATCACAAATATGGGAAAGGACAAATATGGCGCCATCTACAAAAGGGAATAAGGAAAACCCAGGACTATATAGAACAGTCATCTTAAATTTGGTACCTGGAAACATAGTGCAACATAGGAGACGGACATGTTGAGAGTCTCTGGGTTAGGCTAAAAGGGGTTAAAAACAAGGGTGATGTCATTAGGAGTCTACTACAGGCCACCTACCCAGGTGGAAGAGGTGGATGAGGTTTTTTTTAAACAACTAACAAAATCATCCAAAGCCCAAGATTTGGTGGTGATGGGGGACTTCAGCTATCCAGATATATGTTGGGAAACTAACACAGCGGCCCACACTATCCAATAAGTTCTTGGACTGCAATGGAGACAACTTTTGACTTCAGAAGGTTGAAAAGCTACTGGGGAAAGCTGTTCTACATTTGATCCTAACAAATAGAGAGGAACTGGTTGAGAATTTGAAAGTGGAAGGCAGCTTGGGTGAAAGTGATCATGAAATCATAGAGTTCACAATTCTAAGGAAGGGTAGAAGGGACAACAGGAAAGCAGATTTTGGTAAGCTCAGAGAGCTGATAAGTAAGGCCCCACGGGAAGCAAGACTGAGGGGAAAAACAACTGAGAAGAGTTGGCAGTTTTTCAATGGGACATTATTAAGGGCCCAAAAGCAAGCTATTCCACTGTGTCGGAAAGATAGAAAATATGGCAAAAGACCACCTTGGCTTAACCACAAGATCTGGCATGATCTTAAAATAAAAAAGGAATCATATAAAAAAGGAATCATATAAAAAATGGAAACTAGGACAAATTACAAATTACAAAGGATGAATATAGGCAAACAACACAGGAATGCAGGGGCAAGATTAGAAAGGCAAAGGCACAAAATGAGCTCAAACTAGCTACAGGCAAAAAGGGAAACAAGAAGACTTTTTATAAATACATTAGAAGCAAGAGGAAGACCAAGGACAGGGTAGGCCTACTGCTCAGTGAGGAGGGAGAAACAGTAACAGGAAACGTGGAAATGGCAGAGATGCTTAATGACTTCTTTGTTTTGGTCTTCACCAAGAAGTCTGAAGAAATGCCTAACATAGTGAATGCTAGTGGGAAGGGGGTAGGTTTAGACAATAAAATAAAAGAAGAACAAGTTAAAAATCACTTAGAAAAGTTAGATATCTGCAAGTCACCAGGACATGATGAAATGCATCCTAGAATACTCAAGGAGCTGATAGAGGAGGTATTTGAGCCTCTAGCTATCATCTTTGGAAAATCATGGAGATAGGAGAGATTCCAGAAGACTGGAAAAGGGGAAATCTAGTGCCCATCTATAAAAGGAAACAAGAACAACCCAGGAAACTACAGACCAGTCAGTTTAACTTCTGTGCCAGGAAAGATAATGGAGCAAGTAATTAAGGAAATCATCTGCAAACACTTGAAGATAATAAGATGATCGCGAACAGCCAGCATGGATTTGTAAAGAACAAATCCTGTTAAACCAATCTGATAGCTTTTTTTGATAGGATAATGAGCCTTGTGGATAAGGGAGAAGCGGTGGATGTGGTATACCTAGACTTTAGTAAGGCATTTGATACGGTCTCGCATGATATTCCAATCAATAAACTAGGCAAATACAAGTTCGATGGGGCTACAATAAGGTGGGTGCATAACTGGCTGGATAACCGTATTCAGAAAGTAGTTATTAATGGTTCTCAATCCTGCTGGAAAGGTATAACAAGTGGGGTTTCACAGGGGTCTGTTTTGGGACCGGCTTTGTTCAATATCTTCATCAACGATTTAGATATTGGCATAGAGAGGACACTTATTAAGTTTGCAGATGATACCAAGCTGGGAGGGGTTGCGACTGCTCTGGAGGATAGGGTCATAATTCAAAATGATCTGAACAAATTGGAGAAATGCTCTGAGGTAAACAGGATGAAGTTTAATAAAGACAAATGCAAAGTGCTCCACTTAGGAAGGAACGATCAGTTTCACACATACAGAATGGGAAGTGACTGTCTAGGAAGGAGTACGTCAGAAAGGGATCTAGGTTATAGTGGACCACAAGCTAAATATGAGTCAACAGGGTGACACTGTTGCAAAAAAAGCAAACATGATTCTGGGATGCATTAATAGGTATGTCGTGAGCAAGACACGAGAAGTCATTCTTCCGCTCTGCTCTGCACTGGTTAGGCCTCAGTTGGAGTGTTGTGTCCAGTTCTGGGCACCGCATTTCAAGAAGGATGTGGAGAAATTGGAGAAGGTCCAGAGAAGAGCAATGAGAATGATTAAAGGTCTAGAGAACATGAGCTATGAAGGAAGACTGAAAGAATTGGGCTTTTTTAGTTTAGAAAAGAGAAGATTGAGGGGGGACATGATAGCAGTTTTCAGGCATCTAAAAGGGTGTCATAAGGAGGAGGGAGAAACTTGTTCTTCTTGGCCTCTGAGGATAGAACAAGAAGCAATGGGCTTAAACTGCAGCAAGGAGGTTTAGGTTGGACATTAAGGAAAAAGCTCCTAACTGTCAGGGTATACACTGGAATAAATTGCCTAGAGAGGTTGTGGAATCTCCATCCCTGGAGATATTTAAGAGTAGGTTAGATAAATGTCTATCAGGGATGGTCTAGATAGTACTGGGTCCTGCCATGAGGGCAGGGGACTGGACACGATGTCCTCTCGAGGTCCCTTCCAGTCCTAGTGTTCTATGATTCTATTATTTGAAATAATCAATCAGTTTGAGCAGCTAGAAGATAACAAGGCAATAAGCCACAGTCAGCATGGACTGTTCAGAACAAATCCAGTCAAAGCAATCCAGTAGCGATCTTCGACAAGTAACAACCCTCGTGGGCAGAGAGGAAGCAGGAGCTGTCGTCTGTCCTGGCTGTAGTGACCCTTTGACAGGGCCTCATGTGACCTCATTAACAGACTAGAGACACAGAGCTTAGAGGAACCTACTCTGTGAAGTGAGTCCGCCGTGCATGTTTGTGCAGCGCCTGCAAACAGCTGCTCAGACACACAGATCCGTGTCACTGCACAGGCCAGACGTGGTTCAGCACAGAGCTCAGCCTGGCTCCGCGTGAGCGTCAAACGCTCACAACATCATCACGTGGAACCTTCCCCCGAGCTACAGTTCAGTGTTAATGGGAACCACTTTTATGCAGATGCCAACGCCCACACCTGAGCCATCGCTCCAAGCCCATCACTCCGAGCTCCTTACACACCCAGAGTGGTTGGTTTCTAGCCCTGGCGTATGTGAAAGGACCATGAGCCCTGAGCAGTTCCATCCTCTGCCCCTCCGCACTGGGACCTGATTCACTTCCCAGCAATTCTGTCCCGAGCCTCGGCCAAGCACTTACCCTTCTTCAGCATCAGGGCTCTCTCCAAATACTCGTCCTCCGTCACCTGCTTCAGCTCCAGCTCCAGCTCCAGCGTGAAGTCCCGCAAGGTCCAGACGAAGCTCGGGAAGAGGCTGACGTTCTCGGTATCAGCTCTAGTCTCTTCCTCTTCCTCCTTTGCCTCATCAGACTTCACCTTGATGTGCTCCGAGAGCTCAGATACGAAGCTGGCCAGGCAGCTAAGGAATCCAGACAGGTACTCCTGGGATGCTGGTGACGGGGCTGGGAGTAAAGCAGCCAGACCAGCCCCAGCCAGGCACTGAGGCTACATCTACACCACTTCCCTCTTCCACAAGAGCCTATGCAAATGAATTGGATTAGCATTTTGCTGTGCTTCATTTGCATAATTTATTGAGCCGCTTTTGCGCAAGAGGTTTTTGTGCAAAAGGTGCCATCTACACTGCGCTTTTTGTGCAAAATCCTCTTGCATAAGAGCCGTTTCTTCCTGAAAAACAGTTAGGTTCTACTGGTGGTGCACATCTGCACATGCCTGTGTGCGCATAAAAACTTATTCCACACATGGATGGAAAAGATGAGGGAACATTGGACCCCGCCCCACAAAACCAGGGTACATCTGTCATTCCTGTGCACCGATGAAGAACCATTCCCATGGCAGCCTGTGCACTAGAGGCAGCTGCAGCGCATGTGTGCTTGCGTGCACACACACACACACACACACACACACACACACACACACACACGTACGTCTCTTCACCCCCCAATCTGGGCCCTGTGCCTGGGTGCGCAAACCACACACACTGCGCCTGGGCCAGGCCGGGAAGGCAGGACATGGCCCAGCCCTAGAGGGCAGAGGGAGCTGGGGGGTCTCACAGGCGGCTAGAGCGATGGTGGGCTCCCTAGGGAAGGCAAAGCCCTGTCACAGATCGTCTGACTGGTCAGTGGGTGGGGAGACACATTTGGCCCCGAGGGAAGGTTCAGCCCAGTCATGGCCCAGGGCTGAGATCCTGCCCCACAGACACTGATGGGATTTTGGTCACTGGCCTCACATGGGTCTGGGATTTCTCTGGACGTTTCCTCCCTTCTGTAGCTGAGCCCGGCCCTCCCCAGCTCAGACACGGACTCGGCTCATCGCCTGGCCTGCTGGCTCAGGCCACGATCAAACCTTGCAGCTACGTCCCACATAACATTCCCGCCAGCCCTGAGGTGCAGCGCCGGCCCCTTTGGGACAACACTCTCAGCCAGGCCGGGCGCCGGGGGACTGACGGTCTGCCCCGCTGGGGTCTCCAGACAAGCTCTGGGCAGGCGACCGGCTGCTGCATCTCTGTCCCACCCACCTCGGAGCCAGGGCTGCTTCACCAGACGTGTCTGCAGTGGCCCCAGCTCAGAGTGGCCCCAGCAGCAGCTGTGGGGCATGAGGAAAGTCTGCACGTGCAGTCCTGAGCCCGGCACAGGGCCGAATGGGAAGCTGTGAGTCCGGGCGGCCACACACCTCAGCGGGAATTTCGGGCCCAGGCGTCACTGCCCTGTTCCTGCACCAGGCCGTTAAGAGTCCGTGGGGGAGCAGAGTGGGTGGAAACGACAGAGCAACGCGCATCCCCAGGGCTCCTGCTCTCCAGCCCCGCTCAGCCTTCACCCTGGGACCTGCGGGGTCTCCAAATCCAGACCCAGACGGACGTGGATTCAGGCCAGGACGTGTCACAGGACAGCGCCAGCCCGTTGCTGTTGGAGGCCAGGAGGAGAAGGCCGGTTCCCTGGCCAGAAGCAGGCTGTGGGGCTTATTGCTGGACCCCTGCATTGGAGAGGACTCGGGGCTTGTCGTGGCAGTGGCAGGGCTGGCCCGGGCTCTGCTGTCACTGGAATGTCTCCACACACGGCTCCTCCCAGCGGTACCTGTGGGGCTCCGGGGGCAACGTGCCCCAGGCGCTGCCCCTCTCCCTGCCTAGCATCCTCTGCAGCTCTCCGCTGCTCCTCAGCTTGTCCTCGTGGTTCCCTCACTGCTCCCCGCAGGGCTGTGAGAGGCCCCACTGCAGCCCTGCCCCGCCCGGGGGGAGCAGCGGAGAGGTCGGGAGGGAGGGGCTGAGGGCGCGTAGCCTGGGGCGGCTGTTGGGAACAGGAGACACTTTTCCGTTGAATCCCACCCCCCTTCTCCTGGGCTTCCATGTCAGTCGGTCCTGTGGTCAGGGCCCAGCTGTCCCTGACAATCTGACACCAGGGCTGCCCCCGCCCAGTTACTCAGGGTGAGAACCTGCCCACAGCCCCACGGGCACCAGGGGGGGATCACTCGGTGACTCCCCACCCCGCTCTGACATCAGTCACTTCTCTCCAGAGCGGTGAGGCAGGGGGACCGTGGGGAAGGCCGAGCAGAGGCCGGGTGGGCATTAGAGGGAAGCCCAAACACCCGCTTTTTGGGGGATGGCTCTGGGCCTGCATAGACCCTGGACCCCACCCACCAGGCCTGGCACACCCTGGACCAGGGCCCTGCCCGGTAGCAGCAGCTGCAGCCTCTGCCAGCCCCAGACAGCCCCCTCCCTCCCCTCCCCCCCGCTGGGAAGGATACTGCAGCTTGCTCATGGCATCCTGGTCGATGGTGCCCTTGCTGTTGTACACCAGGGTGCTGCTCAGCAGGACGGCCAGCGTGAAGATCCAGGTGTCGTGGTTCAGGTCGCCCTGGGGAAACGGGCACAGGGGGAGCAGGGGCTGGGTGAGAGCGGCTCCTCGTGTGTGTGTCCTGCTGGTTCCTGTCCATGGGGAGCAGGCTGGCTGCTAGCTTGCCACACTCGGGTGCAGAAGGGCTCTGGACACATCATGCACTCTGGGGTGGGTGCCCTGCCCCCAGGTCCGTGGCTCTCAGTCCTGCCAATGGCCTTGCCCTGAGTAACGTGGGAGCCGCTCTCATCTCGCTTCCCGTTTGCTCCTGCTCCAGGCGCGGTGCCTGCGAGGGGGGCGCTGCCTCTCCAGGGCGGCAGGAGGGGTGTGGAATTTGCCCGGGTTATGGGCTGGGGCTTCCACCGGTCTGTGTTTTACGGCTGCCCAGGGGCACCGAGATGCCCAGCCCGGCCCTGGGTGCTGCTGGCGCCACCTGGCAGGAGGGTCCCAGGGAAAAGCTGCTTTTTCGACTTTGGCCGTTCTCATCCTTCCCCGTCCGCGAGCGCTGGGCTGGGTCTGTCGGCAGGAGCCAGGGTTGGGCTTTGCCGGCAGCGCCAGCCCGTCCCATTAACCGCTCCCCAAGGCAGGACCCGGGCTGTCCCGAGAGCCACCTGAGGCCGGTCTGCCCCAGCAAGCCAGGCCAGCTGCACGACGTCCCTCAAGCCCGGAAGCCCCACACCCCAGTGACTCGCTGGGCCACCCAAGGAGGCCTCCCTTAGCCACGGGGGCGGCTGGACGTGCTGGCAGGGAGCCCCACCCACTGGCACCGCAGTGTCTGCACAAAGCGCCCGGCCCGCAGCACTACCCGGCCCCACGGTCAGTGCAGATGCACCAGGGACACGAGCAACCCGGGGGCTGCTCAGCGCTCGGCCCTGCTCCGGGAGGGGAACAGACTGTGGAGAAAAGCCTCCGTCAGACACGGCCCCACGAAGGCTTCAGCTGCTTGTCCCACATCTCCTCAGCCTCCCCTGCGAGTGCCAGATCGGAGCGGTGTGTTCACCCTGCGTCACGCAGCCCAACGTCTGCGGGTTCCAGACCCCGGACCCTGTGTTACGGCCTCTGCGAACCGGACAGAATCATTCAGCACCTTTGGCTGAGCCCCGGTACCCACCCAAAGGTCCACAGCATCCTAAATGCTGCCCGCACTGTGTGGCTCTGAGGTCTGGGGAGAGAGTGCCCTGCACTCCAGGCAGCATGGAGGGCTGACTGCCCCCAGCACTGCCCTTCTGCCCAGGGCCCCACCCCATCCAGGAGCCAGGCCCACCCCACTGTGCCCAGGGCCTGTTGACTCCCTGCCTGAATGTGGCTCAGCAAGACAACGGGCACATTCTTCCAGCACAGCGCTGGGCCAGGGTTTCCTCTCACAGGGCCAGGAAGGGGCCGCGGACACTGTCTGGGGGCGTGAGTGGAATGTCACATGGTCTCTTGTCCCTGTGCCACCTGCTTTCTCCACTACAGAGAAACCAAGTGGCGCACAGCTTCTCTAGAGCCGTTCTGATCCGCACAGGTGGGGGAGGCAGGCACGAGCTGAGCTCAGTCTCACGCAGATCACGCCAGTATGTGAGACTCTAGCCATGGTGTACGGGGGGAGGGGCGCAAAGCCCCAACACTGTCAGAGCCACTGAACTGGCTTCCCATCATACACAGGAGGCCCGGCTCAGCCCCTGGGCCAAACCCACCAAGTCTGGATCATCCTCCGACCCCGCTCCCCAGGCAGGCCGCCGCTCCCAAGGCCGCCCATCTCCTCAGGGGATTTCAGGGCACTCGGAAGAACTGCTGCAGAACAGGGAGCACTAGGGTTGCCAGATACTTTCACAAAAAATTCCAAACATGGCAGTTAAAAAAAAAAAAAAAAAAAACCCGGGGGAGCCAAAGTTGTTGAGCAAAAAAAGGAAAAAAGTGTCACTGCACCTTTAAATATCCCCACGCACCTCGGCCACACCCTCGCCAGACATGGCAGGGGAACAATGTCCCCACCAGTCTTCCATCTAAGAGAAGCTGGGTTTTACTGGACAGGGACCAGAAATAACGGACTGTCCGGGTGAAAACTGAACACCTGGCAATCTTAGGGCACGTCTAGACTACATGGCTCTCGACGTAGCCATGTAGATTTGTTTACTTAGGCAAAGGGAAATGAAGCGCGATTTAAATAATCGCTGCTTCATTTACATCAAAATAGCTGGCTGTGCCAATCAGCTGTTTGGCGGCACAGTGCTGTAGTCTGGATGCTCTGCGGTCGACATCAAAGGCATTTGTCAACCTCCCCGGTAAACCTCATCCCACGAGGCATAACGGGGAGGTCGACAAATGCCTTTGATGTCGACCGCAGAGCGTCTAGACTACAGTGCTCTGCCACCAAACAGCAGATCGGCACAGCCCGGCAGCCATTTTAATTTAAATGAAGCGGTGATTATTTAAATCGCCGCTTCATTTCCCTTTGCCTAGTAAACAAATCTACATGGCTCCGTCGATGGAGCCATGTAGTCTAGACGCACCCCCTAGTGAGCACGTTTCCCTCTCAGCTGTAGTGTAGAATCCCTGCCTTGGCACCCTGGGGCCGCTGCGCCGCGGGGAGTCTGGCTTAGTGAGCGGCTACACAGCTGTTGCCTGAACCAGTGAATTGTGCATGTTCCTGAGCCCCCCCGAGGGCCCTTATTTCTGCCAGCAGAGCAAACACCAGGTGCCCCTGGGACTCGAGGGCAAATGAAACGGCCACAGGCAGGTGAAGTCTGAGTTTACCCAGGAACTCAGGCGTCCCCGCACCTTATGGTACCGCCTGTTCCCTCCGCACTGCCAGAGCCAGCTCACCTTATGTGCATCTCCCAGCCCCTCGGTGTCCAGCAGCACCAGGGCGTGGCCAGCCCAGTGGGGGTGGGGCAGGCACCACATCCAGATGCCCTTGGTTTGCGACTGGATGGTGGTGCCCAGCGAGAACCCTGGGGAGAGAGGACAGGTTCCATGTAGGCGCAGACACACAGGACAGCTGCCTGAGGGAGGGAGGTCACTGCGAGCCCCAGAGAGCAGCAGGAAATAATGCGGGAAGGGGCACATGGCCCAAGCCTCTCACCTTTTCTCTGGCCAGCCAAAGCGTTCATGAGGTAGGACTTGCCCGTGCGGTACGGTCCCGCAATGGCCACCACCACCACTGGCTGGGCGATGGCCTCCAGGATCTTCACAGCCTCAGGGTTCACCCGCAGGGCCCCCTTGTCGTCGCTCTCAATGAGGCACACGGGCTGCTCCATGCGCCACTCTGGGGCCATCGTTTGTGGGCGGGGTTGACCTGCAACCCAGAAAACAGACTGAGCCAGCCAGGCAGACCTGCTGCAGGGATCCCCGGGGAGAGGGCAGAGGGGGGCAGGTCTGAGGGGACCCCAGCTCCCCAGGCAAGCAGCTCCCTTGCTGAGTGTAAGACCAGGCAGGAGAAGCCCCTGAGAGCAGAGAGCGTTTCCCAGACACACAGCGGTTCCGTAGTGCAGGGATCCAGAGAGAAGGCAGCACTGTAACAGACAGACCATATCAGACTGCTACCCGTTACCCCAAGGAACAACAGGTATTGTTTGCAATTGTAGGTCCTTTACAAAATGGGTAGAACCCATCCCAACAAAGACCAACACAGCTTTGACTATAGCTAGGCAATTGTTTCATGTGGTGTTTCGCCGGTGGGGACTGCCAAAGAAAATCGATTCAGACCAAGGCCCACACGTCATTGGGGAAGTATGCAGGAGCTGTGCAAAATGCCAGGCATTAAGCAAAGGTTCCACATAGCAGGACACCCCCAATCCTCAGGACAAGTGGAACGAACTAACCACACTCTAAAGGAAGGTAATCTAAAGTGGAAGGTAAACTGTCCATTAAGGAGGTTATCGCCCACGTTAAAGAGTCATGGAGACAAGGATGTTATTTCACCCAACACTCACCTAAATATTAATATTCCCTCTTGGTCTCTGAATCAATAGCTACAGTGACAGAGAGGAGCTGTGTCTATAAATGAACACACACACTTAGCCTCTAGCTGTTAGCCACACACAAGATCGCATATCAAACTTCTAGCCCTAATTGCCATTTAGATACATATCTGCCATGTCCCTGCAGGGTGACCCTGCGTCACTTAGCCTGTAGACTGCTTGACACGCTCTGCCTGTGTGTCTTTCTTGGTATAAGATTTGTTGCAATTACAGAACAGTGGTAGCAACCTTGTTTTATGCTCATACATTAATCAGAGAACATCAGACTTGTTAAATCCTCTTTTCAATTTCTCATACAATAGACCCTGGTTCTCATAGGGAACATCAATCACCCTGACATCTGTTGGGAGACCAATACAGCAGGGCACAGACAATCCAGGAAGTTTTTGGAGAATGTTGGGGACAACTTCCTCATACAAGTGCTGAAGGAACTGACCAGGGGCCATGCACAGCTTGACTTGCTGCTCACACAGAGGGAGGAACTAGTAGGGGAAGTAGAGTTGTGTGACAACCTGGGAAGCAGTGATCATGACATGGTAGATTTCAGGATCCTGACCAAAGGAAGAAAGGAGAGCAGCAAAACACACACCCTGGACTGCAGAAAAGCTGACTTTGACTCCTTCAGAGACCTGATGGGCAGGATTCCCTGGGATGCTAACATGAAGGGAAAAAGGAGTCCAGGAGAGCTGGCAGTATTTTAAAGAAGCCTTATTGAGGCACAGGAAGAAACCTCACGATGTACAGTAAGAAAAGCAAATACAGGAGGCAGCCAGCTTGCCTTAGCAGGGAAATCCTTGGGGACCTTAAACACAAAAGGGAAGCTGACAAGAAGTGGAGACTTGGACAGATGACTAGGGAAGAGGATAAATCTATTGCTTTAGCAGGCAGGGGTGTAATCAGGAAGGCCAAAGCGCAATTGGAATTGCAGCTAGCCAAGGATGTGAATAGTGTTTCCTGTAATCTGAGTGCTTGGACAGCCACCTACAGGAGATGCAAATGCCTCCCAGCTGATTAGCAGAATGCCATAGTCTCCCACAACTGGCAGCCTTTGTTTCTATTGGTGGTGCACAGCTGCACATGCCTTGATGGACAGAACAAAATGTATTCCACACAAGAATGGAAAAAATTAGAAGGAACCTTGGATGTGAAAGGAAACAAGAAAGGTTTCTACAGGCATGTTAGCAATAAGTGGGTGATCGGGAAGGGTATAGGGCCCTTACTGGAGGAGAAGGTAACCTAGTGACAGATGATGTGGAGAAGCTGAAGTACTCAATGCTTCACAGACAAGGGCAGCTCCCAGACTGCTGCACTCAGCAGCACAGTATGGGAAGGAGAGGGGCAGCCCTTGGTGGAGAAAGAACCGGTTGAAGACTGTTTACAAAAGCTGGACAGACACAAATACATGTGACCAAATCTAATGGGTCCGGATTTAATGCATCCGAGGGTACTGAGGGAGTTGGTAAATGTCACTGCAGAACCTTTGGCCATTATCTTTGAAAACCCATGGAGATTGGGAGAGGTCTCAGACAATTGGAAAAAGGCAAATGTAGTGCCCATCTTTGAAAAAGGGAAGAAGGACAATTCAGAGAACTACAGACCGGTCAGCCTTACCTCAGTCCCTGGAAAAATCCTGGAGGGGATCCTCAAGGAATCCATTTTGAAGCACTTGAAAGAGGGGAAAGTGATCAGGAATAGTCAGCATGGATTCACAAAGGGCAAGTCCTGCCTCACCAATCTGATTAGCTTCTATGATGAGGTAACTGGCTCTGTGGACTTGGGGAAGTCAGTGGATGTGATATATCTTGACTTCAGCAAAGCTTTTGATACGGTCTCCCACAACATTCTTTCCAGCATGTTAAGGAAGTCTGGATTGGATAAATGGACTGTAAGATGGATAGAAAGCTGGCTAGATGGTCAGGCTCAACGGGTAGTGATTAACGGTTTGATGTCAGGTTGGTGCTCAGTATCAAGCGGGGTGCCCCAAAGGTCAATTATGGGACCATTTTTTTTTTCAACTTCTTTTTAATGACCTGGATGAGGGGCTGGATTGCACCCTCAGCGAGTTTGCGGATGACACTAAGCTAGGGGGAGAGGTAGATACGCTGGAAGGAATGGATATGGTCCAGAGTGACCTAGACAATTGGGGGACTGGGTGAAAAGAAATCTGATGATGTTCAATAAGGACAAGTGTAGAGTCCTGCCCTTGGGACAGAAGAATCCCAAGCAGTGCTACAGGCTGGGGACCGACTGGCTAAGCAGCAGTTTGGCAGAAAAGGACCTGGGGATTACAGTGGATGAGAAGCTGGAGATGAGTCAACAGGGTGCCTTTGTAGCCAAGAAGGCTAACGGCATATTAGGGTGCATTAGTAGGAGCATTGCCAGCAGATCTGGGGAAGTGATTATTCCCCTTTATTCAGCTCTGGTGAGACCGCATCTGGAGTATTGTGTCCAGTTCTGGGCCCCCCACTACCGAAAGGATGTGGACGCATTGGAGAGGGTCCAGCAGAGGGCACCCAAAATGATTCGGGGGCTGGAGCACGTGACCTGTGAGGAGAGGCTGAGGGGTTTGGGCTTCTTTAGTCTGCAGAAGAGAAGAGTGAGGGGGGATTTGAGAGCAGCCTTCAACTTCCTGATTGGCGGTTCCAAAGAGGCTGGAGAGAGGCTGTTCTCAGGGGTGGCAGATGGCAGAATGAGGCACAATGGTCTCAAGTTGCAGTGGAGGAAGTTTGGGTTGGATAGTAGGAAAAATGATTTCCCTAGGAGGGTGGGGAAAACACTGGAGCACACGGGGAGTGGAGGCTTCTGTTATGGGTGTGCTAGAAGCTCAGCTCCACCCTGCAGAAGCCGAGCTGTACCTGCCATGTTCCCCTCCCTCACATCCTAAGGAGCAAGCACCGTGATCCTAGTGCATTTCCCCTTTATTGCACTGATCAGCCCGCTGCCTCCCCGGGTGGGGAGGGGAGTGCAGTTCTGATCTCAGTGGTGGCCCAGTAATTACCCTTTAATTACTCTGCTCAGTCCCCTGCCTCATTCATATTGACCCTGCCGTGACCTTTGTTGCCGTATAAGAAGCTGCGTTTGAGTGCTCAGCTCGCTGTCAGGTGCTTGTGGTTTATTTGTTTCCATACTAGTCAGCTAGAGTGAGCCACCCACATTCCCCACTTCTTGTCCTTAGGTGGGTTTCTTTCCCCTTTTGCTGCAGAGCCTCCACTTCATGCAGGGCCTGGGCCTCTTCCTGGGTCCTGCATGCAGCCTGCCGCAGGGGTGTCAGGCCTGTTCCCCACTCTGGTACTCCGAGTGCACAAGGTGGGGGCCCACGAGAGACCATGTCATGCATCTGACGAAGTGGGTCTTTGCCCACGAAAGCTTATGCTCCAACACTTCAGTTAGTCTATAAGGTGCCACAGGACTCCTCGCCGCTCTATATACATGGAGTACATGACCTGGATATAGGGAGAGTTTTTACTGGAGAAGTCTGGGAAACTCACGAGAGAGTTCATCAGCCACTTTGCTAGAAGCTCCTGAAATGTGTTGTATGTCAAAGTCAAAGTCTTAGGGTATGTCTACACTAGCCACCCTAATTTGAACTAGGGTGGCTAATGTAGTCATTCTAATTTGCAAATGAAGCCCGGGATTAAAATATCCCGGACTTTATTTGCATGTTCCTGGGCGCCGCCATTTTTAAATGCCCGGTAGTTCGAACTCCTGCCCGCGGCTACACGCAGCACGGGCCAGGCAGTTCGAATTAAAGCTCCTAATTCGAACTACCGTTACTCCTCCTGCAATGAGCTAGTGTAGACATAGGCTAGTGTAGACATACCCTTAGAGAGCTAACTTCTGCCAAAGGCCCCCCTGGTTGTTTAGCAGCCTTCCAGATTCTGATATATTTTAAATAGTTTTTGAGTTTTGGCTAGCTGCTCTTCAAGCTCCTTTTTGGCCTTCCTTATATTTTTGCACTTCATTTGACAGAGTTTATGCTCCATTCTATTTTACCTCACTAGGATTTAACTTCTTTTTAAAATGACGCCTTTTTATCTCTCACTGCTTCTTTTACTTGGTTATTAAGCAATGGTGGCACTTTTTTGGTTTTCTTACTGTGTTTTTTTTTAATTTGGGGTATACATTTAAGTTGGGCTTCTACTGTGGTGTCTCTGAAAAGTTTCCAGAGGTTTTACTTTTGGCCCTGTGCCTTTTCATTTCTGTTTAACTAACCAGCTTCTACATTACCTTACTGGTTACCCAGAAGCCAATCACACAGTTTCTTTAAAGCAACCCAGCATTAGCCCTTTATCCAGACACCCGTCCAATCAAGATCTACCAGTTTCAAAGGATCAGACACGTTAACTCTCAGAGCAGTGAATATTTCAGATCCTTCTCCAAATACGCACATGTAGACAGTTCTTATTAACTGAAAAAAGTTTATTAGAAAAAGGGAAGAGTTTTGGTACAAAGAGATCAGTTTAATGAAGAAAGGAGTTCAGTTCTGAGAGGAGATTCCTCGTCAAGATATTGAGTGTTGTAGTTGGAGACAATTCTCACAGCATCAGCCCAGAGTTGTTGATTCAGTGACTGTTTCAGGGGCACCAGAGTACCCAGGGGTCTCACTCCTACCACTCTAAGCTTTCCCCTTAGAGCATGCAAGCAGACACACAGTTCAGATCCCTTGTTCACTCAGGGTGGTGTCAATAGGCTTGTGATGTAGCTCCCTCTGGCCCAAATAGCACGGTAATTAGTGGAAGGTAATCTGTCCATTAAGGAGGTTATTGCTCACATTAAAGAATCACGGAGACAAGGACGTTATTTCACCCAACACTTGCCTAAATATTAATATTCCCTCTTGGTCTCTGAATCAATAGCTACAGTGACAGAGGGGAACTGTGTCTATAAATGAACACACACACACTTAGCCTCTAGCTCCTAGCTACATACAAGGTCACATTTCAAACTTCTAGCCCTAATTGCCATTTAGATACATATCTGTGTCGGGGGGTGCACCACGGAAGGGGGGTCACTCCCCGGTATGGCCTCCCTTTTCCTCTTGCCCCGTGGGCCGGTGAGCGGAAGGGACAAGGGGAGGGGGTCCAACCCCCCCACCCCTCCCCACGCCACCTGGTCCCCAGGGCGAATCGGTTAGTCCACCCGCCTTCAACGGTGCTGCCTCGGCCTAGCGGGACTCTGTCCCCGGGGCCCCTTTATCGCAGCACTGTACTGTCACCTCGCCCCTTTTGGCTGTCCTCTGATGGGCAGGTCGGGCGAAAGGGAAAGGGTGGGGGGGCCCAGGCCCACCCTCACCTCCGGGCCCCAACCCAGGGCCCTCAAGGGGGCGGCGGACACCGCCCCTTTAAGGCTGGAGCAGAATTCCATTCCGCAAGGCTCCAGTCTCACGGGCCGAGCCCGCCCTGGGTTCCTTCCTACCTTGCCCGTGCCCTCCGGTTGTGGTACCTGGCTCTCCAGCATCTCCGGCCGGGCCGCCGTCTGCTTCCCCGCGGGGGACACCGCCTCAGCCCGTCGCCCAGCCGCGGGCTGCTCCTCTCCCGGCCGGGGGGGTCGAGCCGCTCCCCCCCCACAGGTGGACCCGCCGGCTCTTCGTCCTGCCAGTCGGGTACGTCCCCTGTTGCCTCCGGCTCCCCTCCCGTCCTCCGAAGGGCCATCCTCTCTCCCCCCCCCCACCCCCAGTCGCCCTACCGGCGTTTAAAACGCCCGGCGTTTGGCGCAAGCATGCGCCGCACGGGTCTGGGGGAGGGGCCCGGCAGCCGGGAATCCCAGCTGCCGCGTCTATCCAGTGACGGAGCCTTTGCGCTCCGTCACAATCTGCCATGTCCCTGCAGGGTGACCCTGGGTCACTTAGGCTGTAGACTGCTTGACACTCTCTGCCCGGGGTGTCTTTCTTGGTATAAGATTTGTTGCAATTATAGAACAGGGGTAGCCACCTTGTTTTATGCTCATACATTAATCAGAGAACATCAGGCTTGTTAAATCCTCTTTTCAATTTCTCATACAACAGGCCCTGATTCTTGGGGGGGACTTTAACCACCCTGACATCTGTTGGAAAACCAATGCAGCAGGACACAGACAATCTGGGAAGGTTTTGGAGAATGTTGGGAACAACTTCCTGGTACAAGTGCTGAAAGAACCAACCAGAGGCCATGTGCAGTTGGACCTGCTGCTCACAAACACGGACAAGCTAGTAGGAGAAATAGATGGGGGTGGCATCCTGAGAAGCAGTGATCATAAGATGGTTGAGTTCAGGATCCTGGTCCAACGAAGAAAGGAGAGTAGCAAAATACTCACCCTGGACTGTGACTCCCTCAGAGGGCTGATGGGCAGGATCCCCTGGGATGCTAACATGAAGGGGAAAGGAGTCCAGGACAGCTGGCAGTATTTTAAAGAAGGCTTATTGAGGCACAGGAAGAAACCTCACGATGTGCAACAAGAAAAGCAAATATACTAGGCAACCAGATTGGCTTGGAAGGGAAATCCTTGGGGACCTTAAACACAAAAGGGAAGCTGACAAGAAGTGGAAACTTGGACAGATGACCGGGGAGGAGGATAAATCTATTGCTCGAGCAGGCAGGGGTGTAGTCAGGAAGGTGATTGGTATTGCAGCTGGCAAGGGATGTGAACAGTGTTCCCAGTAAGCTGAGCGCTTGGGTGGTCACCCAGGAGAGATTCAAATGCCACCCAGTGATTAGCGGTGTACCCACCATCTCCCACAACTGGCAGCCTTTGTTTCTATTGGTGGTGCACATCTGCACATGCCTTGGTGCACAGAACAAAATGTATTCCACACAAGAATGGAAAAATTAGAGGGAACTTTGCATGTGAAGGGGAACAAGAAAGGTTTCTACAGGTATGTTAGCAATAAGAGGGTGACCAGAGAGGATGTGGGGCCCCTACTGGATGAAGGAGGTAACCTAGTGACAGATGATGTGGGAGAAGCTGAAGTACTCAATGCTTTCTTTGCCTTTGTCTTCACAGACAAGGGCAGCTCCCAGACTGCTGCACTCAGCAGCACAGTATAGGGAGGAAGTGGACAGCCCATGGTGGAGAAAGAACAGGTTAAAAGCTATTTAGAAAAGCTGGACAGACACTAATCCATCCAAGGATACTGAGGGAGTTGGGTGATATTGCAGAGCTTTGGCCATTACCTTTGAAAACTCGTGGCGATTGGGGGAGGTCCCAGACAATTGGTAATAGGCAAATGTAATGCCCATCTTTAGAAAAGACAGATCAATCCAGGAAACTACCGACTGGTCAGCTTCACCTCAATCCCCAGAAAAATCATGGAGGGGATCCTCAAGGGATTCATTCTGAATCACTTGGGAGAGGGGAAAGTGACCAGGAATGGTCCACATGCATTCATCAAAGGCAAGTCGTGCCTGACCAGTCTGATTAGCTTCTATGATGAGGCGACTGGCTCTGTGGACTTGAGGAAGTCGGTGGATGTGATATACCTTCACTTTAGCAAAGCTATTTATACGTCTCCCACAGTATTCTTGCCAGCAAGTTTTGTCAAATTCTAGGGCTGGTTTTTCAAATTCTTTTTAATGACCTGGATGAGGGAATGGATTGCACCCTCAGCAAGTACACAAATTACAATAAGCTAGGGGAAGAAGTAGAAATGCTGGAGGGCAGGGATAGGACCCTGAGTGACCTAGACAGTTGGAGGATTGGGCCGAAAGAAATCTCATGAGGTTCAACAAGGACAAGCGTAGAGTCCTGTACTTGGGACAGAAGAATCCGAAGCACTCTTACAGGCTGGGGACTGACTAGCTAAGCAGCAGTTTGGCAGAAAAGGACCTGGGGATTACAACAGAGGAGAAGCTGGATAGGAATCAACAGGAGGCCCTTGTAGCCAAGAAGGCTGATGGCATATTAGGGTACATTAGGAGGAGCATTGCCAGAAGATCTAGAGAAATGGTTATTCCCCTTTATTCAGCTTTGGTGAAGCTACATCTGGAATATTGTGTCCAGTTCTGGGTCCCCATGACAGAAAGGATGTGGACATATTGGAGAGGGTCCATCAGGGGACAACATAAATGATTAGGGGGCTGGAGCACATGTTGAGGGATGTCACGTTACTGGATTTTAAGGGGAGCAGCCACATAACTGCTGCACCCATGGGGGGGTGTTGACCCCAAAGTGTATACTTTGGGCAAGGAATGCCTAGCCAATGGCTATGCTTAGCAAGGGGACAATGAGGCTCTAGGTGCCAATACACATCTCAGGAATGTCTAGATACCTGCGAGCCAGCCAGAATAATGGTTGCTGACTTGGGACACAGAGATAGGTCATTGGACCATGTGACCTTCTATGGCCAAGAAGATGCCAGAGAGATATAAAATACCATGTGGCAGACTCCATTTGGTCTTCAATTCAGCTCTTGACCCCAGATGCAGCCTTGCAGGGAACAGTGAGCTGGAAAGAACTGTGGACCCGTCCTGACATAGGATGTACACCAGAGACTTTTAAGATAGCAGAGTTGTTATAAACTGCTAAGAGCCTGCATCGAGAACGGGGAGATTCGATGCATGTAATGTATGTTACTTTAACAACCTTACTCTCCTGCTTTTCTTTCTTGTAGCAATAAACCTTTAGATTGTACATTCTAAAGGATTGGCTCAGCATGATTGAGGCACAGGGAGAGCTGGGGTGCCAGAGGGTTTTGCTCATGAGGCTTCTGGCTGGCCATACCGGCAGCCAAAGAGCTCCGTGGGACTGGTTTGTGGCCTATTTGGGAAGGTCTCCAGTCAGGTGCTGTAAAGAGCCCCAAATTTGAGCAATTTGCCAGACCCGGCCTGGTCTGTCACAAGGGATAAATGATTAGAGGACTGAAGCGGCTGAGGGATTTGGGCTTGTCTAGTCTGCAGAAGAGAAGAGTGAGGGGGGATTTGGTAGCAGCCTGCAACTCCCTGAAGGGGGGTTCTAAAGAGGCTGGACAGAGGCTGTTCTCAGTGGTGACAGAACGAGGAGCAATGGTCTCCAGTTGCAGTGGGGGGATGGCTAGGTTGGCTATTAGGAAAAAGTATTTCCCGAAGAGGGTGGTGAAGCAGTGGAACACATGGCGACTGGAGTATTCTGTTATGAGTAGAGCTGGAAGCTGTACTCGACTCGTTCCCCTCCCCCACTTCCCAAGGAGTGAGCACATTTCCCCTTCATTGCAATCAACAGCCCTCCATTTCCCCAGATGGGAGTTCTGATCTTGGGATGGCCCAGTAATTTCCCTATAATTTCTCTGCTCAGTCCCTTGCCCCCGTTCATGTTGACCCTGCTGTGACCTTTGTTGCCATATAATAATCTGCGTTTGAGTGCTCAGCTTGCTGTCAGGTGCTTGTGGTTTATTTGTTTCCATACGAGTCAGCTAGAGTGAGTCACCCACATTCCCCACTTCTTGTCCTTAGGGGGGTTTCTTCCCCTTTTTGCTGCAGAGCCACCACTTCATGCAGGGCCTGGGCCTCTTCCTGGGTCCTGCAGGCAGCCTGCTGAGTGCAGGGGTGTCAGGCCTGTTCCCCACTCTGGCACTCCGAGTGCACAAGGTGGGGGCCCATGAGAGACCTGAAAATACCTGCCTCTGTAGACTCTGCTTAAAAACTCCTCAAGGTCATGGATTCTCTGGCCCTAGAAGGTTGATGGCACCATTCCAGTGGAAAAGAAACCACCTTTTTTCTTAACCTGAGGAACAAATCACTTGGGAAATTCTTCCAGAGGAGTAGCCCAAATTCTTTAACCACAAGAGAGTTTGAAAAAGAATAAAAAAGAAGGAAAACCAACTGCAGTCTCTCATAGCTGACCTCTCAGTCTTAGGCATGCACACACAGACCCCCTATTACCTTCCAGGGCACAAGAATCAAATCATTGCATTAAAACATGATTTTAGTAACAAAGCAAAGATATACTTGCTAAAGCAGACTTGGTTGCTAGGTGTTACAGAGCAAATGAGAAAAAAACAGACTAAAACACAGAGAATTGCATCCCCAAGATTCATCTTAGTTACAGTGTATGGGCGATGCACATGGACTTAGTACATAGGCATTTAACCAAACAACAAAACAAAGAAAATAATCTGATTGCATCTAAATAAACATTCCCTATCACTTACAAATCCACTTCTTCAAGGTCCAGTCCATTTCTAGGCCCAGGTATTGCTTCTCTGAGTATGGGTATCCCTGTGGTTCAATTCATCTTTTACCCCGAACTCCTGGTTTGAACTCCCCCAAAGAGAAGCAGCAAGCAGATTCCCTTCCAATTCAAATCTCAACACTTTCTTCCCATTGGTTCTCCTGGCTCCCTGCCAACACTTCCTAGCTACCTGGGTTTAATGATTTAATTACTGAATGCTGGGATGTTTTGAAAAGGACAGCACCTCTCCCATCCATCACAGATCCCAGCTGGGACCTGCCCCATTGATTCCAGTGTCAGTATGGCCCATTGACCCAGCTGGGATCTCCCCATTGATTCCATTGGTGCTACGGCCCATTGACCCAGCTGGGAACTGCCCCATTGACTCTGAGAGCTACAGCTAAATTCCCACAAAAAATAATCAACATTATGAAGACATTCTATGTTAATTCAAATTGCTTCCTTGAACTGAATAATGAATTGAGCAGACCGTTCAGCAGCAAGACACATGCCCGGCAGGGGTGGGTCCTGGCTCCTTTTCTATCCTCATGCTAGTCATTGACTATGGTTTAAAGCAGTGTGTTAATGATATATATAGCCTAAAATGGAACAATTCTAGGATATTTGATATAGATTTTATTAGAGAAGAAACAGGAGACCCAGGAGCGGATGGGGTCAACAAACTGCTTTATTGCCTACGCATGTTTACCTCGGACATCCCACACAGCATTCCAAGTGGCAACAATTTGGCACCAGTTACACCCTTTTATCCTTTTGGTATGTAAATTCACATGCCTATCACTACCTTTCCTAAACCCTTATTTAGCAAAGTTAACTCCCACACAATGAGTATTAACAAGCAGGTGATGGATACAATGATACCCAGCCCCTGTTTGTTGTTTACTGGTTTTCAGCTGAATCAGCATTGCCTGCTGTCTGAACCAGCAGCTTACAGGAAGGGGGGAAGAGCTCTGACCCTGTAAGTGTTTTTTTACAGAGCAAGTGAGAATAAGTAAGAGACATAACAAAGAAGAGCAGCTCTCCTGGTTCACAGCTACTATGGGCAGCTGGACCTGCTGCAGGGACAGGACGAGGCCTACCGGGGCCGGACACAGCTGGACCCAGAGGGAATCTGCATTGGGAACACATCCCTCATGCTCAGGGCTGTGCACCTCCAGAACAAGGGCTCCTATCTCTGCCACAGCGATGGGGAGTCCTGTGGCACCTGATAGACTAACAGATTTATTGGAGCATAAGCTTTCGTGGGCAAAGACCCACTTCGTCAGATGCATGTAGTGGAAATTTCCAGAGGCAGATATAAATATGCAGGCAACAGTCAGGCTAGAGATAACGAGGTTAATTCAGTCAGGGAGAATGAGGCCGCACAAGGAAGTGAGGAAACAGATTAAGAGTCAAACGTGTACCCATAAGAATGTAAGAACGGCCATACTGGGTCAGACCAAAGGTCCATCTAGCCCAGTAGCCTGTCTGCCGACAGTGGCCAGCACCAGGTGCCCCAGAGAGGGAGGACCGAAGACAATGATCAAGTGATTTGTCTCCTGCCATCCTTCTCCAGCCTCTGACAAACAGAGGCCAGGGGATAGAAATGGTGTCCCTGGCCTCTGTTTGGGTATGTCTACACTAGCTCGTTAGTTCGAGCTAAGTAGGGTAAGGAGGGCAAGCGGAGTTGCAAATGAAGTCCGGGATTTAAATATCCCGGGCTTCATTTGCATGTTCCCGGGCGCTGCCATTTTTAAATCCCCCTTAGTCTGAACTCCGTGCCCGCGGCTACACGCAGCACGGACTAGGTAGTTTGAATTAAAGAACACCTGTCAAGATGTGGACGAAGGGCAGATCAACACCTCTAAAAGATACAGAAGCTCCTATCAGTTAGAACAAGAGAGCTGTGACATGAGAAGAACAACTTGAAAAAACAAGCTCTCCTCAAACGGCGATTAATTACAGCACGACAGTGTAAAACTTACTGATCCCAATAAGAAAAACTGCTATAAAATGAGGCTTCTTTGCCATAGTTCTTTGCCAAGGTCTTGCCAAAGTCCTGTAGCATCGGTGCACAGCGATAGAGACTTGCCCCTCCCTTTCTGTGATCAATCTGATTGGCCGCCAGAAGGATCCAGACCCTGGCAACTATAACATCAATTGGCGGGATAGTGTACATGTGTGTGTTAGTGTGAGTGTGTCTGTGTGTCTATGTGAGCTTATGTTAACTGCTTTATTAATGTATTCTTAATAAACACACTATAGTGTCTTTCCCCAAAAAGTCCCTGTGAGCTTCTCATAAGCATAATGTTTTTGGTAGAGAATTGCAAAAGGGGGGTATCATGAGCTGTTTTTTTTTTTCTTTAAAGAGCCAATGAAAAAGTGATAAGAGAAGAATATTCTGCAGTTTGGGGTATTGAAGGAATATCCTGCTGTTTTGGATACTGAACTGATCAATCATCCAGGTGTGCACATCTCCAGCTGTAAAAGCCTGAATAAGAAATTGTCTTAAATGTAAACAAACCATCACTCACAGAATGGCTGAATAAGGAGAGGGATTTGCCGAAATCAACCTGTAAACTAGAACTAGGGAGCTAGGATCCGAAACTTTGAACCAGGGAACTGGGTATTGCTACTCTTGTCCTCAACAACAAAGGGAAAGGAGTCCAGGAGAGCTGGCAGTATTTTAAAGAAGCCTTATTGAAGGCACAGGAAGAAACCATCCCGATGCGTAGCAAGAGAAGCAAACATGGTAGGAGACCGGATTGGATTACAGGGGAAATCCTTGGTAAACTTAAGCACAAAAATGAAAATTACAAGAAGTGGAAACTTGAACAGATGACTAGGGAGGGGTATAAATGTATAGCTCGAGAATGCAGGGGAGTTATCAGGAAGGCGAAAGCGCAATCAGAATTGCAACTAGCAAAGGATGTGAAGGGTAACAACAAAGATTTCTACAGGCATGTTAGCAAGAAGAGGGTGATCAGAGAGGTTGTGGGGCCCTTACTGGATGAGGGAGGTAACATAGTGACAGATGATATGGAGAAAGCTGATGTACTCAATGTTTCTTTGCCTCTGTCTTTACGGACAAGGTCATCTCCCTGACAAATGCACTAGATGACACAATATGGGAAGAAGGAGGACAGCCCTTGGTGGGGAAAGAACAGGTTAGGAACTATTTAGAAAAGCTAAATGTTCACAAATCCATGGGTCTGGACTTAATGCATCCGAGGGTACCGAGAGAGTTGGCAAATGTCATTGAGGAATCTTTGGCCATTATCTTTGAAAAGTTGTGGAGATTGGGAGAGGTCTCAGACAATTGGAAAAAGGCAAATGTAGTGCCCATCTTTTAAAAAGGGAAGAAGGACGATCCAGGGAACTATAGGCCGGTCAGTCTTACCTCAGTCCCTGGAAAAATCATGGAAGAGATCCTCAAGGAATTCATATTGAGGCACTTGGAATAGTGGAAAGTGATCAGGAATAGTCAACATGGATTCACAAAGGGCAAGTCCTGCCTGACCAATCTGCTTAGCTTCTATGATGAGGTAACTGACTCTGTGGACATGGGAAAGTCAGTGGATGTGATATGCCTTGACTTTAGCAAAACTTTTGATATGGTCTCCCACAATATTCTTGCTAGCAAGTTAAGGGAATATGGATTGGATAAATGGACAGTAAGATGGATAGAAAGCTGGCTAGAAGCTGGCTAGAAGGCCCAAGAATTAGATCTAGGACCAGTTTTGTTCAACATCTTTACTAATAACCTGGATGAGGGGATGGATTACACCATCAGCAAGTTTGCAGATGACACTAAGTTAGGAGAAGAGGTGGATACGCTGGAGGGCAGGACAGGGTCAAGAGTGACCTGGACAGATTAGAGAATTGGGCCAAAAGAAATCTGATGAGGTTCAACAAGGACAAGTGTGTAGTCTTTCTGACAAGGCTTGTGTTTTGCTAACCATCAGGCGTAACTTCCCTGCCTCCTACTATGTTTCTGAGATAGTCACCTCTTCCTTCCCAAAGTGGCCTTACGGCAAATTCAGCAAAGTGCCGCTTTGGGAAGGAAGAGGTCACTATCTCAGAAACATAGTAGGAGGCGGGAAGTTATGCCTGATGGTTAGCAAGACACAAGACTTGTCAGAGACACCAATGCCAAGAACAAAAAGACAGGTGCCTCATTTTTAGGTTTGACTGGTTATTACAGATGGTTCAACCCAGAATTTGCAATGATCGCAGTGCCACTTACAGATTTAACTAAGAACTCCCAACCGCGTCAGGTAAAATGGACAAAACAATGTGAAAGGGCCTTCCAGGACCTGAAGAAGCACCTAGGACAAGAACCAGGCCTAGTAGATCCCGATTTCTCAAAAGAGTTCATACTCCAAACAGACACCTCGGGAGTGGGGCTTGGAACCTCTTATCACAAGAGGAGCAGGGGGAAGAACATCCAGTTTTATTTCTGAGATGGAAACTTTTTTCAAGAGAAACAAGATATGCCACAATCAGGAAGGAGGCTGTAGCAGTAAAATGGGCTATTGAACCCTTGCACTATTACTCGCTACGCATGACCTTTCGGCCAGTGACAGACCATGCACCCCTGCGGTGGCTTAACTGCATGAAAGAGACCAAACCCCGGATTATGAGCAGGTACCTCTCCCTACACCCTCATAATTTCCTGTATTCCATCAACTGAGTAAGGCCTTCTCCAGTGTAGATTTCTACTCTATGTTGGGGGAAGAGGACAGGGAGGGAGAATGCCATCCGGGTTCCCTCTTAAAGGGGAGGGTGTGTGACGGGGTGTGACTGGAGAAGGGGGAGTGAAAACTCTAGGCGGAGGAAGTCCCACCCCTTCAACCAGACTAGCCATGCTCCAAGTGCTAGGGCAGCATAAAAGGCAAGAGAGCAGCTCAGTCTGGGCTGGCCAGTGAAGGAGAAGGGTCTCCAGACAGAGCTCCTGAGCTTCAGCAGCCAGAGACCCAGACAGCAAGAACCGGAGTCCCAGGAGACTGCTGCTACACCACCCTTGCGGAGTCCCATGGAGAAGCTGCTGCCAGGAAACCGAGAGACCCAGCCACTATGTGGGACATTGACCCGCCAGCACTGGCAGGAAGTGACCCAAGGAGGGTGCAGGAGCGGCCTCTCCCAATCGGGTACACTCGGCGTGTTTCAGCCGGATTCCCTGCCGAGGGAGTGGCAGACTGTGCTGCTGCTCACAGGGCCCTGGGTTGGGACCTGGTGAAGCAGGGTGGGCCTGGGTCCCCCTACCAGGGTGCTTGCCCCAAATCTCCTGACTCTGGCCATTAGGTCATACTGCCCTGTGACCAGGGCTATGTGCTGACTCTTGGTGTTACTCTGCAACCAGGGCTACCTACTGACTCTGGCCATTGGGCCATACTGCCCTGGAAGAAGGACTCCTTACTGACTCTCTGTACTGCCCAAAGGAAAGGGCTGCTTACTGACTTTGGCCATTAGGCCATACCGCCCTAGAGGAGGGGCTACCTACTGACCCTGGTCACCAGGCTGTATGGTCATGGAGCTAGGGTTGGTTAAAATGGACTCTGACTGGTAGACTGTACGGCCCTCAGGGAAGGGACAGTATTATTGACTTGAGCCACTAAGCACAACTGCCACAGACTGCAAGGGGCTATTTACTGACTTTAGAGACAGGCGACCACCCTGCAGCCAATCAGGCCATGTCCACACCCCTGGATATCCTCATTCCTGTGACAGGGAGTGCATTCGCCGTCACACACACATAGAATTATAACCCGTGTGTCTCCTTCACACAGGGGGCTCCCCTCATTGTGGGATGCACAAGATGGAAGCTCAGGCCCCACCACTGTGTGCGTGGGAGTATTACAATGGAAGCAGAGCGCCGTGTGTGGGCGTGGGGTGTCACAGCCTGGAGAACGGGCCATGCCACATCCCTAACCCGCAAACCCTGTGAAATGGACCCTACCGGGGGCAGAGGTATGGGGACCCTGGGGCCTGCTGGGGAGGCTAGGGTGGGGGATACAGTTGTCAGAGGGGCTGCTCTGTGCCAGAGTGGGGGTGCTGGGGCTTACTGGGGAGGTGGGGGCAGGGCAGGGTCTGTGGCTGGACTGCATTGCAGCAGTTGGGTCAGGAATGGAGGAGAGATGGGGAATGGGAGCAGGGCGGAGGAACAAAACTGCCATCCACTCCCCGCCCCACATTCAGTGCCTAACAGGCTTGGCTTCCCTCTTTAAGCCCCTCTTTCCCCCTCCCTTACATCTTCTGGAATCATCCAATTTAGCTCCCCTGACAACTCTTCTCCCCTCCTGCCCCCCAACCATCATTCTCCTATTCATTATCTAAGGGGCTATTTATGGGACAGTAAATTCCTGCTGCTACTTTCACTTTCAGTCTTGTCTCTATAAAAGAAAGGGGCTTGAAACCAGCCAACCAGAGCCAGGGAGAGGAGCAGAGGTCCCAGGCAAACAGCCAGAGCTGCTGCAGGACTTCAGACTCCAACCAAACCCAGCATCTGGAGCCTTTCCCAGGGCGAGGTAAGAAATGCACTTCTGGCCTGTTGCTTGCAAACAGCAGAGACAGGGGATGAAACTGCTAAACATAAAGGGTTTGGAAAGATTTGGGAACCTCCGGAGATGGTTTCTGTGCATCTTGTTTCACTTGCATTGAGACGCTTGCAGAGTGATGCTGGAAGAAGGGATGTTACTCTGAAATAACGCTGCTGTGCAGATACACCCAGAGAGATTTGGGACTCGAAGGAAACTGCCTCTGTGCTTGTTTCATTCACACTGAGATGGTTAGAAGCTGCATTTTCTTCTGTGCAGTGAAGCCTCAAAGCTGCGCGTTGACTCCCCAGGCAGGGTAACCGCTTGGAAGAACAAGCAGGCGGTTTGTTCAGAGCTAACGGGCATTGCAGAGAGGCAGGCGGTTCCCAGTCCTGCCCCTGAGCTATTGCCATAGTCACAGCCGGGCAAAAGCCAAATAACCCCCCAGAGAGCGAGTGACTGAATTCCTGTTTTCTGACCTGGACTAGCGACTCCTTTCTCTGGTGGGTTGGTGGGTTCTGAGCCCCCTCGGCAGCCAGACTCTTCCTGGGCCTCCCTCCTCCCTGTGCCTCTCGCCCATGAGTGGCCCCACTGACCAACTCCTCTCCCTCTGGTCCTCCCCCTCCAGTCCAGCATCCTCGCCCCCCCCCCACACTTCCCAGCCAGAGGGGAAGGCAGCACCCATGCAGCACATTAGCTGACACTGCACAGACAGGGCTTTGCTTTCTGGGGCAGAGAAAATGGGGCACCCAGCCTAGATTCCTGGAGATGAAAGAACTCCCCAGCTGTTCCTGTGCCACCAGCTGGGACAGCAACACCACACTCGCTGTCTGATCCATCCAAAGGGCAAACAGCCCCAGACGGGGAATGGGTATTTGGGATTCTCCAGGCACTTCACCTTTCAGATGGAATCGATTCTTCCTGGGCATACAAATGAACTGCCCTGTTTTAAGTCTCTGTAGGTGACTCTACTATACGCTCCATTGTAGAATCTGAATGTATAAAATACTAGAAGGTTTACCTGGCCTTGCTCAGGTCCTTCGGTCACACGAGTTCTTGTTTTTTCCTTTAAATCACTGCTCTGGGGTGGGGCTGTGCTTGAGGGGCTCAGGGTGCAGGCTGCCCTGAGGAGAGGGAGCTACCCAACTCTCTCTCACTGCAGCAGTGTGGGACCAGGTGAAAAGCATCTGTCCATGGCTGCTGCAGCTACAGTAGGAGCAGCTTGGGGGAAGGGTGCACGTCCCCCGGCTAGGGGGCAGTCAGACACTCAGACAAACAGACACACAAACAAACGCCCTGAACTATATAGCAGACAGCTGTCCCTTTCTCCACCCGTATCCCCTGCTGGCCCAATGGTGTTGTAGCTCTGGGTCCCTGTCCCCATCTCTGGCTCCTGCTGCCACCCTGTGGTCATTGTGCAGTATAACTGTCCTTGCTCACAGCCCTCTCCTTTTGTTTCTCAGATTCCAGGTACATCCCATTATCCTGGCACAGCCAAGCCCCTAGGAAACTCGTCTGTCAAACTTGCACGGACTCTGTAGATATTCAAATGATTCTTATACTTGGGAACTGACTGACCACATACAAACTGGCCTGGACTCACGGGGCATGTACTTGGATGGCTAATTCGCCTGTGCAACTCCTAGCTTCATGCTATTTTTAGCATGCAGGGCTGATGCATGTCTGTCTGTCTGTCTGTCTCAACAGGGAAACATGGTCCCAGCTGCAGTGCAGATGCACCCTAAGAATTAAGGAATTACATGATTCCACCCCAATATGTGTCAGGGCAAGAGGCCCAAAACCTGAACTGGGTGATCTGGGAGAGATGAGAAAAAGGCAGCTGGAAAATATCATGGATGAAAACCAAATTTTCTTAAATTTTTTATCAGCTCATAAGGAATAATGATCAAAATCTTGCTTTGTTTGTTCCTCCCATCCAACAAAAGTAGCTAGCTAGATTAAAATTAAGAAAGTTTGGGTGCATCCATAACATCCCCTATTTAATTTAAATTCTCACAGAATAAAGTTTCATTTAATGTTAAAGTTGCTCAGTTCTATTTGAATATTTGCCCTGCTCCCAGAATATCTATGAAACCCACCCCCACCACCACACGCACACACACACACAAAACCAGTTAAGGTCAACAGACACATCTCTGTTTCTCTGTGTACCCAGATTTTCTCATCTCTGTTGTATCCACAATCTGTTCTTCGCTCAAGACCTACATGAACTACCAGGCAGCCTTCTCTTTTTTGGGGGGGCGGAGGGGAGGTGCATTCTTTCTCTCTAAAGCACTTTTTAAAGCCCCAGCACTTGTGGAACTGTCCCTTGACTGAACAAATCATCCTTATTTTTTTAAAAACTCCTTTTCTTTCAGTTCTCTCACAAACCCCAGCCAAACGTGTCAAAGATGTGCACACCCATCCGGGCCAGGCCCCAGTGCAGAGATTAAAAACAATATTTTTTCAAAATGGCTGATGGCACCAAACATGAACATGGCTGGAAGTAGGACCCTAAAAAGGGCAAGGAAACCTGCCAGAAATCCACAGTGATAAGTGCTACTGAGTGCTGTATACTGGGAACACCCTACTAATAATGTCCTCATTGAATGATTTGCTTGTAAATCTATTGTAACACCCAGAAGACATAACATGATCTGACAAATAGCACACTCATACCATCAATGTGGAACATTCAAATGGGGGCATCCTATAAGGAATTAAAACATTCCCTCAACTCCCAAATGCAGAATCGTACCGTGGTACTGATGTAATCTCGAGTCCTAGACTGTTTGGTGCCAGAAATGTGGGATACGGGTTCCTTGTCTGCCCTCGGCAAAAGGGTCAAGTTGCTGGTGGGTTTTCTAAACTATGGGACCTACAGACTCACTTTCCAAAACTGTCATTTTGTCCCACACTATATTTCAATGCAGATCGATACATTCCAAGTATTGCAGGACATTGGAAGCCCTCCCACACTCTGTTGTGTATTTCTGTAGGAAGACACTGAGCAGATAATTTCAGATTTTTCACTGTTCAACCCAATTTGTGCTGCAAATTTAACCACAGCTCTGTGACTGTTCTGCCATAGCACCTATCCCGATAGCGCTGGAAAGGTCCCATCTTCCCCCATCCCCTCCCTACCACTGAGGCAGGCTTGGGATCTGCACGTTGGATTGTCTCCATTCACTCTGCAGAGCCGGTGTGTGGATGTCAGAATTGCAATGCCAAACGCCATGGCTGGGAGTCTGGGCTGTACGTTTCTAACCGGACTCCGGTGCCAAATGACACGTCACATTAGAGTCTCCACTGGGGTTTATTTCAGTCCTTTGACTGAGTCCTGGCCTCAGGAGCTGAATGCTGCCCTTCCCCAAGGAGCCCCGGGGCAGCCTGGCCTCAGCACCTGGCAACACTGGCCGGGCCTGAGAGCAGGTGTGAGGGGGAAGCAGGAAATGGGGTGGGGGATACAAAGAGCACAGCTGGGGGACAGGAGGCCTGACTGGGGCTCTGGGGAAATGGGCCAGTGGCCAGGAGGTTCAGGGAGCACTGGGGTGCGGGAGCTGGGCTGCTGTTCTGTGGGACTTGCAGGGGGACGTCCATGGTCTCTGCGGAGGGGCTGGTACCTGAGGGGATTCCTGGGCTCTTCTACACCTGGGACAGAGTCTTTTCAGTGGGGTCTGACCTCAGGCAGTGACACCTCAGAGGCCTCCCGCAATGCACGTCCTCAGGGCAGCAGCACAGGGCGCCCCTCCAACAGCCATGATCCTCCCAGCCTCACCCCACCCCAACCAAAACTTCTCCCTTCCCCCATAATCCCTTCACTGCCCCTGGCCCCACCTTGTCCCCCACACCCCCAGAGGTGTCCTGGCTGCCCCAGAGCTTGCCACCCAGCGCCCTTTGCCCGTACAGCAGAACCCCCGTCTGCAGCCTACTTGGACAGGGCAGATCTGCTCACCCAACCCTTGGGGAGGCCAGGGAACGGGAAAGGACCAGGCTACGGCACCTCCTAGTGGCCACAACTGCCAGGCTGCAACTCCGGTGATGTGTCCGTGGGGATTGGGTAATGCCAACAGCTGGGTTGGGTGGGGCGGTTGGCCACGCAGTGTCTAGCATATAGAACAGGCGTCAGCCATGACTCTTGCAACGTCTGAGCAATGGGGTTTGTGTGTGTGGAAGCAGTCGACTGTGCAGTTGTCTTTGTAGTCGAGTTTCTCTGGGCTCCTTACTTTGGTTTGCTGGACCTGGGTCCTGTCTAGGTGAAGGTGAGAGTGTCTGTTCCCCATTGTCCTGTGCGCTAAGAGCCGCTGGTCTATGTTGCTGAGTCTGCAGGTGATCTTGTGTCTGAGTTACTGTTTCATGACCCCTTGATGGTACCATCTTTGGGAACGTGATCTACTTGGATCCAAGAGGTTTTGTTTAAGCAGTGTGTGTGTGGGGGGACAGCAGTGTGCAGGCTGTGTGTGCGGATTGTGTGTGTGCGAGGGACAGCAGGGTGAGTAAGAAATCTAAGTGTGGGGTGGAGTGAGGTGGGCTGAAGGTAGGAGCTTGGTAAGTGCTGGGGTGTGGAAGGGCGGGGTGGGTGGTGGAGGGCAGGGGGTTCTGAACCCAGGGCAGGGGGTTCTGTGTGAGGGAGTCATAGCACGGGGGTGGCTGAGGGTATGGGGTTGGAGCAGAGGACTGAAGGCAGGGGCTGGGGGGCTCAGGGTACAGGATTTGGAATGGGAGGAGGAGTCATGGCAGGAGGAGGGAGGTGGGGGTGCTCATGGCGGGGGGGGCAGGGTGTAGCTGGTGCAGGACTCAGGGTGGGGAGCACAAGGAAAGGGGATGGGAGCCCTGTGGGCATTTATCAGCATCGCCCAGGGAGGCGGGGATGGCACTGCTGTGACAGTGGCTTCTCCAACGGCTGCACTGGGGGGGAGCTTCTCTCTCCAGCCAGCAGCTTCTCCTGTGGGGCCAGGGCTGCTTTCTCCACTTGGCAGCTATTGGGGGGTGAGGCTCCATGGGCCAGCCCCCACCTCCTGTGCCCCTCTGGCCTGCAGCCTGTCTGGGAGAGGAGGGGTGTCATGGCTCCTTCCCCACTCTGGCACGATAAATGCAGAAGTGGGGGCCAGCAAAAGTATCCCAAAACCTTATCTACCAGGCTTTGGTATAAAACTTCCTCCCCAAATCTTAAAACCCTAGATTTTGGGAATAAAACTTCCGCTGCCACCACCCAAGTATTGATGTGAAAAATCAGGGGAAAGATCACTTGGGAAATTTCACCCCTAAAGTAAGAACCAGGATACCCTATTAACCACTACCAGGTTAATGAAAAGAAAAGAGAAAGAACTTTTATTAACACCACAATATTCCTGTTGCAAACATAATGACTAGATTGAAAGGTAACAACGTATACACTCATGGAGAACCTCCATGGGCCTAGAACTTAGTTACAAAGAAAAGCCAAAACATTTCTTAAAAAGTGCACAGACAGCAGATCCCATACCCAAACCATAAAACAAGAAAACCTAATGGATTTATCTAAACTTTACCCTACTTACAGAAGCGAAGAAAGAGTCTTTTCTTGGAGGGAGACAGTGTCTGTCCCCCTCATTAGCTGGAGAGAAACTGCCCCAGAGACAAAGGAGGGCTAAACCAAAATTCCTTTGTCCCAGTTTGAAATTCCTACCTACATTCCTATTGGCCACTCCACCTGGCTAGGTAAGGGACATAGTTAACCCCTTAGTCCCTAGGCTGCTGGCTAACCCTCATGTTCATGACAAGGGGTGAGACTCTAGAGTCCAGCCCTGCTTAGAGTGGCCCCCCACCATGGACTGCAGCCATTAGGAGGGTGAGTTTCTAGGGGCCGGTCTGGACTGCAGGCACTTTCCTGGACTTGTAGGCCCGGGGTGGCTACCCTGAGCCTCCAATGGCCCCATGTGGCCTGCAGGCTCTCCAGGAGGTGCAAGCCCTAGGGCTGCTCTTGGCCTGAAGAGCCCCCCCTCCCCGTGGGTGGCAGCCTGGCCTCCAGCACTCCTTCCACTGCCTGAAGGCTCTGTCCAGGGGCAGTGGGCTCGGGGGTCACCCCCACCCTGCAGCGCCTGCCCCCTGCATCCAGCAGGGTGTCTGGGGGTGGTCCAGGTTCCAGGGTTGCCCCAGCCATCAGAGGCCACCCCCGTAGTCTCTCTGGAGTGGTGTAGGCTTCAAGTACAGCCCTAGCCTGCACCAGGATACTCCTGCCTGGCTCAATTCATCTCCATCCCCCCGCCTCAGCTCCTGGTTTGAACTCCCACAGAGGAGGCTGGAGGGCTGTGGGGTCTCAGGCTGAGGGGTGGGGTGGACCAGCGGCTTCCCCTAGTGGTCCCTCCACAGCAGGGATACTCCACACACGGCCCGCTTGTTTGCAGCCCGCAGGGCAGTTTGGGTTTACACAGGACTCACACATGGCACACGGGTGGAAGCCAAAACAAAAAAGGAGTCAATAGAATGAATGGTCTTCTGTTGAGATGTGTTTTAGTAGTTAAATCCTGGACTGTCACTGCTCATTAAAAGTGCTGGCACGTGGGTGGAAATGGGGTCACTATTGCATTTTATTGGTATCAGCAGAACTGACTTAAATGGGGCCCTTGTGTTGTGTAGTCTTGCCTTAATCTTTGTATTCATGCCCACCAGTGTGAAAGAAGTTATTTGCATGTACATGCAGCCACATTTAAGTTGCAGCCCTCGGCATGTGCTGCAAGTATCATTGTGGCCCCTGGAGTTTTCAAAGTTGAGGAGCCCTGCTCTACAGTGTAGCTCTCCCTGCAAACTCACTGCCCCCAGTGGCCATTATTAATATTGTGTCTCCACTCTCTGCCCCTCTGTAATATACTTGCTTGGTTTGGGCACTGCTGAGAGAGTGCTGGGTCAGGGCAAAATGCTCAAAACCAGGCTACTTACAGCCCACGACTGGAGTCTTTTCCATAAGGCACCAATCTAGCAGCACAGAGCACTTCAGCTGCCACTCTGGCCAGCGGGGAAGCCTCCCAAGCAAAATCAGTCAGAAACCCCAGTGTTCCCTATGACCCAGCCAGCCCCACCTTACACAGGTGAGAGGTTATAACCAATCTCCCCACCTCCCCTCAGGCACCCCAGCGTTCCCTGTGCCCCACCCAGCCCCACCTTACACAGGGGAGAGTTTAGGAATGAACACAAATCAGATATTCAAAAAGGGAATAAACAAAAAAGCTCTTGGAGAACACTATAATCTACCTGGAGACTCATTAATGGATCTCCAAGTCATCCTGTTGTTTCAGGCCAATTTCACAAGCCAAATACACAGGGAAGGATTGGAACTTCATTTACAAGTTTAATTCTTATGCAAATAGTATGAAAAGGGACATTGGCTGGCTCACACACTGCCTGGCTCACATACTGCCTTCCACATCCTAATGAATCAACCACTACGAACCAACCAATGGAAGTGCTAATTTTTCTTAACCCCTTGTAACTACTTGAATCATCTACTCACTGTCTCTCTTTTCCCCCCTCCTTTTTTCTCTCCCGCACCCCACCCCCTTCCCTTACTTATTCTTGGATCTGGACTTCTAATATTCCAGTCATCTGAAGAAGTGGGTTGTGCCCAGGAAAGCTCAAGACACCATCAACATGTTTTGTTAGTCTTTAAGGTGCTACTAGACTATTTGTTGTTTTTTAAGTTTCTCCTGTTACAGACTAACTTGGCTACTCCCTGAAGCTTTTATATTTACCACGTCAGCACAGAACAGCTTCTTTATTACCTTACTGGTAGGCCAGAAACCAGCAATACACTTATCCTTAAACCAGCCCAGCATTAGACCTCTACCCAGACACCCAAGTCAGATAAAGGTCTACCAGCCTCAAAGGATTGGACACACGAACTTGCCCAGTCAATGTACATTTCAAATCTCGTCCTAAAACATAGAATCATAGAGACATAGACGATTAGGATTGGAAGAGACCCCAACTCCCTGGTGAAAGCAAGATGAATCCCAACTCAATCACCCAGCCAGGGCTTTGTCAAGCTGGGACTTAAACAACTCTAGGGATGGAGATTCCACCCCCTCCCTAGGGAACCCAGCCCAGCGCTTCCCCACCCGCCTAGGGAAATAGTTCTTCATAATTGTGATGGTGTGAGGTCACAGAAGACCCCTTGGAGGTGCTACCCTGAGTGGTGACAAAGACGCTGATGCTCACCTCCTTGCTCTCTGAGGCTTCTCGTGACCCGGTCCTTCTGGAACAGCTTAGTTGGTCTCCTCCAGCAAGATGCCGAGCTGAGATCAATAGCCCTCTTCCCTGAGGAGCAGCATGGACACTGAAACTCTTCAGGTTCAAGGAGAGTGCAGTTTAGGGCCCAGCTTCCTGGGATACCCCTCCCCAGATGGGATCAGAACCTCAAAGGAATGATTTCGGTAAGTCCCCTTTAGCAATGAAGGGGGACTGTGCACACTGGTTGCTCCCCCAGGTAACAATTATTTACACTGGACTTGGTAGTGAATAAAAGTGATTTTATTCGGTACAAGCTGCAGGATTTAAGTGGTTGCAAGTGAAAACAGGCAGCACAAAGTGAATTACAAGTTTAAAATCACAAAACACATAGAGCTAGTTCTGAAACTAAAACCTTATCACAAACTTACCCTAACATGGTTATTTCAGCTAAACTTCCAAGCCAGGGAAAATCCTTCTCCCTGGGGTCTTTAGTTCATCCTCTTGGGAGTGCCATGCCAGCCAAAGACCAAGAAACTGCTCGCATCCCAGTGCTTTATATATAACATCTTTAGATGGTAATTCTGTTTCTACATTCTACCCTTACAAGGAAAATCATGGGTGGTCACACCCTACCAGTTGGGGAGAGGGAGTGTCACATGATTGCTAGGACCAACCACTGCTAAGACCCAAAGGTCAAAGGAGACTGGCCATAGCTGGTCATCTAGACATTGCGGGAAACACCCTGGATGACTTTCATTTGCACATTTCAAACCATAAAGCATTCCCTACCCCATATCTCTAACTCCACACACAAGAATGACACGCACACCAAAATAACATACAGATCCAGCAGATTGTGACATGAAGATCGGTAGGTTACATGAGATACTTTGTCCAAAGCATCCTTGAGTTGTGCATATTTGTGTCCATAAGTCCATTTTGTAAAGAATGGGGAAGGTCTATCACACTAATATTCAACTTACACCTCCCCTACTGCAACTTGAGCCCCTTGCTCCTCATTCTGCATCTGCCACCACTGAAAACAGCCTCTCTCCAGCCTTTTTGGACCCCACCACCTCATACTTGAAGGCAGCTATAAAATCCCCCTTTCTCTTCTGAAGACTAAAAGCCAATTTGCTCAGCCTCACCTAATAGGTCATGTGCTCCAGCCCCATAATCATTTTCCTCCACTGGGCTCTCTCCAGTTTGTTCAGATCCTTTCTGTAATCAGGGACTCAAACTAGACACAGTACTCCAAATGTGGTCTTTCCAGAATCGAATAAAGGGGAATAATCACATCTCTGGATCTGCTGGCAATGCTCCTCCTGATGCCCCCAAATCTGCCATTAGCCTTCTTGGCTACAAGGGCACACTTGATTCATCTCCAGCTTCTCATCCACTAGAATCCCCAGGTCCTTTACTGCAGAACTGCTGCCTAGCCAATCGGTCCCCAGCCTATTGCAGTGCCTGGGTTCTTCCATCCTAAGTTCAGGACTCTGCACTTGTCCTTGTTGAACCTCATCAGATTTCTTCCGGCCCAATCCCCCAAATTATCTCAGTCATTCTGGACCCTATCCCTGCCCTCCAGCATATCTACCTCTCCCCCTAGCTTAGGGTCATCCGCAAACTTGCTGAGGGTGCAATCCCCTCACTGAGATCATTAATAAAGATATTGAAGAAAACAAACCTGGCCCCAGGACCAACCGCTGGGGCATCCGCTTAATATTGGCTGCCAACTAGACATCAAGTTGTTGATAACTGAAGAGAAAGGACAGTGGCTGTGGAATCACATCAGACTCTCTCAGCACCCCTGGGTGCCATAGATCCAGCCCCATGGACTTGTGCCTGTTCAGCTTTTCTTAATAGTTCCAACATGCTGTTTCCATGCTATTGAGCATTGCATAACTCTCTCCATACCACCCTACCCAGTGCAGCAGCCTGGGAGCTAACCTGGGCTGTGAAGACAAAGGAAACAAAAGAAAAGCCTTGAATGCTTCAGTTTTTGCACATCATCTGTCACTAGGTTCCTTTTTCCATTGTGTAAAAGCCCCACACTTCCCCCACTCCGCCAAGCAAAGCTGTCCCATCCCATTGCGTCCCTGCACCGCCACTCAGTCCCCTCCGGGCCGGGTCTGGTCACAGCTGAGGGTGTCCGCTCAGGGTGAATTGCTCAAACTCGGGGCTCCTTACAGTCCCTGACTGGAGGCCCTTCCCAAATAGGCCACAAACCAGTAACACAGAGCGCTTCAGCTGCCTGCCTGGGCAGCCAGAAGCCTCACGAGCAAACCCCTAAGACACCTCAACTTTCCCTGTGCCCCAATCAGCCCCAGGCCTGCACACAGGTGAGGGGTTTTAGAACCCAATATCACCTACCCTCAATGGGTTTTTCCGGTCCCAAGAGACCAGCCACAGGTCCTGATCAATTTACACTCTGGATCTTACCCACAAACCACGCTGAGCCAATCCTTTAGAATCTACAATCTAAAGGTTTATTACTAAAAGAAAGAAAAGCATGAGAGTGAGGTTGTTAAAGGATAATACATTACATGCATCGAATCTCCCAGTTCTCGATGCAGGCTCGTAGCAGAGATCTTATAACTGCTGGCTTAAAAGTCTCTGGTGTACATTCTATGTCAGGATGGGTCCACAGTTCTTTCCAGCTCATGGTTCCCTGCAAGGTTGCCTCTGGGATTAAGAGCTGAGCTGAAGACCAAGATGGAGTGTGCCACATGGCACTTATATACCTCTCCTGGCATCTTCTTGGCCGGAGAAGGTCACATGGTCCATCGACCTATCCTTGTGTCCTAAGTCAGCAACCATTATTCTGGCTGGTCTGCAGACATCTAGACATTCCTCAGGTGTGCCTCTGGCATTTAGAGATCTGTTGTTTCTGGAGCCTTGCTAATTAGCCTAGCCATTGGCTGAACATTCATTGCCCATTGCTCTGCCTCGGACAGAGAACTTTCCAGCCTCCATACAGAGTACATGTTCATAACTTCACATACAGATTTTATACAATTACATAAATAGCATATACAGAATCAGTAGAACATAAGCTTTCATTTGACCCCTCACATGGACCCCTTTGTACCCACTTTTGGGGCAACCCCCGCCCATGGGTGCAACAATGATCTTTAGAGTCCAATAACGTGACACCTCCCTATCCCCATCCCCACATGTGCCTGAATCCCCCTCCATTCTGTCCCCATGTGGCCATGCACCCCCACTGCCATGCAGCTCCTGGGTAGATGTTGTTACCCCACTATCTCTGTGTTCCCAAACCAGTCTGTCCCCCACACTCACCCTTCTGAACCCCAGTATGTGTACCCTCCAGAAGCTCTGTGTGTCCCACTCTGCTGTTCCCCCCGCCATGTCATGCCCGCTCACCTAGTCCCTGGGAAGGGCACTGAGAGGAGGGCAGCATCTGTGGCTGGCTGCTACAACTGGCGAGCCGGCAATTGGAGCAGGATTTTGGGGTAGGGACAAAGGCCTCTTATGATGCTGCTCCCTCATTCCCTGGTGGGTTTTGTGAGCCAGAGTTTTTCCATATGTAAGGGAGGAGCATCAATAATCTCCCCTCCTCCTCCTTTACACACAGCTCCTGGCTCCCATGTCAGGGACTGACCTTGTGGTTTCTACCCTATGAGGTAGCGAGTTGTCTGCTAAATGCACCAACACTAGGGGTATGTCTAGATTACAGAGCTTTTCCAGGGTACTGGAGGTATCCCAGAAAAGCTCTGCTGCGTCCAAGGAATGTGTCTGCTTTTCAAAAAAAAAAAAAAAAAAAATCAGAAAATCAGATGCATTTTTTTGGCATCCCTCCTTTAATTAATCAAAGGAACCAGTTTAGGTGAACTGAACGAATGGCCGATTTATTAAGTGTAAATTTACAAAATAGGGGATTGGGAGGGGGGTATTAAAAAATGGTTAACAACAAACATTAAACGGTAGAGGAATCAATTCCCCAAAACCCACAAGGAAAAGCAAAATTTTGGCTGAGTCCAGCTGGAATGGTAAGTATAATAACAAAAGTTTATAGCAACCTTCTTGAAAGTTCCTAGACGGCCACTCAGGACCTCAAATCTCACAGCTCATCGAGAGCTTTGAGAGAGGACACTGAGGAGAGCCCTCATAGTCCTGTTCCGTGCTGATGGTAAGGAGTGGTCAGGGTGGCAGGCAATGGTCTTCAGTGGAGTTGTCTGTATGGCTGCAGCAGCTGTCTTGTTGTGGAGTCCGATGACCTGTACGGAAAACCCCCATGCACCCTGCCTCTAGGATGGGCAGCTCCAAACTGTCTGGCTATTGGCCTTTTATGCCCTCTAAGGAGGGAGCCCCCTGTGACGACGCGTTGGGGTCCCCTGACTCCTGCACCCCCGTAATGGCACGAACAGACTCCACCAGCCCGTAGAATGGAGGGAGTTTATTCCTTCTCCAGGATACAGCACAGCACAGCACAGCACCGATGTAATCTGGTTACAGGGCAGGTCTAGGATGCCCCAGCCCCCCTTGCGATGGGGAAGATTGGGCCCCTAAATCCCAGCCCCTGGCTTAGGCTGGTTCCTCCATGATCCCAGACAGAAACTAACTACTCTTCCAGCCCTGCCCCCAGCCCGGGCAGCATTCCCCCTTCCTTTGTCTCTCTCCCTGGGAGGTAGCTGGTCAGACAGGTTGAGAGACCCTCTTTGCATAATGACTCATCCTTCTGGGCTGTGGTACCGATGGCAGCCATTGGGGATTACCACAGAGCCAGCATAGGAACTAGCCAGATACCCCCACTACGTCACACCCCCACAGCATCTGCCTCTGCTAGGGAGACCTTGTATGATGTACTTCTGAGGTAAATCCAATTGAAACTGGAACTTGTTTACCTGTTTTCTGCCAAAGGCGGGAAAAATCATGATCTGACAGACCCAGGGCATGTGGCTTGTCTTTCATTTTGTTTTACAGGGATATCCTATAATAACAAACACTACAAACCAAACAAACATTACAAACCAAATATTTACCCTTAACACCTGTAAACCTCATTCTACGAGGAAGAAGGGATGTTCTGAAAGAGGTTTTTTCCTGACATTTGGCCCTGTGTAGACGGGCCAAATGCCAGAAAAGCCTCTTTCGGAAGAAAAGCGGGAAAAGATAGACAAATTGCAAACTTGCGTATCTTTTTCCAAACTTTTCCTTGCAGTGTAAATATAGCCTAGGCAGGGAAGGTGTTGGGGGAGGGGGAGTCCAAACATCCTCTCACAATGGTCCCTCATATACCAAAGGCCAGACAGGATAAGGGAACATCACAGGACTGTGCAAAGGAATGAAACTGTGTCTGAGACACCTGTCAGGCCCTCTTTGCTGAGCTGCCAGTGCTCATGGAGAGGAAGTGCACAGAAGCATACACACTGCCCGGTGGGTATGAGGAACATGCCCTAGACCAGGGACAAGTGGAGGAGAGTTACCAGTGTAAACCCAAGGAGGGTTATAATAAGTGACTGGCAGGCCCAGGAAAGTTATTCATGGCCAGTGGTTGTAATGTGCTCATAGGCTGCTCATGGACCTACTACAGAGATTGCAGGTGGCTATGCACTGTGAAAAATCTCCTTCTTAATCTTGGTGGGTCCTGAGATTTCAGGCAGGTTCCTTGCTTCCGAGCCTCCCAGCAGCCCTCAGTTTAGGCCCTGGCTGGCTGTTTGTTGAGCCACTCTCATCATTGGCTAGCATGTGGAAAAGAGGGAAACCAAACCTCACAGTCTCTGTGGCCCCTCCCAGTGGTACAGGGTAGGACAAAGCTTTGTACCAAAAGCTGACTCTTTCTGGTACTGAAATGAGAAGCTGATGGAGGAGGAAACCTGGGCCCACTCTCCACTCCAGATACCAGCCCTGGGACCCTGTAATAGCAGGTGTCTGTCATCTTTCTGGTAACAGCCCTGTGCCAGCCACGAATACCTGCACCCCTTCCCCACACCAACCCCAGCACCTTCCTTACTGCAGGGTCTTCCTCCTTTCTTCTCCCAGACTCTTCACCACACTCACTCTCAGCTCCTTCATCGCACACTGAACTCACTCAAGAGGAGCTCCAGTTACCCAGTCTCAGCTGGTTCTCAATCGCCCCAGGCATTCTGAATAGTCTGGCTCCCCTGACCCTGGAAACCTCCTAATTGGCTCCAGGTGCTTAATTGCCCTGATTGATTCTGGCAAGTGCCTGCTGTTCTAGCCTTGCCCTTATTAGTGTACCCTGGGAATGGAGATTTACTTAATTTAGGGCTAATAAATTTCCCGTCCACCAATCTCCCTTCCCCTCCTACTGCTCTGGCCTGACCCTGTCACAGCACAAAGACCAAGTGTTACCAGAGAGCAGGGGTCTGTTTCTAAATGGAAAATTTTTAAATTTTAATTTAATTTAATATTTAATTTTCCAACACTGAGCAGTTGTGTGTGCGTGTTTGTTTCATTCTGAAAATCCCATATCTATGGAAATCTAATGATTTGTGGTTGTGGAATGTGGCCCAGTATTAAGACCTACAATCTTAACACTGTGTTTTCTGGGTTTCTAAGTGCTACCTATGATTATGTTTAAAAAGCTATATTAAAGGTAGTTAAGATTGAAAGTAAACATCAGTAAATGTCAACTGGGGATATTTATGTCACTGGGGTTGACATAAATATCCCCCAAAGCAGCATCATACACCAGGAAATTGAGTGCAACAGTTAAAACTTCATAGAAATGTGTCTCTGTTAAGAAATGGAAATACTCAGTGGAAGCAAGTGCACAGTTCTGGGCACCACATTTGAGGAAAGACTTGAAGAAGGTCCAGAGAAGAGCAGCAAGAATGATGGAAGGTCTAGAGAACATGAGCTGTGAGGGAAGACTGAAAGAACTGGGCTTGTTTAGTTTGGAAAGGAGAAGACTGGAGGGGACATGATAGCTGTTTTCACAAGGAGGAGGGAGAAAAATTGATCTCCTCGGCCTCGATGACAGGACAAGAAGCAATGGACCTAAACTGCAGCAAGAGAGGTTTAAGTTGGACATTAAGAAAAACTTCTTACCTGTCAGGGTGGTCAAATACTGGAATAAATTGCCCAGGGAGGTTGTGGAGTCTCCATTGCTGGAGATATTTAAGAGCAGGTTGGAAACCTGTCAGGGGTGGTCTAGATGGTACTGGGCCCTGCTGTGAATGCAGGGGACTGGACTCAATGACCTATTAGGTCCCTTCCAATTCTAGTGTTCTGTGATTTTATGATTTTGAAAGTGGGCACCCTAACTTCAATCACAGTTAGAACAACATGAGATGGCAGCATTTTGGAAGAGGGGTGATTCTACCTAGAACTCTTTGATGTAGAGCATTTTCCTTCAGTTCTTGATGAGGAAGAAATTTTGGAATATGAAGAATATTTACAAAAAATTTCTGAGCATAGCCAATGCACAAGATCTCAGCGAGATGTAACGGTATGAGAAGTTTTATGAGTCTGCATCGTTGTGTTGCTGAGATCATTCTAAATGAACAAAAGAGTCTGACACCATGTGTTCAATTTCTGCATAAAAAATTGCACATTTGTTGTAATTCATAAACTAACTATCAGGTTTACTTGAAAACTCTTAGACAGTTCATGGTGAGTTCATAGAATACAAGCTGTCAGTCATGGGAAGATGTGCTGCATTCCCCAGATATAAGAGAGGAGAGTGTTTGATTCTCCAAAGCACCTGTGTAAGTTAGTCCCCAGGGTGTGTGCCCTGAGGCAAGCTGGTATTTCTGGAAACACCCCTGTGAATCCCTTACCAGTGGACTCCCAGCCAGCACCTGCTTAATGACTGAAAGGGAAAGGCATTAACAGAACGTTACATTTTTAAAAGCTTCGGGGGGAGCCAACTTAGTCTGTACAGGATAAACTTAAAAAAAAACAAATAGTCTGGTAGCACTTTAAAGACTGAAAAAACATGTAGAAGGGATCACCCAACAACCAGCCAGTAGAGTAGAAGGTTGTATTGTTTCACAGAGACACAGAGTAGCTTAGGATTGCTGTTAACACAGGAGCCAGGGCAGGCAGCCTTATTCCTCCCCGGGGGAAAGGGCTCACAGGCCCTGAACCCCCCTTCCTTGGCCTAAAACATCCTCACTCATCCTCCCCCACACAAGACTAACTCACCCTCCCAGCAACTGATCACTCCAGCCCCAGGCAGCCCCGCCTCCTGCATTATCCTGTTCTCAGACTCAATATCTGTTGTCACCTTGTCCACAGGAAGTGAGACACTGACATACTTCCACAGCGAAGCTGTGTCTAGACTACACCTCTCTGTCATCATAGAGATGTAGATTAGGCACGTTGAAATTGCTAGTGAAGCGGGGATTTAAATATCCTGCGCTTCATTAGCATAAACATGGCTGCCGCTTTTTTTTTTTTACATGTGTAAGCGGGGGAATGGTCCCGCTATTGTGGGGAACTTTCCTGGCTTCTATACCACCCCGGTGAAATGGACCAGCGAAAGGATCTGAGTCCCCGCTCCCACTTCCCTTACCCCACGGCCTCCCTGTTCCTGAGGGCTCCCCTTCCACTCTCCTGAGTAGCAGAGTCCTCGAAACCCCAACAAGGCTGGGCCCTGGTTTCCTGGGGCTTAATCCCCGTCCTTGTAGTCACTAGGGGCAGGAGTTAGGGTGTCCCCACTCCGAGGTGCTCTCTTCACACTGCATGCTTTCTTGGCCCAGTGATCTTTTCATAAGGTTCTAAGCAAAATACAATTTATTAAACATCAACTGATTAAAGAGAAAAGAATAAGAAAAAAATGAGAATGGTTAAATGAGAACACACAGCCCTGCTCTGTAGCACAGGGACATCAAAACAGCAGCCTGCAGAGTGTACGGACAGTTCACAGCCTCTTCCTTATAGGCCCCTTAGAGGCCCTGGATGTGCTGCAGGGGGGCTGCAGGCTGGACACGCTTGCTCTGGCAGTGACCACACAGCCTCAAGTTCTAAGTGGCCAGACCCCTCTCCCAGTCTGGCCTGCTGGGCCTCTTGGCTGGTGATATCTCCCTGCCCAGAGCCTCTCCCCACACTTTGCTGGTCCCAGCTGCTCACCACACCCAGCTGCAGGCTGTGCTGCCTTGTCAGTCTCCAGCTCCTTGCGTTGCTTCTCTGTCCCTTTTGGCTTCTCTGAGCACTGCCAGTCTGCTGCTCAACACAGGGGCTGTGCTCCTTGAGCTGTGTGTGCCTGGCTCTGTTGCTGCAAAACTGCCTCTCCACACAGCTTGTGCTCCTTGGGCTGTCTGTGTCTGGCTCTGTTGCTGCAGGACTTCTTCTGCACACAGCTTGCACTGCTCTTAGCTGTCTCTCAGCTCTCTCCTTGCTCAGAGAGACCCAGAACAATCCCAGCTCACAGGGAGGATGGGGCCTGGCCTCTTGCTTTCCTCACTGGCCTGTCCAACCTGTCAATCAGGCTGAGCTGGAGTGTTGGCTGCTTTCCATTGTCTCTGGGGTCTGTCAGTCTCATGGACCCTTCCCCTTTTGATACTGGGAGCTGGCAACCCAAAAACTCCCACAGAGTTTTAGTAAGGGGCTAACAAGTCCCCTTACACATGGAATTTTGTCAAAAAAAACCCCAGCAGTCTAGACGCAGATCTATCGAAAATAAACCCTTTTTCGACAGATCCTGTATGCCTCAAAAATGAGTTGTAGTTTCTCTTAAAAGAGGAGCCCAGATAAATGGGAAATTAATGTCCTCCGTTGGGTGGGAATTCAAGGTGATTATCTGACATTTGTCCAAAGCAATGCAATTCGGACTGGAAATACAGCACAGTGGGTTAGCAGTGAGGGGAACTGATCGATAGAAGCACTTGCCACAGACTGTTGTGGATTCTCCATTGTTGGAGATTTTTAAACCAAGATGGGATGTTTCTCTAAGGCAGTGTTTCTCAAACTGTGTGTCCCGTCTCCCCGGGGGGTTGCAAGCAACTAAGAGGGGGGTCGCGGTATCACAAGTTTGAGAACCCCTACTCTAAGGAATACGCTCAGGTACAAACGGGAATTACCTCAGGGCAGTTCTGGGGCCTTTGCCCCACAGGAAATCAGAGCAGATGGTCACTGTGGTGCCTTCGAGCCTGGGAATCTGGGACTCTCTGAAGTGGCTGTTTCCAGGGCAGCGTCCCAGAGAGTCTCTGCCCTCGGCTGTGAGTCACCCAGGTCCCCTCGCTGGGATGTTACCTGGGGGACCGACTGTCCCAGAGCTAACACTGCCCCCGCTGCCCAGGAGAGAGCACAGAGCTGAGCTGTCAGGGGCACTGACTGAGGGCGGGGGTGGAGTTTGGGCACCAGGGTAAATGGCATTTTCCTGCTGGGAGAGCTGGGATCAGAGCCACCAGGTGACCAGAGCAGTGGCAGGGCCGTGGCTTTCTGGGCAGTTGTGCCCCATCCCCTGCCAATCACCCCCTTCAGACACAGCCTGGGGGCGATTTGCATCGGTGGAGTCGGTGTCTGGGGTCCCCTCGGCCGGCTGCCTTCCCCTGGGAGACTGGCAGGCTGGGCCCACTCAGGAGTGGCTCAGTGCCCACTGCTAAGCACTTGTGTGTCTCCTCTTCCCAGGCAGAGCCGGTGCTGGAGCAGTTCATGGAGAACAAGATGGAAGAAGCTGCCACCGACTTCACTGCTGCCAGCAGCCTGACGGGGGAAGCTGAGCGCCTGACAGGTGAGTTGCTGTGGAGTGGACAAGCCCCGTCTCTCCCCCCTGAGGTACGGCCCGTTGTGCCCTGCCAGGGGTTGCTGGACGACACTGGGGGGTGGCAACTGGGCTAGTAGGACACATCGGAGGCCCTCTCTGTCACGGTGACTGGTGAGGAATGCCCGTTGCTGCACAGAGAGCCCGACCTCCTGGGGGAATTGCCGCCCCCCTCATCCCTCAGCACTCGAGAACCTTCATGCCTGCAAGGCCTGGGCAAGGGACACGGGTACTGGGTTTGTGACTCCAGGGAAATCCTGCCGTGGGCTGTGTGATGGGCAGGTTGGGTTTGGGGGTGTGTGCATGGTGCTGGGGAAGGGGAAGGGGATTGGGTTAGAGTGGAAGCGGGTGTCTGGGGGAGGGGTGGGAAGGGGAAGAGCAGCAAACATGCTTCCTGAGACCCAGGATCTCCAGGTACTAGCCCCAGCTGCCTCTGTTCCCTCCTCCTGGCCAGACCCCTCCCCCCCCCACAAGTACCCTGCCCCAGCACCCTGTCCCCTGCCCCCACGAGCATAGTTGGGGTAACATTAGTGAGGCTTGGGGGCGGGCGGAGTTGGAGCAGGTTTTTTTTGCATCTCACTTGTGTAGCCCCGACTGACTTTTCTGTGGGTCAGTGACCCCTGACTCAGAACATGTTCCCATCCCTCTCGTAAATAAAGACAACATTGAAACATGTTGTTTGACATAATATATTATTGAAAAATGAAGCCTGGCCAACAAGCCCCACTTGAGGCCAAGCCCCCATCTGGCCAGAGCATTATAACACTCCTGCATCCCCCCAACCCAAACGTGAACTATCATACACTGGATCCCCCCTGTCTTGAGCCTCTCACTTTCCCAAACTCCTGCACCCCACCGTCTTCTGCCACAAGACTCCTGCACCATTCACACACTGCAAATCTGTGTCCTGAGCCCATCATACTCCCAGCCTCCCTGTCCTGAGCCCTTCATGTACTCCAGCCCAAACTCCTGCACCCTCACAACCACAAGCCTGTGACTTGCTCAGCGCTCCAACTCTCCACCTGAGCTCAACACTCTCCAGCCTGGATCCCCCTCCCTGAGCCAGCATCCTCTTCCCTATTTCCTTCTGCACACAAATTCCCTCCCAGAGCTTGCACCTCTCACCCCTTCCCACTACTTTTTTTCTGAGCCACAATAGCAGTGGAGACAGCCTAAAGACCTGCAAAGTTGTTGAGCCGAAAAAAAGGGGGGGGGGGAGGGCAGGGCTGTGAAAAGTTGTTAACCAAAAAAAAAAAAAAAAAGCCATGATCTGGGATGGATATAGCAGCACCTATTTTCTCCGTATTGTGGCTCTTCATCTGGAAGGGGTTGGCCAGCCCTGACATAGAGTTTTAAGAATGCACTTTATAACATCTCTGCTGAGAGCCTACATCAAGAATCATAGAATCATAGAGCTGAAAGAGACATCAGAAGGTCATCAGTCCAACCCCCTGCCTACTAAACTAACTCAGCTAGGGCTTTGTCAAGCCAAAACTTAGAAACCTCTAGCGATGGAGATTCCACCACCTCCTTCGGGAACCCATCCCACTGCTTCACCACCCTCCTGGGAAATAGTTTTTCCTAATCTCCAACCTAGACCTCACCCACTGCATCTTGAGCCCATTGATCCTTGTTCTGCCATCCATCACTACTGTGAACAGCCTCTCTCCATCCTCTTTGAACCTCCCTTCAGGGAGTTGAAGGCTGCTCTCAAATCCCCCCTCACTCTGCTCTTCTGCAAACTAAATAAACCCAAATCCCTCAGTCTCCCTTCATAGGTCATGTGCTCCAGCCCCCGAATCATTTTGCTCACCCTCCACTGGATCTTCTCCAATGGCTGCACAACCTTTCTATAGTGGGGGCCCAGAAATGGACACAATACTCCAGATGTGGCCTCACCAAAGCCGAATAAAGGGGAATAATCACTTCTCTGGATCTGCTGGCAATGCTCCTCCTAATGCCCCTAATATGCCATTAGCCTTCTTGGCTACAAGGACACCCTGTTGACTCATATCCAGCTTCTCATCCACTGTAATCCCCAGGTCCTTTTCTGCAGAACTGCTACTTAGCCAGTCGGTCCCCGGCCTGTAACAATGTGCAGAGCTCTACACTTGTCCTCATTGAACCTCATCAGATTTCTTTTGGCCCAATCCTCTAATCTGTCCAGGTCACTCTGAGCCCTATCCTCTACCTCTCCCCCTAGCTTAGTGTCATCCACAAACTTACAGAGGGTGCAATCCAGCCCCTACTCCAGGTCATTAATAAAGATGTTGAACAAAACTGGTCCTAGAACAGATCCTTGGGGCACCAACCTGACATCGAGCCATTGATCACTACTCATTGGGCCTGACAGTCTAGCCAGCTTTCTATCCATCTTACAGTCCTTTTATCCAATTCATATTCCCTTAACTTGCTGGCAAGAATATTGTGGGAGACCTTATCAAAAGCTTTGCTAAAGTCAAGGTATATCACATCCACCGACTTTCCCACGTCCACAGAGCCAGTTACCTCATCATAGAAGCTAATCAGATTGGTCAGGCACGACTTGCCCTTCGTGAATCCATGCTGACTATTCCTGATCACTTTCCCCTCTTTAAAGTGCTTCAAAATGGATTCCTTGAGGATCCCCTCAAGGACTGAGGTTAAGGCTGACTGGTCTTTAGTTCCCTGGATTGTCCTCCTTCCATTTTTTTAAAGATGGGCCCTACATTTGCCTTTTTCCAATCATACGAGAGCTTTCCTGATCACCACGAGTTTTCAGAGATAATGGCCAATAGCTCTGCAATGACATTTGCCAACTACCACAGTACCCTCAGATTCATTAAATCCAGGCCCATGGATTTGTGCATGTTTAGCTTTTCTAAATCGTTCCTAACTTGTTCTTTCCCCAACACGGGCCATCCACCTCCTTCCCATACTGCATTGCCTAGTGCATTTGTCATGGAGCTGACCTTGTCCATGATGATAGAGGCAAAGAAAGCATTGAGTACTTCAGCTTTTCCCACATCACCTGTCACTAGATTACCTCTCTCATCCAGTAAGGGCCTCACACCCTCTCTGATCACCCTTTTATTGCTAACGTGCATTTAGAAACCTTTCTTATTATCCTTCACATCCCTTGCTAGCTGCAATTCCAATTGCGCTTTCACCTTCCTTATAACTCCCCTTCATTTTAGCATCCCAGGGAATCCTGCCCATCAGTTCTCTGATGGAGTCAAATCTGCTTTTCTGAAGTCCAGGGTGTGTAATTTGCTACTCTCCTTTCTTCCTTTGGTCAGGATCCTGAAATCTACCATCTCATGATCACTGCTTCCCAGGTTGTCACCCACCTCTGCTTCTCCTACTAGTTCCTCCCTGTTTGTGAGCAGCAGGTCAAGCTGTGCATTGCCCCTGGTCTGTTAGTCATCCTCAACATTCTCCAAAAACTTCCTGGATTGTCTGTGTACTGCTGCATTGGTCTCCCAACAGATGTCAGGATGATTATAGTCCCCCATGAGAACCAGGTCTTGTGATCTGGAAGCTTCACTCAGTTGCCTGAAGAAAGCCTCATCTACCTCATCCACCTGATCCGGTGATCTATAGCCGACACTAAATACAACATCACCCCTGTTGCTTCCACCTTTAAACTTAACCCATAGACTCTCAACAGTCTTTTCTCCCTCTAAATACTGGAGCTCCGAGCAATCAGACTACTCTCTTACATACAATGGAACTCCTCCTCCTTTTCTCCCCCACCTGTTCTTTCTGAACAGTTTAAACCCTTCCATGACAGTGCTCCAGTCATGTGAGTCATCCCACCAAGTCTCCGTTATTCCAATCAAATCGTAGTTCTTTGACTGGGCCAGGGCTTCTAATTCTTCCTGTTTGTGTCCCAGGATTCTTGCATTTGTGTACAAACACCTTAGATAGGCAATTTATCACCCTACCTTCTCCATCCGAGTCAGGGGTCCTCCTTTGTTGCTTATTCCTCCTTGTGTTCCTTCCTGGTATCCAACTTCCTCACTTACCTCAGGGATTTGGTCACCATCCCCCAACAAATCTAGTTTAAAGCCCTCCTCACTAGGTTTTCAAGCCTGCCCATGAAGATGCTCTTTCCTCTCTTGGTTAGGTGGATCCCATCTCTTCCTAACAATCCTTGTGCCAGGAACAGTGTCCCATGGTCAAAGAAACCAAAGCCCTCTCTGCAACACCACCTGCGCAACCACGCATTTACATCCTCTATCTGACGATCCTTACCCGGACGTTTTCCTTCAACCGGGAGGATGGATGTGAACACCACTTGCACTTCAAATTCCTTGATCCTTCTTCCAAGCACTATATAATCTGCTGTGACCCACTCAAGGTCATTCTTGGCCATATTGTTAGTTCCTACATGGAGAAGCAGGAATAGGTAGCAATCCAAAGGTTTAATCAATTTCTGAAGACTCTCAGTCACATCCTGAATTTGAGCTCCCAGTAAGCAGCACACTTCTCGAGATTTCAGGACTGGGTGGCAGATGGATGGCTCAGTCCCTCTTAGGAGGGAGTTCCTAACCACCACTACCCGTCTTCTTCTTTTGGGGGGGGATGGTCATGGAATCCCCATCCCTAGAACTACACATCCCATGCCCTCCATTAGATCATGTCTCCTTCTGATTTCTTCCATGAGAGGTCCTTGCCAAAGCATTCTCCACCACAATGTATATGGAGAGAGCCTGAAAGTGGTTACGTACCTCTACAGGAATGGGGATACCTGAGTTGGCCGCCTTCTCGTTCTAGAGGTTACATGCTGCCAGTTCTCTTCCTTGTCCTGTGCTGCCCTGCCTAGTTCTTCAGCCTGCTGTGCCTGCAGGATTAAATGCTGCCTTCTATCGAGGAAGTCTTCATCCTCTCTGATGGAATGTAGGGTCGACACCTGAGCCTCAAGTCCTGTAATTTTTTCTTTGAAAATGGCGACCAGCTTACATTTAGTGCAGATTAAATCCCTTCTTTCTTCTGGGAGGAAAACAAATATGGCACGTGCTGCACAGGTAACAACAGCAGACCTATCACCATCCATACCTGCCTTCCTTCTGAGAGATTCCTCAATTGTTATTGAATGCCTCCTTGAAGGGCAGGAGTGTAGTGAAAGATTTTAAAGAATGGCGAGCGTATCTCACTCCATTCCCAACTCCCTGTCAGCAGTCCCTGTTTGCTGACTCACTTCTATATAAAGCCCTGGACTTCCTGATAGCCCCTCTCCCTGATTAAGACTCAAACAATGAGCAGAGGCTTTCAGATTTCAAACCCTAATTAGAAGCTCACAGCTTCCACTTGCCAGCCACAGCACACACTCTGAGACTACATGGCTCAGTCAACAGAGCCATATAAAGTAGTTTACTCGACAAAGGAAAATGAAGCTGGGATTTAAATAATCCCTGCTTCATTTAAATCAAAATGGCCACCGTGCTGTGCCGATCAACTGTTTGTCGGCACACCGCGGCAGTCTAGACGGGGATCTGTTGACCCCAGAACCCTTTGTCAACAGATCCTTTATGCCTCGTGAAACTCAGATCTTAATGATTTTTTAAAATCTTGTGTTACTTATTAATACATGGTAAATTATATTGCATTAAGGCCAGATCTTTGCTATGTGGTAGATTTCTGATTCTTATTAATCAGAAGGGCTACGTCTACACTGCGCTGGTTTGTCACAAGAAATATGCAAATGAGGTTAAGTGTGGAATATCACCGAGGATGGAGAGAAGCTGTTCTCAGTAGTGACTGATAGCAGAACAAGGAGTAATGGTCTCAAGTTGTGGTGGGAGAGGTCCAGGTTGGATATTAGGAAAAACTATTTCACTAGGAGGGTAGTGAAACACTGGAATGGGTTCCCTAGGGAAGTAGTGGAGTCTCCATCTGTAGAGGTGTTTAAGTCTCAGCTTGACAAAGCTCTGGCCGGGTTGATTTAGTTGTGATTGGTCATGCCTAGAGCAGGGGCCTGGACTTGATGACCTTCTGAGGTCTCTTCCAGCTCTATGGTTCTATGATTCTATGAAACTGAATAAGCCTGAGGGAATACATTTTACTCTCTTTTCCAAATGTCAGTAAATATTATAAACTTAAAAAACAATAAATGGTCTGGTCGCTCTTTAAAGACTAACAAAACATGTAGATGGTATCCTGAGCTTCCGTGGGCACAGTCCACTTCTTCAGATGACCAGAGTTTGAGTTTAGGACGTGCAGACACAAAATAAATAGGGGAGAAGGGAAAGGAAGGAAGGGGGAAAAAAGGAAGGGGACAGGAAACAAGGAGCAGAGGGTATGAAAATTAAATATTATATTAGTAAATATATTAGTATTGCAAGGACAGAATGACTATTTCTAGTTGACTCAGATTTGTTTAGCATCTTAAAGCTGTATAGATATGAATTTGTGTGATTACTAGTTTGAGTTGTTAGAAAGGATGATACATGTACTCCAAAAGTAGTATTAATTTTCTTTTTATTGAATTTCATATTAAACAAACATAATAAGCATTTCTTCACTAGAGCCATTCTTCCTGAAAAAAAAAGCAGAAGGACGACTGTTACACAAGAGGGGGGTTTTGCGCTAAAAGGAGCTGTGTAGATGGCTCCTTTTTGCACAAAAGCCTCTTGTGAAAAAACAGGAGCCTTATTAATTATGCAGATGAGGTGCAGTGATATTTCATGCTTCACTTCTTTTGCATGTTTTAGCGCAAGAGGCTATAGTGTAGACATAGCCTCTGAGTTTATTAAAATCTACCTTCCTGAAAGCCATCATCTCTATTTTGCTGTTCTCCCTTCTACCATTCCTTAGAATCATGAACATCATGTATTCACAATTATTTTCACCCAGGTTGCCTTTCACTTTCAGTTTCTCAACCAGTTCCTCCCTACTTGTTAAAATCAAATCTAGAACAGCTACCCCCCAGTTGCTTTCTCAACCTTCTGAAATTAAAAATTGTCTCCAATGCAGTCCAAGAACTTATTGGACAGTCTGTGCCCTGCTGTGTTAGTTTCCCAGCAGACATCTGGATAGTTGAAGTCCCCCATCACCACCAAATCCTGCATGTTGGATGATTTTGTTAGTTATTTTTAAAAAAGCTTTGTTCACCTCTTCTACCTGAGTAGGTGGTCTGTAGTAGACGCCTAGCATGACATCACCCTTGTTTTGTTTTTTTTTCTCCTTTTCAACCCCTCAAGCCTTGCCTGAGGGAGTGCTTTTATGGTGGGCCAATCAGCCTTAACTGGCAGCAGGTGTTTTAATTAGTCTTCCCTTCAGGGTGATACCATATGGGCTTCAGGTGTTGCCCTGGCTGGGTGGCAGTCTCTGGAAGCCTATTCAAGGAACATAAAACCACAGACCCAGCTACCCACACATCTACCTTCCATGAGGCCTTGGTAGCTCCCTGCTCTCAGGGTGCTGAATAGTCTCCTGCACTCCTCCTCTCTTCTTCTTTTTGGGGGGGGGCCTGTGGAGGAGGGCTGCTGTTTTTGTGGCAGGCAGGCCCTGGCTACCTGTATGTTCTGGGATAAGCCCCCCTTTTCCACCTGCCTTTTGCAGGTGGCTTCCTCCTCCCTTCACCTCAGCTAGTTGTTCGGGGGGGGGGGCGGGTGAGAGGTTCTCTGCTGTCCTGCCTCTGGTTGGAGGGAGGCCCACCTCCCATCTTTTTCAGGGTCTATTTTGGCCCTTTCTTCACCTTAGCAGGCCTGAACTCCACCATCCCTGCTGCTGCTTTCCCTAAAGTGGAGGAGGTAAGGGAGCTGCTTTAGGGCATCCCCTGGGGTTCTCTCTCCCCACAGCCTGCCCTGTGTGTGGGGGAGACTAAGGGGCCTTTCCATCAGGACTCCTGGGTGGGGGCTGGTGCGGGTCTTGTAGGCTGCTGGGGGCAAGGGGTGGTTCATCTCCCCCTGGCTCCCTTGCCCCTGCTTTCCGCTGCTGCTCCTTCCCAACCCCAGCTGCTGTAGGGGCCTTTTTCCATTCTCGGCCCCACTGCTTGCCTCCCTGCCCCTCCTCTGCTCTGGTGGGCCCTGCAGCAAGTGCTGTGGGCCTGCTGCTCAGGCACTTGTGGGCACATGGGTTTCCTTCCCCCAGCTGTATCTAGTCCCCTTCCATCCCCCCCCCCCCCCAGCAGGCATCTTTTCACTGCCTGCCTTCCCTTTCCACTACTTGTCCCACCCATCTTCTTGTGTACCTTGCCACCTCCCCCCATTCTTCTGTTTGGTGCCTGAGCTTCCCCCTCTTTTTTGGTTACTCTTCCAACACACAGAGCTTCACTTGTCCCCATATCTCCCCAGTGCAGCCAGAGGAGCCTCTCCTTCCATTCTGTGCTGGGAGCTGTACTCCTTACTCCTTTTTCCCCTTCCTCTTTCTGAATTGTTGCCCTCCCACTGGGACTTCCAGCCTACTTGGGGGAACAGTGTACCTCCTTCCTCCCCTCCCTTTTCCTCCATGTTCCCTGCCCTGGTGCTTTTGGTCCTTCCCTAATCGTTTGTTTTGTCTTTTCCCACCCTGCCCATGACCACAATAGAGGGGTTGCCCAGTGACATCCCTGCCAACCCTTCCCCCAAGCCTCCCCAACAACTCCTCTGAAGCTGCTGGGCCCCCTGTCATTACAGTGGAGATGGCAGACATGGACGGGTACCCTGGGGCCTCGATTGCTCGTGCTGCAGTGCCTCCAGCCACCGTTAAGAAGGCCCTTCTGAGGGGTAGGAAGGGCCAGGGGACCAAAAAGGGCAAGAGCCCCACCCAGAACGTAAAACCTCCTGTGGCAAGAGCCCTAACTCGAATTCCTCCTGCAATGAGGTTTACCAGCTAATTCGAGTTCGGGCTTTATTTCAGAATCCCGTTTCACTGCCGTGTGTGTACACGCGGGCAGTTACTTCGGGCTAGTCAATTTCTAAAATGATGACCGACCGGGAACATGCAAATCAAGTACAGGATATTTAAATCCCGGGCTTCATTTGCGATTTCAGTCGCCCTCATTAGCCTCCCTAGATTGATCTAGGGGGCTAGTGTAGACATATCCTAGATCATTTATAAATCTACCACAGGGGGCAGGCAAAAGTGGAATTGCGCAGGCAGGGCACATGCACCCCTCCCCCATTTCTGCCAGCTGAAGCTGCAGTTGCAATACAGAGGCGCATCTCACCTTCCATAAGGTGCTGCAGTGAAAAAGCTGGCATGGTCCTCTCTCCCCTGGGCAGCCGGCCCATTGAGCCCCCCCTACCCCAGCCCACCTCAGAGCCATGATTTCAGTTTAGCATGTACTTTTCCTATTCCCAAGACACACAAACAAATTGAGGGAAGTACTCACTCAAGGGCAGGTAAATCTTCTGGTCCATCTTGGTGCTGCAGAAACAGGATGTTGGCTCCCAGCCACTGACTCTACTGAGGCAGCTCCAATCAGGAGCCCTGGTCCCTTTGCACCTCCACAGTACCAGGTGCCATGCTCCAAGTGCAGATGGATGCTTTGGGCAGAGGCTGGATCCCCAGACCCTGCTTCTGCCCAAAGTGCAACCCCTCCTTCTGGGAGCTGTCCTTCCCCCACCATGCTAAGGAGCTGAGCAATTGTCTCCTACAACTGGGAGAAAGCCAGAGCCCATGGAGAATGGTCTGTAGCTGGAGAATATCACAGCCCTTCCCTGAGCCACCGTCAGTTTTTGATGAGGCAAGAAACACGAGTGTTTGTCAGAATGTCGTACAGCAGGGGGAGATACGGTCTTCTCTTTCCGTAGCACAAGCCAGGGACAAACAGCTGGAGAGCGACAAAAAGGAAGCCGGCAGAAAGACAGATGATGGAACCCATGGAAAAAAGCCAGAAAATGTTCCAGGTACCATCAAAGCTGCTCCATTAACAATGTTGCCTTATTCTGTCTTCCTTGTTTCAATATTGTTAACAAAGGTTACTAATTACGGATGTAGCTGAAAAGGGTGTTACTCATGTGAAAATTCTCCCTCCCATACTTTATGAAATTGGCTTATGAATGTAAACGTGCATAGTTCTTCGATATTTTGAAGAAAACACCTTAGGTAACCTGTCAGGTTTAATGTTGCAGTCTACTGGAGCTGTGTCTCATTTTGGTGCATGTAGCATTTTTGTATGTAAAGTTACTAATGTGAATGATGGGACAGTCCGTGGTTTTACATGTGAATGAGAGCCATCTGGGGCACCCTGGAAGCCATAATCACTGCACGAGCAACTTAGGTACTTGAGAACAGCACTGTTGGTCCTTTATGTCTGAGCAGTCGTTGGTCCTGGGAAGACATGTGACCATAACACCTTGTGGTGGGATCCCAGTTTGAACAGATAGTTTTCCATGGAAGGGGGGGGGGGGAGGAGGATAGAGAACAGAAATTTCCCACAAGTTGAATCTTTACACACAGAAAAAGATTTATTTGGGGTTTCAGTAAGGCTCTTGTTGTCCTGGGTGCTGCTCCCTAGAACTGCCTCCTCCCAGAGCCGCAGTGATTCAGTGTCTGCATTGCTCTGGCAGGGGTACTCCAACTCCATGTCTTGTCTGGAGAAGACCAGAAGATCTGGCCCAGCAAGACAGGGTGGTGGGAAGACCCAGGGTATGTCTACACATCAAAGTTAATTCAAAAAAGCAGCTGTTATTTTGAATTAACTTTAATAGCATCTACACAGGCAAACCGCTATTTCAAAATAGCAGGACGCTTAATTCGAATTTGGTAAACCTCATTCTACGAGGAGTAATGCCAAATTCAAAATAGCTAATTTGAAGTAAGTGCTGTGTAGACACTTAATTCAAAATAGAGGGCTTCCAGCCCTTCCCAGGGTGCCCGGGTGGCCACTCCAGCCTCAACCAAAAACACTCCTCTCCCTCCCTCACCCCGTCCCTAGAGCCCTTAAAGGGGTAGATTCTGGCCACAGTGCCTGTGCCAGCTCCAAGCCTTCTGGCCCAGAGCCAGCAGTTACTGCCCCTGACTCAGTGGCTCCAAAACATGAGCCAGCAAGCCACTGGCAGCCAGCCCTCCACCGCTCCCCAGGAGCAGTCTGCCAGGTCCCAGGAGCCTGCCAGGGCCTGGAGAGGGCATGCACCTTCTGGTCCAGGGTGGAGATCAGGGTGGACCTTCCTCGGGTTTGTGGGGGGATGCCCCCAACGTCCATGATCTCCACACTAGATGGAGGAACGCGGACGTCTATGGCAGGGTAGCTGCCAGCCTGGCCACCAAAGGCCACATGCAAACCCAGGAGCAGGTTTGCATGAAAATCAAGCTGGCCCGGCGAGACCCCCACCTCTGAGCCCTGAGCTTCCCCTCCCCCTTCTCCTTGCTTCCCTCTTCCTGCTCCCTCCTCCCAGGTTTCCCCCTCCCCTCTTCCACCCTCTCCTCTCCTTTCTCTCTCCTCCTTTTCCCTGTCTCACCAGAGTTTCATTCTCCCCCCCGCCCCAGTTTTGTTAAATAAACACAGTTTATATTTTTTGAAAGACATGTACTTTATTTTACATCAGAAAGGAGGATTAGGGAGGGGCAAGTGGAAGGATGTGAGGGTGGAATAAGGCACAAGGCCCCAGTGGGGCAGACCAGGGAGGCTCTGAGTGCTCCTCAAGGTGGATGCTCTCCTGCAGGGCCTCCTGGATATTGACAGCCCCCCGATGGACCTCCCGAATGGCAGCCTGCAGCAAGTGCAGTCAGGCTGATAGCAACGCATCCACGAGAAGCACCAGAGTGCCCATGGGCAACTCTGGCTGCATGCTGCAGAGTTCTGTGGTGTCCCGAGTGAGGGCAACCAGAGCACACAGGCACACAAATGCTTTGCTGTCCCTCAGCGAGGCAGGCAAGCAAGCAGGGACACCTGAGAAGCAGCTGCCTGGGGTGGGGATCCCTTTAAACACAAGCCTCAGATCGCCTCAAGCAGCAGCCACACAAATAAACTCCTGACCTGATGCCCTGCGGGACCTGGTTCCAGCCGGCCTTAAATACGAATCAGTGTCCACTCAGTGTGGACGTGGTATTTTGAATTAGCAAAACGCTAATTTGAAATGCATTTCTTATGTAGACGCGTTAATTCAAATTATCTTAATTTGAATTAACTATTTCGAATTAAGACATCTCTAATTAACGCTATAGTGTAGACATACCCGCAGAGAACAAGAAGGCCAGTGGCAGTGGCATTATCAACACATCAGGGAATAGCCCAAAGGGGTCTTCTGTGACCCTATCCTGTCAACCTCTGATGTATCACCGATGGTAATTAGTGCCAGTACAATATCATACCTGCGGTAACTGCTCTGAGAACTGCACAAAGAAAATGCTGGCTGTGTGTGTTTAGGGAGCAGTGTTACAGGAGGGGAGCAATGAGAGAGGTGGGAGTCAGTGCACTAGTCTGTATTGCAACCAGGGAAACCCACTAGCAGGGGTATGCAAAAGGGGGCAACTGCCCTGTGGCCTGGTGAATAAAAAAGGACCTCGGGTCCCAGCCACCATGGCTAGTGCAGCAGTATCCAGAGCCGCGGAGCCCTTAAACTGCCACCAGAGTCTCAGGTTGCATGTTGCTTGTAGTGCTGAAGGGCTGGTAGGGGAGGCTATACCTAATGCCCCCTCCTGCTGGTGGAACCCCTCTCCCCCGCAGCTAGAGAATATCACAGTGTTTCTCTCACGAACCAAGGCATTTGGTTGAGGCAATAGGCATAAGTAGTGTGTGTGAGACTGCCACCAGGTCAGAAGAAGACACCGTCCCTTTTATTTGTACCAGGTGAAAGCAAGCAAGAGCCAGGTGGTAAGAGAGAGGAATTGGACATGAAGATTGACAATGATCCCACCAAGAAAGTACCAGATATCTTATCAGGTACAAGCAAAACTGCACCATGAACAGCATTCCCTTGTTCTATCTACTTTCCCTTCAGTATCTTAACAAATGCTATTGAGGACTGATCTGAAAAGGGAGGTATTCTGATGTACTGTAGCGGATGGGAAAGTCATATTTCACTATATAGTGGAGAAATTGACTCTGCCTCATGGTCAGTATTTGGAACACCCTATTCAGCACAGGGCTTCTTCTTACACCTTAAAATAAGGAAGGTTAGTTTGTGCCACGACATCAGGCTGTGCCTCAGAGGGGGTTGCATCTCACAAAACCATACCGAAAAGAGACAGAATCACTAGACAGGTGTAAGGGCCTGTCTGGGTGTCTGCTCCCCCTCCCACCATTCACCACTGCCTGAACCACAAGCAACCCCCCCCCCCATTCTATATGCATTTAGAGGGTGTATGGGGGGTGAAGCTTGCACCCTCTTCTCCCATATGGGAACATTTCTGGCTATTCCTCTTCCACGGGAAAGTGCACAGCTTGCTGCATTCCTCTCTCAACCAGAGAGCACAGGGCGGTGTTGTGGTGGTTGTTGTTGTGATGTTGTTGTTGATATTGTTATTGTTGTTGTTATATGATGTTGATGATGATGTTGTTGATGATGTTGAGGCAAAAGTGGACTATGCAGGAACAGGGCACATGCACCCTCCCCATTTCTGCCAGCTGAAGCTGCAGTTGCAATACAGAGGCGCATCTCACCTTCCATAAGGTGCTGCAGTGAAAAAGCTGGCATGGTCCTCTCTCCCCTGGACAGCCGGCCCACTGAGCCCCTCTACCCCAGCCCACCTCAGAGCCATGATTTCAATTTAGCATGTACTTTTCCTATTCTTTCCCAAGACACACAAACAAATTGAGGGAAGAACTCATGCAATGGCAGGTAAATCTTCTGGTCCATGCTGATGCTGCAGAAGCTGGGATACAAGTGGCACAAAGAGCGCTGGTGCCAAAAGTGTGTGTGTTGAGGGGGAAGAATCACAGGAGTGAAAGGAAGGAAGGAAGCGTGAGCATTATATTCCCCTTACAACTGGGGGGACAAAGTGGGCAACTGCCTCAAGGCCGGCGCTTCAAACAGGCTGTTGGCTCCCAGACACCGTCTCTACTGAGACAGCATCAGTCAAGAGCCCTGGTCCCTTTGCACCTCCACGGTCCCAGATGCCGTACTCCAAGTGCAGCTGGATGCTTTGGGCAGAGGCTGGATCCCCAGCCCCCGTTTCTGCCCAATGTGCATCCCCTCCTTCTGGGAGCTGTCCCTCTCCCACCATGCTAAGGAGCTGGGCAATTCTGCCCTGTCTCCTACAACTGGGAGAAAGCCAGAGCCCATGGAGAATGGTCTGTAGCTGGAGAATATCACAGCCCTTCCCTGAGCCACCGTCAGTTTTTGATGAGGCAAGAAACACGAGTGTTTGTCAGAATGTCGTACAGCAGGGGGAGATACGGTCTTCTCTTTCCGTAGCACAAGCCAGGGACAAACAGCTGGAGAGTGACAAAAAGGAAGCCGGCAGAAAGACAGATGATGGAACCCATGGAAAAAAGCCAGAAAATGTTCCAAGTAAGTACCAGGCATCGTATCAGGTACAAGCAAAAAAGCACCATTTAAAACATTCCCTTATTGCATTTACTTTACTTTCAGTATTGCATAAGATCGTAAGAACGGCCAGACTGAGTTAGACCAAGGGACCAGCTAGCCCAGTGTCCTGTCTGCCGACAGTGGCCAATACTAGCTGCCCCAGAGGGAAGGAACAGAACAGGGAATCCGCACAAACTGAGGCCAGGGACCGTTCCTACCCATCCTGGCTAATAGCCATTAATGGATCTAACCTCCATCCATCTATCTAGCTTAATGGTCTTCAACCTTTTTACAACCAAGATCACTTTTCAAATGTCACAGCCAGCCAAGATCTACTGCCCCATCCTTCCCCCAAGACTTCACCCCTTCCTTGAAGCCCCACCATCTCTATTCTCCTCCTCTCCATCACTTGCTATCCCCAGCCCTTATACACTCTACACTGCTGCTTTTTTTTTTTTTCAATTCTTCTGTAGGAAGAGGTTTTTCCAACATTTGGCCTGTCTAGACTGGTCCAAATGTCAGAAAACCCCCTTCTTTTGGAAGCCCCCTTATTGCTCATGGAATGAGGAATAAGGGGTTACTGAAAGAGCATGTTTGCTCTTCCACTAAAAAAACTGGAAGAACAAAGTCATTCCTGGATGCAGAAGACTTTTTCCAGGGTATCTCTGGAATCCTGGAGAAGCTCCTGCAGACTCGCTGGGTTGAGACAGGTTGTGGGCTCTGAGGTGGGAATGAGGGATTTGGGTGTGGGAAGGGGTGAGAGGTGCAAGCTCTGGGAGGAAACGTGGATGCAGGAGGAGGTGGAGAAGGGGGCACTGGCTTGGGGAGTGGGATCCAGTCTGGAGAGTGTTGGGGTCAGATGGAGGGTTGGGGTACTAAGCAAGCCACAGGCTTGTGGATGTGAGGGTGCAGGAATTTGGGTTGGGGTATGTGAGGGGCTCACGGTAGAAGGTTCCAATGTATGATAGGCTCAGATCTAGGGTCTGGAGGGGTAGCAGGAGTGTTATGATGCTGTGGCCAGATGGGGACTTGGCCCCAATTGCGGATTTGTTTGCCACGCTTCATCATATATATAGTAGCCCAGAGTTTCCCAAACTATGGGCCGCAGCCCGGTACCAGGCCATAGTTAAAAAATACCAGGCCTCAGCGTGGCTGCTAGGGTGTTCCGGGCTCCCGGAGTGCCCGTGTGGCACCAAGTCTCCCAAGCCCTCAGCTGGCCTGGGCGGAGTCTGCAGCCGGATGTTCCAGCTCCTGGCAGAGGAGGGAGGAGGAGGAGGAGGGTGAGTTTAAAAAAATGAACTCAATCTCAGATGGTGACCGGCTGGAAGGGGAGCGGAGCGGGCTGGGCCGGGCCGGGCTGGGAGGAAGTGTGTGTATGTGGGGTTGGGGGGAGTGGCCACCGGGAAGCAGGGCTGGGAGAGGGGAGGTTGGGACTAGCAGGGCTGGAGGGGGAGGTCGGGAGGAGGAGGGAAATACCAGCCACTGGAAGCAGCACTGGACGGGGGCAGTGGGGCTGGCTGGGGAGATGGGGGGAAACTGGCTGGTGGAAGCAGGGCTGGCAGAGGGGTGGGGCAGGATCGTGGGTAAGGGGCTGGCCGGGCGAGATTGGGAGGATGAGGGGAGAAGCGGCTGCTGGAAGTAGGGCTTGACTGGGGCATAGGGGCTGGCCAGGAGAGATCGGGGGTCCGGCGGAAGCAGGGCTGCCAGGGAGGCACAAGGTCAGGGGTAGGGAGTTGGCCGGGGAAGAGAGGGGGGAGAACCATCCAGGAGGGGGTTGGGGGAAGTGGGGCTGGCTTGAGGCACAGCGGGGTGGGGGAAGGGGGAGAGAGCAGGACTGACCCGGGCATATGCAGATCTCTGGGCGCTGCCCGTCCCGGCAAAGCATGAGTGAGTCTGGCCCCGGGGATTCCATTGTGCTCCCCACACACACACATGCTCCTTCGAGTAGTTATAACTGGCTGGCTGGTAGACATGCAGTCTGAGCACAATTACCAGCCAAGCAGTTTGCAACTACAAACTGATACATCTAATAATAATAAAACGTACCTAATGAGAAGATTCCAGACATGTTATATGTCCGATATTTTCTCAGTTTGTTTTTTATGCATTTATATTTTTGGGCTGCAAAAAACAGTGCAGAAAAAAAGGGTTCTAGCTAAAGTAAAAAGTTTGGGAAACCCTGGTCTAACCAGCTTTCTGTCTGTCCTAAAATCCATTTATCCAATCCATATTCCTTTAACTTGCTGGCAAGAATATTGTGGATGACCATATCAAAGCTTTTCTAAAGCTGGCATTGGGGGCTTTGGGAGGACCAGTAACAACTTATTTGAATATTCACCATTTGCTTAATGAATATGCAAATATGCAAATGAACATTACCGGTCCTCCAAAAGTTCGTGAATGGATTTACTGGTCCCTGTGTCAAAAAGTTTGGGGACCCCTGTAGTAGCCCAATGTCTGTGACTCTGTAATGTTGTCTGTTGCCTCTGGGTGGCACTGTTGCCTCTGTAACGTCCTTTGCCTCCAGCCCTGGCACTCTGCTGACTTCTGCACTGCTCAGCTGGGCTGCCATGTTTGGTGAGGGAACTTGTCAACCGCTTTCTGGACATCTAAGTATACTATAGCCAGGGGCAGATGAGGATTTTGCGGGGCCCAGGGCAGCACAATTTCGCGGGGTTCCCCCTTTGACACGGCGCATGCGCGGGGCTTCTTGGAGCGCGGGGCCCGGGATGGCCGCCCCGCTCGCCCTGCCCTATATCTGCCCCTGACTATAGCCACTGGATTGCCTTTGTCCACATGATTGTTGACTCCCTCAAAGAACTCTAACAAATTAGTAAGGCAGGATTTCCCTTGCCAGAAACCATGTTGACTTTTCCCCGAGAAATTATATTCATCCATGTGTCTGACAATTTTCTCCTTTAATATAGTTTCCACTAATTTGCACTGTGCTGACATTAGATTTACCCATCTATAACTGCCATGATCACCTCTGGAGTCCTTTTTAAATATTGGTGTCACATTAGCTAAACTCCAATCATTAGGTACAGAAGCTGATGTAAAGGATCGGTTACACACCACAGTTAGTACTTCTGCAATTTCACATTTGAGTTCTTTCAGAACTCTCGGGTGAGTGCCATCTGGTCCCAGTGACTTGTTACTGTTCAGTTTATCAATTTGTTCCCAAACCTCCTCTAATGACACCTCAATCTGGGACACCTCAATCTGGGACAGATTTGTCACCTAAAAAGAATGGCTCAGGTTTGGGAATCTCCCCAATACCTTCACCAATTATACTGAAGCAAAGAATCTGTCGCACCACCGCAGTTTGGGAATCCCATCCTTATAAAGCTTTCAACAATGTCTAGCCCAGAGTCTGTCATAGCAGGGAGGGTCCAATGGCCCCTGCACGCTTCCATAGGCATGAGTCCAACTGTCAACTTCCCCCCTCCAAAATGATTGGTGAGCCACCAAAGCTGTCTGGAGGAGCCACCTTGCACTGAGTGAGCACCACGTGCTGCTCCACCGGCAGGGCAGCTCCCATTCACGCTGCAGGGTGGGGGTGAACTCTGCTCACAGTCCCATGAAAGAGGCTTTCCTCATCCGAAACATCTGCAGCTGCTGCTCCCCATCCCTGGCTTGCATGGCCATGGGATCCCACCTCTCGGTGCTGGTTTCCTGTGCCCAAAGTGTGTTCCACTGTGCTCATCACCTCTGTGATGCCACAAGAAACCTCGTCTCGTACAAATGCTGCTGGGACGCCTCCTCGTCACTTTGCAGCCTCAGGACTCACTCGACTGCCCTGCAGGACTTGCTAGTGAGACTGACCAGCATTTCAACAGCAGCCGGGATCTGTTCCTGCACAGTGAGGAGGCAGAGCACACAGCACAGAAGCCCTTGAAACATGTCCCCAAATGCGGCCAGATGCACAGGGGTCACCGGAATGCAAAGCGAGAGACATTGGGACAGGACCCAGGGTGCCCTGGGCCTCCCCACAAACCTCTGCGGCAGAAGAGGTGCTCGGGGGGAAGCTGCCCAGAATGCTCTGCTCCCAATGGCGCTGGAAGTGCCACGAGAGGGGCCACGCTGACGTGCTGGTGGCTGACACATGGACACTCAATTGCGTTTTCGCTGCTGCGCTCCGTGAGCTTGGGCACTGCAGAATCATGTGATCCTGTGACCTGGCCGTGGGCCCATCTTGGCCTCCTAGAACTATCCCATTAATAAGGGGTGAGGAGCAAACTGGGAAGCAAAGGATTCCCAATGTACGTAAATCCCATTTCTGGCAGGGAAGTGAGTTACTCTTGCTTGGTTCTTCACTGACTCCCCACCCAACGAGACTGTTGAAAATGCCTAAGGCTGAGTGGGGGAAGAAAGGACAGAACCCAGGTGAAAAGATGCCTGGCCTAAGAAAGGAACACAGGCAATTCTAAGCTGCAAGCAAGAGCAGTTTGTGTTCAAGAAACTCTGAAGCCTGCTTGAAATAACATTTAGGGTGAGAAATTAATACTTGTAGCCAGTTTCATAGAATCATAGAACAGTATAATTGGAAGGGACCTCGAGAGGCATCAAGTCCAGTCCCCTGCTCTCATGGCAGGTCCAAGTACTGTCCCATCCCTGATGGATGTCTGTCTATCCTGCTCTTAAATATCTCCAGTGATGGAGATTCCACAACCTCCCTGGGGAATTTATTCCAGTGTTCAACCAACCTGACAGTTAGGAAGTTTTCCTAATGTCCAACCTAAACCTCCCTTGCTGCAGTTTAAGCCCATTGCTTCTTGTCCTGTCCTCAGAGGCCAAGGAAAACAAGTTTTCTCCCTCTTCTTCCAATTTCTCCACATCTTTCTTGAAATGTGGTGCCCAGAACTGGACACAAGACTCCAAGTGAGGCCTAATCAGTGCAGAGTAGAGTGGAAGAATGACTCCTCGTGTCTTGCTCACAACACACCTGTTAATGCATCCCAGAATCACGTTTGCTTTTCTTGCAACAGTATTGTGCTGTTGACTCATATTGGTATCATCTGCAAACTTAATAAGGATAGATATTCATCAGCGATTTAGACATTGAACAGAACCAGTCCCCAAAGAGACCTCTGCAGAACCCCACTTGTTATGCCCTTCCAGCCTGACTGTGAACCATTAATAACTACTCGGAGAACAGTTTTCCAGCCAGTTGTGCACCCACCTTATAGTAGCCCCATCTAGGCTATGTCTACACTGGTGGCTTCTTGCACAAGAACATCTTGCTCAAGGGTTCTTGTGCAAGAAGTCTTGCGCAAAAAAAGGTCCCCACTGCCATGTGCGAGCTGTGCTTTTGCACAAGAGCATCCATGGCAGTGTGGATGCTCTTTGCGCAAGAAAGCTCTGATGGCCATTTTAGCCATAGGGGTTTCTTGCACAAGAAATGCCTGCCGAGTGTCCACACTGCCCTCTTCCACAAGAGCTCCTGCACAAGAGGGATTACACCTGTTAAAAAAGAGCATTGCACAAGAAGCCCTCTCTTACCACGCCGTACTGTAAATCTTCTTGTGCAAGAGCAGGTGGGCAGTGTGGACGCTTTCCAGAAGAAAGGCCATTCTTGCGCAATAACCCACCAGTGTAGACATAGCCCAGATGTATTTTGCCTAGTTTATTGATAAGACAGTCATGCGAGACCATATCAAATGCCTTACTAAAGTCTAAGTATACCATGTCCATCGCTACTCCCTTATCCACATGACTTGTTATCCTATCAGAAAGTTGACATGATTTGTTCTTTACAAATCTATGCTGGCGGTTACCTATTGCTTTATTATATTCCAGATGTTTGCCGATGGATTCCCTAATTACTTGCTCCATTATCTTCCCTGGCACAGAAGTAAAATTGACTGGCCTGTAGTTTCCTGCATTGTCCTTTTCCCCCTTTTTATAGATGGGCACTAGATCTGCCCTTTTTCAGTCTTCTGGAATCTCTCCCGACTTCCATGACTTTTCACAGATGATAGCTAAAGGATAGATACCTCCTCTGTCATCTCCTTGAGTATTGTAGGATGTATTTCATCAGGCCCTCATGACTTGCAGACAACTAACATTTCTAAGTAATTGTTAACTTGATCTTTTCTTATTTTAACTTCTAAACCTACCCCATTCCCACTAGCATTCACTAAGTTAGGCATCCAGTTACCATCCATCTTCTTGGTGAAAACCGAAACAATGAAGTAATTAAGCACCTCTGCCATTTCCAAATTTACTGTTATTGTTTCTCCCCTCTTCACTGAGCAACAGGCCTACCCTGTCCTTGGTCTTCCTCTTGCTTCCAATAAATGTCTACAATGTCATCTTGTTACACTTTGGCTGCGTCTAGACTGGCAAGATTTTGCGCAAAAGTGACCACTTTTGCATAAAAACTTGCCAGCTGTCAACACTGGCCGCTTGAATTTGCGCAAGAGCACTGACTTTGTAATGTACAAAATCAGTGCTTCTTGCGCAAATACTTTCATGCTCCCACTCAGGGATAAGCTCTCTTGCGCAACTAGCGGGGATTTAAAAATGGCGGCGCCCGGCAAGATGCAAATGAAGCCCGGGAAATTCAAATCCCGGGCTTCATTTGCAACTTCGGTTGCCTACATTAACCACCCTAGTTCGAACTAGGGGTGGTAGTGTAGACATACCCAGAGAGAGTGAGAGGGAGAGGGAGAGAGTAATCCCTCTTTCCCAGTTTGAAATTCCTACCTGCATTTTTATTGGCTGACTGCCCCAACCCCTTCCTTAGGTGCATCTCCAATTGCTTAACCCTTTCCTCACTCCTCAGGTAAGTCCGACTCTCCTTGGCAGCTCCTATTTATGACAGACGCTTAACTTACTCAGTGGACCATAGAGAAACTCACCCTGCCCAGTAAATCTTTCTGTAGCTAGAGCCTGCATGGATACACAGTTTGCGGCTGTGCATGTGGCTGGCCAAGGCTGTACAGTGGGCATCCTGGAGCTGCAAGGCTCCACACAACAGCCAGAGCTCCAGCATGTCAGGCTGCCCCTTGCACACACCAGAACCCATCTTGGTCCTAGAGGGGCGCAGGGCTAAGAGGCAACAGACAAAGAACAGAGACTGTCCATGCACTTCCTGTGCCAAATGGCAAAGCTCCTCCATGTGAGAGTCTGGCTGGAGTCACAGCCCAAGTGCCAGGCCTGTAGGCAGTCCTCAGCCTGAGCTGACTTGTCACCTGCAGCGGGTGCTCCCAGCCAGGGCAGGGACCTGGACTCACCCTGTGGGTGTCTAGTGGCCCTGGCAGCCCTGGACGTGTGTGCCCGGCACCTGTTACTGACACTTGGAGGCACAAGGGGAGGGGACTGTACTACACTTCCCAGGGTGTGTCTGATGTTACAGGGCTGCCTTCTCTGTGCATTACTGTGCTACCGAACCGCTGTGTCTCTGAGAAACGCTCTCTGCTCCCTTGGGCTTGTCCTGCCTGGTCTTACACTCAGTGAGGGAGCTGCTTGCCTGAGGAGCTGGGGTCCCCTCAGACCTGCCCCCCTGCCCTCTCCCAGGGGATCCCTGCAGCAGGTCTGCCTGGCTGGCTCAGTCTGTTTTCTGGGTTGCAGGTCGATTCCGCCCAGAAACGATGGCCTCAGAGCGGCGCATGGAGCAGCCCGTGTGCCTCATTGAGAGCGACAATAAGGGGGATCTGCAGGTGAACCCCCAGGCTGTGAAGATCCTGGAGGCCATCGCCCAGCCAGTGGTGGTGGTGGCCATCGCGGGACTGTACCGCACGGGCAAGTCCTACCTCATGAACACTTTGGCTGGACAGAGAAAAGGTGAGTGCCCTGGGGCATGCCCCTTTCCCCCTCCCCGCATTATTTCCTGCTGCCCTCTGGGGCTCGTGGCAACTTCACTCCCTCAGGCAGCCATCCTGTGTGTCTGCGTCTACACGGAACCTGTCCTCTCTCCTCAGGGTTCTCGCTGGGCTCCACCGTCCAGTCGCACACCAAGGGCATCTGGATGTGGTGTCTGCCCCACCCCCACCGGGCCGGCCACGCCCTGGTGCTGCTGGACACTGAGGGGCTCGGAGATGCACATAAGGTGAGCTGGCTCTGGTGGTGCAGCAGGAACAGGTGGTACCGCAAGGTGAGGGGATGCCTGAGTTCCTAGGTAAACTCAGACTTCACCTACCTGTGGCATTTACATTTGCCCTTGAGTCCCGGGGCACCTGGTGTTTGCTCTGCTGGCAGAAATCAGGGCCCTCGGGGGGCTCAGGAATATGCACAATTCACTGGTGCAGACAACACCCGTGTAGCCGTGCACTAAGCCAGACTCCCTGCAGCGCAGCGGCCCCAGAGCAACAGGGCAGGGATCCTGCCCTACAGCCGAGAGGGAAACGTGCTCCCTGTTCTGCAGCGGCTCTTCCGAGTGCCCTGAAATCCCCCTGAGGAGATGGGCGGCCTTGGGAGGGGCGGCCCTGCCTGGGGAGCGGGATCCGGGGGATGGTCCAGACGTGGTGGGTTTGGCCAGTTTGATGAGAGGCCAGTTCGGTGGCTCTGACAGTGCTGGGGGCTTTGCGCCCCCCCGTACGCCATGGCTGGAGTCTCACACACTGACATGATCTGCGTGAGACTGAGCTCAGCTCGTGCCCGGCCCCCCCTGTCTCTGCGGATCAGAATGGCTGGAAAGCCCGGGGGGGGGCGGGGCAGGGACGCAAGTCAGACGTACAACCCAGCTCTAGAGGAGCTGATGCGCTAGAGCCAGGTGCCTGTGCATGTACCACCGGAAGGGTCCCAACCAGCCCGCTTCACAGAGACCGTGTGGCTGCAGGTGACGGATCCAGAGCCACCCCACGAGCGGTGCCTGCGAGTGTTGCCCTCGGCGGCCTCTGAAATGGTGCGAGGCGCCCAGGTTGTGGATCTCTGGTTGGGTCCTGTCCTGGGAAGCTGGGCCTGAGACCAAAGCGAGTGGTTTCTGAGCCGTTACTTCCCATGCTGCAGTGCACAGGCAGCCTCGAGTTTCACATTCCCAGCACGGTGAGGAAACAGCATCCAGGCAGTAAGGGATCTTGCTGAGCCACATGCAGGCAGGGGAGCCGACAAGCCCTGAGTACATGCTAAATGATTCTGGCCAGTTCGGCAGAGGCTGTGACAAGGGTGCGGGGTTTGGAACCCGCAGATGTTGGGCTGCGTGGTGCAGGGCGAATACACTGCTCCGATCTGGCGCCCGCGGGGGCGGCTGAGGAGACGCAGGACAAGCAGCCTTTGCGGGGCCGTGTCTGACGGAGGCTTTTCTCCACAGTCAGTTCCCCTCCCCAGAGCCGGGCCGAGCGCTGAGGAGCCCCCGGGTTGCTCGTGTCCCTGGTGTGTCTGCACTGACTATGGGGCTCAGCAGCACTGCAGGCCGGGCGCTTTGTGCAGACACTGTGGTGCCAGCGGGAAGGGGGCTCCCCGCCAGCACATCCAGCCTGCTCCCCATGAGCCCTGAAGCCTGGCCCACTGCAGGGGTCCCCATCCCCTCTTGCCATGCAGCTGGCTGGCAGGAACTGGTGTGTCCTACTGGCAGGACTCACACGAGGAGCTGCTCTCACCCAGCCCCTGCTCCCCCTGTGCCCATTTCCCCAGGGTGACTTGAACCACGATGCCTGGATCTTCACACTGGCCGTCCTGCTGAGCAGCACCCTGGTGTACAACAGCAAGGGCACCATCGACCAGGATGCCATGAGCAAGCTGCAGTATCCTTCCCGGCGGGGGGCTGCCTGGGATTGGGGGAGGCTGCAGCTGCTGGGAGAGGCCAGGGTCCAGGGTGTGCCGGGCCTGGTGGGTCAGGTCCAGGGGTCTAGGCAGGCCCAGAGCCATCCCCCCGCCCCAAATGTGGGTGTTTGGGCTTCCCCTAATGCCCACCCAGCCTCTGCTTAGCCTTCCCTGGGGTCCCCCTCTCCCTCTCTCCCCCCGCTCTGGAGAGAAGTGCCTGATGTCAGAGCGGGGTGGGGAGTCACTGAGTGATCCCCCCAGGCGCCCGTGGGGCTGTGAGCAGGTTCTCACCCTGAGTAACTGGGGCGGGGGCAGCCCCGGTGTCAGATCATCAGTGGCGTCTGGGCCTTGGCCACAGGACCAACTGACACATGAGCCCGAGAGAAAGAGGAAAGGGGGCAGGAATTGAAAGGCCCAAACAGGGCCTCCTGGCAGGGGAAAAAAACACAAAATACCAAACATTTTAGGTGTATTTTCTGAATTTTTTTTATTGGACTGGAGGCGAAAATACCAGATACCTGGCAACCCTAGCCCCCCACTGTGGACTGCAGAGCCTGGCGCATGCTCATCACGGGGGGACGTACTGTCCCATGGGTGGGAGTCAGGCAGGGGCCCAGCGAGGAGCCCCACAGCCTGCTCCTGGCCTGGGAACTGGCCTGTCTCCTCCTGACCTCTAACAGCAATGGGCTGGCGCTGTCCTGCTGACATGCCCTGGCCTGAATCCACGTCCATCTGAGTCTGGACTTGGAGACCCCGTCGTGGGCAGGTCCTGGGGAGATGGCTGAGTGGGGCTGGAGAGCAGGGAGCCCTAGGGCCGTGCATTGCTCTGTCGTCTCCACACACACTTCCCTCTGCCCACACGGACTCTGAACAGCCTGTGGTGAAGGAACAGGGCAGCGACATCTGGGAGCAAAATTCCTGCTGAGCTACGTGGCCGCCCGGACACACGGCTTCCCATTCGGCCCTGTGCCGGGCTCAGGGCTGCAGGGCGCAGACTCTCCCCACCCCCCACAGCTGCTGCTGGGGCTGCTCTGGGCTGGGGCCACTGCGGCTGCGTCCGGTGAAGCAGCCCTGGCTCCGAGGTGGGCGGGACAGAGATGCAGCAGCCGGTTGCCGTGCCCAGAGCTTGTCTGGGGACTTCCCCGGCGAGGCCGACCCGTCAGTCCCCCGAGTGCCCGGCCTGAATCCACAGCTGCGTGTTTGAAACATGGCACTGAGGGGAACTTGCCCCCCTCGGGTGCCCCACAGCCACCCTGCATGGAGCGCAGCCTGAGAGGAAGGAGCATCTGCCAGTGGTCCTGGGCCAAGCCTCACGGGCCTGGCCTGCCGTGCCTTCCTGCATGGTGAAACCTGGAGAGGGCTGCGGGGAGGCAGCCTGGCCTCCCTCCAGGCTAAGACCAGTCCAAGGGGATTCAAGGGAAAGGAGCTGATTTCTTCCCACGCAGCCAGAGAAGGACAGTGCCCTCTACAGTAACTAGGGCTGCCAGGTGTCCGGTATTGACCCCCAGTCCGGTATTTTCACCTCCTGTCCGGTAAAAAAATTCAGAAAATACCGGACACCTAAAATGTCCAGGTCAATATCGGAGACCTGGATGAACTCAGCAACTGGACTGAGTTGCCCTCCTTACCTGGTTCTGCAGGGGAGCTGTCTGGCTCAGAGCAGGGAGACACAAGATAGCTAATGGCTGCTTCTTAGGTCCAAAAAGCCTCTTAAAGGGGCCATGCTGGGGGTTTTTTGGTTTGGGTTTTGATTTTTTTTTTTTTTTGCTCTGGTCGCCTTTTTTTTTTTTTTTCCTCATCAGAATTTTTTCCTCATTTTAGGTGCAGGGGAGGGTGTTCGGTATTTTTGGTTAAACCATCTGGCAACCCTACCAGAAACTCTGCTAGGGCGGGGAGGTCGCGGTGGCCCTGGCTGGGCGAGGCCCTGGGGGCAGGTTCTCTGGCAGGGACATTGCTCCCTACTCCGCTGAGGGCCCTGGAGCTGTGGAGAGACACTGGTGCACCTCAGAGCTGCCTGGGAATGTTACATGGGACGTAGCTGCAAGGTTTGATCGTGGCCTGAGCCAGCAGGCCAGGCGATGAGCCGAGAGTCCGTGTCTGAGCTGGGGAGGGGCCGGGCTCAGCTACAGAAGGGAGGAAACGTCCAGGAAAAGCCCAGACCCACGTGAGGCCAATGACAAAAATCCCATCAGTGTCTGTGGGGCAGGATCTCAGCCCTGGGCCATGGCTGGGCTGAACCTTCCCTCGGGGCCGAACGTGTCTCCCCACCCACTGGCCAGTCAGACCATCTGTGACGGGGCTTTGCCTTCCCCCAGGGAGACCCCTGGCGCTCCAGCCGCCTGTGAGACCCCCAGCTCCCTCTGCCCTCTAGGGCTGGGCCATGTCCTGCCTTCCCGGCCTGGCCCAGGCACAGTGTGGAGTTTGTGCACCCAAGTAAAGGCACAGCTAGGAGGGGGAAGGGACGTGTGTGTGTGTGTGTGTGTGCGCTGCAGCTGCCTCTAGTGCACAGGCTGCCATGGGAAGGGATGGTCATTGGTGCGCAAGGAATGACAGACGTGCCCTGGTTCATCAGGGTGGTGTCCAATGTTCCCTCATCTTTTCCATCCACGTGTGGAATAAGTTTTTATGCGCACCGAGGCATGTGCAGATGTGCACCACCAGTAGAACCTAACTGTGGGCACTTTGCTAATCAGCTGGGTGGCTCTTGAACGTCTCCTGAGTGGTCGCACAAGCGCACAGCTCACAGGGTGCACTGGTGGGGCCCACGCACAGGGTGCAGCCGACACTCAGTGCCTGGCTGGGGCTGGTCTGGCTGCTTTACTGCCAGCTCCTGTCACCAGCATCCCAGGGCACCTGTCTGGATTCCTTAGCTGCCTGGCCAGCTTTGTCTCTGAACTCTCTGAGCACATCAAGGTGACGGCTGATGAGGCGAAGGAGAAAAAGGAAGAGACTGCGGCTGATACCAAGTACGTCAGCTTCTTCCCGAGCTTCATCTGGACCCTGCGGGACTTCACACTGGAGCTGGAGCTGGAGGGGAAGCAGGTGACAGAGGACGAGTATTTGGAGAGCACCCTGATCCTGAAGAAGGGTAAGTGCTCGGCCAAGGGTCAGGACAGGATTGCTGGGAAGTGAATCAGGTCCCAGTGCGGAGGGGCAGAGGGGATGGAACTGCTCAGGGCTCATGGTCCTTTCGCATACACGGGGCAGGGACCACCCTGGGGTGTGTAAGGGGCTCGGAGCGATGGCTCAGGTGTGGACGTTGGCATCTGTGTAAAAGTGGTTCCCGTTAACACTGAGCTGTGGCTTGGGGGAAGGTTCTACGTGGTGATGTCGTGAGTGTCTGACGCTCACACGGAACCAGGCTGAGCTCTGTGCTGAACCACGTCTGGCCTGTGCAGTGACATGGATCTGTGTGTCCGAGCGGCTGTTCGCAGGCGCTGCACAAACGTGCACTGGGGACTTACTTCACACCGAGGTGCATCCATCAGAGAGTAGGTTCCTCTAAGCTCCGTGTCTCTAGTGTGTTAATGAGTCATGTGAGGCCCTGTCAAAAAGATCACTAATGGCAGGGTAGATGACAGCTCCTGCTTCCTCTCTGTTCACGAGGGTTGTTACCTGTTGAAGATCGATACTAGTTTGCTTTGACTGGATTTGTTCTGAACAGAAGTTAAAGTAGGCGCATAGACGCTGAAGATGTTGGCCATGCCCACTGATGTTTGAAGCTGGATTTTCAGCATTCTCTCAGTTCCCACATTTGGTGGTATGACTGAGCCAACTAGGTTGTTTCTAATTGCGAAGCCAACACCATGTTCCCTGGTCTCTTCTGGAGGCTTCTCGTGCCAGAAAAAGAAAAAATCCTTCTCCTGGAGACATCCAGAGGACAATAGCCTTGTTTCCTGGAGGGCCACGATGTCCATCCACAGTCTTCTCAGCTCGTTATTAATGACGGCTGTCTTCCGGGGGTTACTAATGCTCTTTAGGTCTTCTGTAAGGCCTGGAATCATAGTCCTTACATTCCATGTGCCCAGCCTGAAGGCTGGATTACTTTGTCACTTGTTTGTTTTGCCTGGTGTAAGGTTAACGATCCACCTGTTGGTGATTCCCTAAGCCCCACACACGCAGTGGAGTAAGTGGACTGTGGCGAGGCAGCACCTATTTGGCTGGGGGCTGCCAAGCTTGAGGTCGGCGGTAGCTGCCTAATGAGATCCGAAGACCTCTCCCACCATTGGAAGCAACCCCTGGAGCCTCACTCTATGCCAATCAAGTGCAGTGGCTTAATACCGGTAACTGCTGCTTCCCATGTTGTGTCACCACTCAAAAAGCGATGCCGGAGGACAAGTTCTATGATGAACTTAGTATTGCCATCAGTGAGGTATCTTCCCATGAGCCGCTATTCATCCTTGGCGACTTCAACGCCAGAGTTGGCAGCGACCATCACAGCTGGCCATCCTGTCTGAGACAGTTAGGAACAGGCATGATGAATGAAAATGGACAGCACCTCCTTGAACTCTGCTCCCAACATGACCTCTGCATAACCGATACCTTCTTCAACGTCAAACCCCAGCACAAAGTTTCATGGTGACACCCAAGATTGAAACATTGGCACCAGCTTGACTTCATCCTCACCAAACGCAGCTGTTTAGGTAGTGTCAGGGTGACACGCAGCTCCCACAGCGCAGACTGTGACACTGACCACTTGCTCATGTGTAGTAAGGTGTGCATCCAGCCACGAAGATTTTTTCGCTCCAGAAAGGAAGGGAGGCCGCGCATTTACACTGGTAAGACTCGTGACCCTTCAAAAGTATGTGAGTTTGTCCAAGCACTTGAAGAGGCCTTGCCCCACCGGGATGACACTGATATCAGCAAGAGATGGGAACAACTACGGGACGCTATCTATGATACTGCGATATCTATCTTTGGGAAGAAGACAGTCAAGTCTGCTGATTGGTTTGAAGCCCACACTGAAGTGCTGACGCCCCTGATTGAGAAGAAGAGACAGGCACTGGCTGCATACAGGTCCTCTCCCAGTGAGGAGAACCTGCAGGCGCTCCGGTTTGCTCGGAGTCAAGTGCAGCAGGTTGCTCGGCGGTGTGCCAACGATTACTGGCTCCAACTCTGCTCCAAGATTCAGCAGGCCACGGACACTGGTAACATGCGAGGAATGTACGATGGGATCAAGCAGGCCATTGGTCCATCACAAAGGAAGACCGCCCCACTTAAGTCAGCCACAGGCGAGATTTTTGAAGGACAGAACCAAGCAGATGGAACGCTGGGTGGAATACTATTCACAGCTGTATGCCAGAGAGACCGTAGTTACAGAGAGAGCCCTGAATGCTATTGAACTTGTGCCCCCCATTACTGAACTTGATGCTGAGCCTACCATGGAAGAACTTCGCGACGCGCTAAAAGCACTCTCTTCTGGAAAAGCCCCAGGGAAAGATGGTATTCCCTTGGAAATCTTTAAATGCACTAACGGTACCCTAGTCTCAGAGCTGCATGGAATACTCTGCCAATGCTGGAGAGAAGACAGCATACCGCAAGATATGAAGGATGCTAATATCGTTACTGTCTGCAAGAACAAGGGTGACAAAAGTGATTGCAACAACTATCGTGGCATCTCCCTTCTCAGCACCGTGGGGAAGCTATTTGCACATGTTGTCCTGAAGAGGCTCCATGTTCTTGCAGAGAGAGTCTACCATGAGTCTCAGTGTGGGTTCAGAGCTGAACAGTCCACCTTAGACATGGTTTTCTCTGTTAGGCAACTACAAGAAAAGTGCAGGGAGCAGAACAAACCTCTGTATATTGCTTTCATCGATCTGACCAAGGCATTTGACCTTGTCAGTAGAAAAGGTCTGTTTGCGATTCTGGCTAAGATCGGCTGTCCTCCAACTCTGCTCAGCACTGTTAGGGCCTTCCATGATGGTACGAGGGGGACCATCGTATACGACGGATCCACATCCAAACCCTTCGAGATTCTCAGCGGAGTGAAGCAGGAGTGCGTGCTGGCTCCAACACTGTTCGGCATCTTCTTTGCAATTTTGCTCAAATATGCCTTTGGAACTGCTACAGAGGGCACCTTTCGCCGCACGAGAATGGACGGCAACCTCTTCAAACTGTCGAGACTTAGAGCAAAGACCAGGGTGCTTACGAAGCATCTAAGAGAGTTCCTTTTTGCTTACGATGCAGCTATTGCTGCTCACACTCAGCAGGAACTGCAATCACTCATAACTCGCTTTGAGGATGCATGTATGGAATTCGGCCTCACAATCAACTTAAAGAAGACCCAGGTGATGGGCCAAAGCGCGGGTAACGAGCCATCTATCAGTGTGTTAGACTACGAACTGGAAGTTGTCCATGAGTTCATGTACCTAGGCTCTACGATCTCGGACAACTTGTCATTTGATGGCGAGATTAACAAGCACATTGGAAAAGCCGCTACAACGTTCTCCAGGCTGACAAAGAGAGTATGGGCTAATAATAAGCTCACTGTACACACCAAGGCACAGGTCTACACAGCCTGTGTTTTGAGAACACTGTTGTACGCCAGTGAAACATGGACTTTGCGCTCAAAACAAGAGCAGCGGCTCAACACATTCCACATGTGCTGCCTTAGGCATATACTCGGTATCTCATGGCAGGACAAGATCCCCAATAGCGCAGTGCTTGAGAGGGCGGGCACCGTCTCCATGTTCACCCTTCTCAAACAAAGGCATATGCGCTGGCTTGGCCATGTCTCATGCATGTTGGATGGCTGAATTCTGAAGGACCTTCTCTTTGGAGAACTGGTGTCTGGAAAGAGGCCGAAAGGGCGACCTAAATTGCGCTACAAGGACACGTGCAAGCGTGACCTCAGCGCTCTATCAGTGTGAACACCTGGCATTTGCTCGCCTTAGACAAGTATGCCTGGAAACAGGGAGTGAAGGAAGCTCTTGCTATGTATGAAACTACCTTGGTGAAGGAAGCGGAAGACAAGAGAGCCCTCAGGAAGGTCCATGCCCGTGATACCAGAGTGACATCTGCCTACTGCTGCTCACAGTGTGGAAAGGACTGCCATTCCAGGATTGGATTGCACAGCCACAGAAGATGCTGCTCAAATGAGTCCAACAGGGGCGCCAACCCATGATCCCTCGGGTTCGAAGGATGCCTACGACGATGTTCTGAACAATCCATGCTGACTGTGGTTTATTGCCTTGTTATCTAGTTGCTGCCCACAAACTGATCGATTATTTGCTACGCTGTGTTTCCAGGTACCAAATTTAAGATGAATGGTCTATATAGTCCTGGAGTTTCCTTATTCCCCTATTTGTAGATGGCGCCATATTTGTCCTTTTCCATATTTGTGATTATTTACTGGTATGTCTAGTTCTTCCTGATCATTCTCCACACTTCATATACTGGGATACAGACCTCTGAGATAATCACTGGACTTCCCTTCTGTGTATATGCTTGGCTGAAGGGTAGGGTAGGGTGAAGCTACCATTACCCTCAGCAAGTTTGCGGATGACTCTTAGCTATGGGGAGAGGTAGATATGCTGGAGAGCATGGATAGGGTCCAGAGTAACCTAGACAAATTGGAGAATTGGGACAAAAGAAATCTGATGAGGTTCAATAAGGACAAGTGTAGAGTCCTTCACTTTGGATGGAAGAATCCCAAGCATTGTTAAAGGCTGGGGATCAGCTGGCTAAGTAGCAGTTCTGCAGAAAAGGAACTGGGGGTAACAGTAGATGAGAAGTTGGATATGAGTCAACAATGTGCCCTTGTAGCCAAGAAGGCTAATAGCATTTTAGCATGCATTAAGGGGAGCATTGCCAGCAGATCTAGAGAAGTGATTATTCCCCTTTATTTGGCTCTGGTGAGGCCACATCTGGAGTATTGTGTCCAGTTCTGGCCCCCCACTATAGAAAGGATGTGGATGTATTGAAGAGGGTTCAGTGGAGGGCTACCAAAATGATTCGGGGGCTGGAGCACATGACCTATGAGGAGAGGCTGAGGGATTTGGGCTTGTTTAGTCTGCAGAAGAGAAGAGTGAGGGGGGATTTGATAGCAGCCTGCAACTTCCTGAAGGGAGGTTCCAAAGAGGCTGGAGAGAGGCTGTTTGCAGTAGTGAGGGATGGCAGAACAAGGAGCAATGGTCTCAAGTTACAGTGGAGGAGGTGTAGGTTGGATATTAGGAAAAACTATTTCACTAGGAGGGTGGGGAACCACTGGAATGGGTTACCTGGAGAAGTAGTGGAATCTCCATCCCTGGAGGTTTTTAAGTCTCGGCTTGACAAAACCCTGGCCGGGTTGATTTAGTTAGGATTGGTCCTGCCTAGAGCAGGGGGCTGGACTTGATGACCTTCTGAGGTCTCTTCCAGCTCTAGGATTCTATGATTCTCTCCTCTGGCTGCAATTTCCCTCCTTCCCCCAGACTTGGACCTATGGTTGCCAGATGGTTTCAACAAAAATACCGGACACACTTGACATTACATCACAATCTACATTACATCTAATTTAGAAAATACCAGACATACCTTAACAGAGTTTAGAAGAGAACTACAGTAAAACCTGTGTTATCCAGCATGCCCAGAGGTTAGGGTGTGCAGGTAACCTAAAAATTCTGGTTATCTGAGTGGGGCGGGGGAGGAGGGGAAGGGAGCTGTGCAGGGGCCAGGATGTGGCCTGCTGGGGGGGCCATAAGCCATGAGGGAGGATGCACCCTGGTGAGGGGGGTGGAGAGATGGCGGGGGTGGCCTGCTGTGGGGGGCAGAAGCTGTGGGAGAGGCTGGCCTGCCGAGGGTGCCAAGAGCCATGGATGGAGGCAAGATGCTTTCTGCTCACTTCCAGCTGTAGTTTGCCCCTCCTCCAGGTACGTGCTGCACGCTCATCTGAGGAGCGGATCAGCACTTAAAAGGGCCAATTTTCTTTTTTTATTGTTCTCTTTTGCTTTTCTCAGTGTCAGAAATTTGCTAGTTTCTACAGTTTTCCAGATGCTTAAGTTCCAGATAGCACAGATTTTACTGTAGATAAATTCATGGAGGTTAAGTCCATCAATGGCTATTAGCCAGGATGGGTAAGGAATGGTGTCCCCAGCCTCTGTTTGTCAGAGGGTGGAGATGGATGGCAGGAGAGAGATCGCTTGATCATTACCCGTTCGGTTCACTTCTTCTGGAACACTTGGTACTGGCCACTGTCGGCAGACAGGGTACTGGGCTGGATGGACCTTTGGTCTGACCCAGTGTGGCCATTCTTGTGTTCTTGTGTTCTTATGTTTCAAAATCCTTACGGGGGACTGTCCGGGTGGTGGGGTGGGCATGTCACCTTATGGGCATGTCACCTGCCACATTATCTTAGCCTGGTTTGTCAATCTCATTCCTGCTTTCCAAATGTTTAGTTGGGAAGGCGGGACCTGAAGAAGCTGGGTTTTGGGTAAAGTCAGAATTGGCATGGATCTGCCTTTGAGTGGCAACAAGCCAGAAGCCAGGACGGGTGGACGGATGCTCTGCTGGGAGATAAAACCACCCTGTTCTAGACTGTTTGAATTCACTGGTCTCTCTCTCCCACTCTCTCCCTGGCCCCCCTCCCCACTCCCGCTTTGCTGGCTGCTCCCTTTCCTTCTCCGTGCAGGTCGGGGCAGGGAGGTGTCGAATTACAACACTCCACGCGAGTGCATCCGCGAATACTTCCCCACGCGCAAGTGCTTTGTGTTTGTCCGGCCAGCCGGTGACAAGGACATGAAGCAGCTGGAGTCGCTCCCTGACAGCGCCCTGCAGCCTGAGTTCCTGGAGCAGAGCCGCAGATTCTGCCAGTACATTCTCCAGGAGTCGAAGGTGAAGATGCTGAAAGGAGGCCACCCCATCACCGGGCAAAGTGAGTCATGAACATGAACTAGCAAACCAGGTGAATGTCTGTGCAGCCGGGCTGCCCCGTCCCCAGAATAAGGCAGGGAGAGCAGGTCCTCAGGCTCCAGGGACTGACGCGAGGGTAGAATGATCCTTCCAGTCCCTTGTGCCACCTCTCAGCTCCATCGGCTGGTGTCCGAGCATCTGTTAGTCGGTTTCCAAGCTGAGGGAACTTGCTGGGAGCGGGGAGCAGCACTTGAACACTCCCCCTCCCGCCAGCACCTGGAGCAGAGGGGCCCAGAGAGCAGCCAGATGCTTTGAACAGCGCAGGGCTGCTCTGAATTGTCTGGGTGCTGTGTGCCTAGGGGCTCAGGCATGGTGGCCCACAGGCTGAACTGGGCAGCCTGCGGGCCAGATCCAGTAGCGTGGTGTACCACTGTAGGGCTTGCAGTGTAGACGGGGGCGGGGAGGTCTGGCCATGGGCCGGATCTGCAGCTGGTACCTCAGTGTAGCTCTGCTGGAGTCAGTGAGTCCGATCCCCCAGCAATGCATCACTGGGGTAAATTGACGTGGCTCCATGGGATTCAGGAGGCTGGATCTGGCCCCCCATGCCACTGGGTCTGGACCGTGGGCTGCCCCTGCACTAGCTATAGTTAAATGACATGGCTCCATGGGCTGCAGGAGGCCAGATCCCCACCAGTAACAGCGCAGCTGTGTTATCGCAGAGCTCCAGAGCCACAGCACTGAGGGGTCAGGGGCTTCCTGTTGAAAATGGACTCGTCTACGTGCGTTAAAATCACCTGCTGGCTCGGGTGGAATTCTCTCTGCTTCGTGGGAGTGGGGAGAACAGCCCGTGGCTCAAATCCCAGGACATCTGAGAAGGGTTTCGCACGATGCAGCCCTTCCCCCAAAACAGCATTTGGCAAAATCAGAGCATCTTTTGGCCCAGACTGGGGCCCCGACTGTGACTCTGATAAGATTGGTTTGGGGAGGCTCCCTCAGCACAGGGGTGACTGCTGGGGAGGGACCAAAGGGGGGCACCAGCCAGATGACTCCTCCCCCCGATCCCCCACCCAGGGGAGGGAGGAGCAACCTCTTCAGCCAGCTCCTGCCCCTTGTCTTCTATGTCACCCTGCCCCCGCTCCAACCGAGACCCCACTCTTCTCCACTGGCTCCCAGGCACATCGCTGGCTTCTGGCCGGTGAGTGTGGGCGCTGGCCCTGCCCCTCCCCCAGGTGATGCTGCTAGAAGCCAGGGAGCCCTTGTTGGTCCTCTGAGCGTGGGCCACATGGGCTGCTGGCATGTTGCCCTTCCCCCTACGACATTCGGGAGGGGCATGTGATACCTCCCCCCCCACACACACACCTCACCCCGACTCGGCAACTCGCTCAGTGGGTGCAGGGACTCAGGACCCTTTTGCCCACTGATGCCAAGGGAGAAGGGAGCAGCGTGGGCCAAGCTGATTGGCCCAAGAGAGTCACATGGGCAGGTGCAGTGCAGAGGGGTGCGGCCGACACAAGGGGCTTCCTAAGCCGACGTGCCCCAGTAAACGTGACACACGGGGGCTTGGGGCGGGGCATGCTGAGAACCGGGCGCCCGGTGAGTCGCAACCCAGTCCCTGGCAGGTCATGGAGACGGTTTGGGCCCATCCCCTCCTCCGTCTGCGTCCTGCAGAGGCTGCTGGGGAGAGTCGCCTTCCCCTGAGACCGGCACTTCTGACTGAAAAGCGACACGGGAAAAGTGCCCAAAGGCCACGTGTGGACTTGGACTGCACTTCAGAGACAGGCCCCGCCCCTCAAAGGGAGTTAGGCTCCTTCCTCCTCCCTGGAGTCCCAGCCCATCTCCTTGTGGTCAGAGCAGTGGGGGTGATGGGCAATGTGGAGCAGTGACAGAGCAGTGGGGTGCAGTGGTCAGAGCAGTGGGGGTGATGGGCCATGTGGAGCAGTGGTCAGAGCAGTGGGGGGAAGCTGTCAGAACAATTTTTACCATTCAGGGAGTTTCTCAGTGCGGAGCCGTGAGCTGAGCCGGGGTTTGGATACAGCGAGGGGCAGTCCATGTGCTAGATGAGATCAGGACCCTTTGTACCTGGCGCTTCACAGACCCACAGCCCCTGCACCACACAGCTCACAGTTTCATGCCATGTTACCATAGGGAGCAGATCAAGTGGGCGGGGGGGGGCGGGGGCTGGGAGCAAGGTGGAACACGGGAAGTGACAGTTGCTTAGCAAGTGCCGTCGTGTGCATGTGGGTGTCCGGGAATGTGCTGTCGCAATCCCCGTGCACAGAACAGGGGGGATCACTAGGGTTGCCAGGTGTCTAGTTTTGAACCCAACAATCCAGTATTTGAGCTGTCTGTTCGGGAAACAAATTGAGAAAATAGAAATGAGAAAATATAAGTGTCTGGTATTTTTGTTAAAACCATCAGGTAACCTTAGGGATCACTCACGTCGTTAATATTAATCACCTTAGTCAAGTGCTGGCTCCGGGCCAGGCCGCCCAGCACCTCCCAGGACGGAGCCTTCGGTGACTTGGATGGACACAAATTAGAGTCAGTTGAGGGGGGAGCAAAACCTGACCGAAGGGTTAGAAAGTCTGGCCTGTTGGGAAGATTAAAGAGTGGGGCACGTTTGGACTTGGGAGAAGAATAAGAAGGACCCGAGAGCAGCCCCTTGGCTGTAGCGCTAATGCTCCTTGTAGCACCCACCTTCCTCCCCCCTTCCTTCATCTCCTCCTGCATCCCCTGGGGCCAGCCCAGCCCAGGCCTCCTATTGCAGCCACTCTCGGCATCAGTCTTTCCCATGGTGCCCCTGTGCCTGGAACAGCTTCCTACAGCCCATGTGCCCAGGGCCTCCCTCTCCCTCACACTCACTTGGTTCTGCTCCCTTCCCCCAATGTTCAGCCTTGTCCCATCTCCTCCCTCCCTACCTCCAGCCTCTCATTGGAGGACAGGGCGCAGGGACAGCGCTGACTCTGAGGGGCCAGGCTCACTCCCGGGGCTTGGATGTCAGAGGGACAGGAGCTGCCACCGGCATCGGTGATGTGTCTGTGGGAACTACTCAGCCAGGCAGGGAAGGGCCCAGGGCCAGTGCAGAGCTGGGGCCAGGCCCTCACGGGAGTCTCTGGGAATTCTCCTAACGCCCTTCCCCTGCTCTCCCCCAGTGTTAGGCCTCTTAGCCCAGAGCTACGTGGAGACCATCGTGAGCGGGAAGGTGCCCTGCCTGGAGGATGCAGTGACCACCATTGCCGCCAGGCAGAACGAGGCTGCGGTCAGGGCGGGATTGGCTCATTATGTCGGCCAGATGGAGGAACAGGTCACGTTCCCGGTGGAGGTGGCTGTGCTGTCTGAGACACATGGGGCGTGCGAGAGGGCAGCCCTGCAGCTGTTCGTGCAGCAGTCCTTCAAGGATGAGGATCAGAAGTACCAGGAGCAGCTGGCGGTAAGTGAATGGGCCCTGCATGCCCCTCTGCCTTGGACCTGCCCCAGCTATTACCGTGCTCCTTTCCTGGCTCTATGAGGGTATGTCTACACTACAGCACTAATTCGAACTAACTTAATTCGAATTAGTTAATTCGAAATAAGATAATTCGCATTAGTGCATCTAGACCTAAAAACTAATTCGAATTAGCGTTTTGCTAATTCAAAATAGCATGTCACACTGAGTGGACCCTGAACCGAAGTTAAGGCTGGCCGGACCCAGTGCCGGCAGGGCATCAGGTTAGGACTTAGAGTGTGGAGCTGCTGCCTCAGGCTAGCCGAGGCTGTGCTTAAAGGACCCGACCCCACCCCAGACAGACAGTTCTCAGGGTTCCCCGCTTGCTTGTCTAACTGGATGAGGGACGGCAAAGCAGTCCTGTCTTGGAGTGCCCTGAGTGCCCACACTCGGCACATCACAGCACTCGGCCATCAGCCCGGCTGCACTTGCCGCAGGCTGCCATCCGGGGTCAATCGGGGGCTGTCAGGATCAGGAGGCCCTGCAGAGAGCTTCCACCCGAGAGAGCCACAGAGCCACCCCAGTCCTCCCCATCAGGGCTCGTGCCCCATTCCTCCCTCACCTCCTTCCACTTACCCCTCCTAGCCCCCTTCCTGATGTAAAAATAAAGGACATGTGTGTTCAAAAATAGAAACTCTCTTTATTTAACAAAACTGGGGAGACTGGGAAAAGGAGCTGGGAGAGGGGAAGAAAGAGAGTGGGAGAGGGAGGGGAAACCTGGGAGGAGGGAGCTGGAAGGGAAGCCAGGAAGAAGAAGGAGGAGGAAGTATAAAACTATGGTATGCCATATCTTCAGTACTGTGTACAGATGTGGTCTCCTCACCTCAAAAAGATATTTTGGCCTTGGAAAGGGTTCAGAAAGGGCAACTAAAATGATTAGGGGTTTGGAACAGGTCCCATATGAAGAGAGGCTAAAGAGACTGGGACTTTTCAGCTTAGAAAAGAGGAGACTGAGGGGGGATATGATAGAGATCTATAAAATCATGAGTGGTGGGGAGACTGTGAATAAAGAAAAGTCCTTCATTAGTTCCCATAATATAAGGACTAGAGGACACCAAATGGAATTAATGGGCAGCAGGTTTAAAACTAATAAGCGAAAGTTCTTCTTCACAAAGCAAATAGTCAACCTATGGAACTCCTTGCCACAGGAGGCTGTGAAGGCTAGAACTATAACAGAGTTTAAAGAGAAGTTAGATAAATTCATGGAGGTTGGGTCCATGGAGTGCTATTAGCCAGGGCGTAGGAACGGTGTCCCTGGCCTCTGTTTGTGGAAGGCTGGAGATGGATGGCACGAGACAAATCGCTTCGGTCCATCCCCTCTGGGGTACCTGGTGCTGGCCGCTGTCGGCAGACAGGCTACTGGGCTAGATGGACCTTTGGTCTGACCCAGTACGGCTGTTCTTATGTTCTTATGTTCTAAGCTCAGGGCTCAGGGTCGGGGGTCTCACTGGACCAACTTGATTTTCATGCAAACTTGCTTCTGGGTTTGCATGTGGCCTCTGGTGGCCAGGCTGGCAGCCATGCGGCTGTAGACGGCCGCTTTCCTGTGTCTAGTGCGGAGATCGTGGACGTTGGAGGCCTCCCCCCAAACCTTGATGAGGTCCACGATCTTTGCACTAGATCAGGCGGGCACCTGCCTCTTCCGGCCCCGGGCAGGCTCCTGGGAGCTGCCAGCCTGGTCCCGGGAAGAGGCAGAGGGCTGGGTGGCAGCGGGTGGCTAGCTCATCCCGTGCCAGGTTCAGGGTCTGCTGGCTGGGTGCTGGCAGGCTTGCAACTGGCACAAGCAGCGTAGCCAGACCGTGGCCCTTTAAGGGCTCCGGGGCCGGGAGGGGGGCAGACGAGTTTCCCTGGTTTGGCCCAGAGTGGCCACCAGGGCAAGCTGGGGAGGGATAGCCTCCAACTAGTTCCAATTAAGTGGCTACACAGCCCTTAATTCGAACTACTTAATTCGAACTAGGCGTTAGTCCTCGTAGAATGAGGTTTACCTAGTTCGAATTAAGCGCTCCGCTAGTTCGATTTAAATTTGAACTAGCAGTTTGTATGTGTAGCGCCTATGAAAGTTAATTCGAACTAATGGCTGTTAGTTGGAATTAACTTTGTAGTGTAGACATACCCTTACAGTGTATCTGGGTACCCCAATCACCGACCCGGAGCTCGCTGGGCTAAACGCTGTGTACACACAGAACAAAGGGGTGCCTAGGAGTTAAGGTCCCTCAGTTGCTCCCACCAGGGGCTCAGGGCTCTGTACGCCATAGGGACAGTCCCCTCTTATTGTGACACTGTTGTGTCAAAGGATTGGGAGCCTGGACAGCAGCTCAGGGCTCAGTGGCATTTTCAAAAATGCTTCAGCAGGTTGGCACCGAATTCCCACTGACAATTAAAAAGAAGGTTTTTGGCTGAAACAACACATTCTCAGGAAGCCTGGGGAGGGGGGACATCTCCTGACCACACAGGAACTGGCACGCTGGGCAGGGGTGGAAATGAAGCCCTTCCCCCCACTCCCCGATCTCTCCCCATCATTCCCCAGATGGCGATAAATGAACATTACCGCGCTGTGCAGAGCAGGAACCGAACCGCGTCCCAGGAGACCTGCCGGGCCCTGCTCTCCCAGCTCTCAGCCGACGTGGAGAAGAAGCTCAGCGAGGGGGTTTACATGAAGCCCGGCGGGTACCAGCTGTACGTGACTGACCAGAGACAAGTGCTGGAGAGTTTCCAGAGGGCGCCCAACAAAGGAGTCATGGTGAGTGCTGGGTGGGGCTGCGGAGTTAGTCGGGGCACAGCTGGTGCACTGCAGCGTTGTTCTCTACCCACACACTGTGGCCTGTGAGAGCATCAGGCCTGGCTGTGAACACTCCCAGCATCTTAGATACCGGGCTGTTGCCAACGCCACAGAGCAGGAAGCCACCAGAGAAACCCTGACAAGTCACCAGGTGTCGCTATTTGAGCCTCCAACATGTGTCAAAGCTGTCACCAGGCACAATTCCCACAGAATTCAACTGAGAATTGTGTGTAACACACCCCAGGATTGGTAAGTTTTCATTATGAACATGAGACTGAAATAGTATGTGATGGGATTCCTCTCGTTACTGTGGCAGAGCTCTGGCCGTGCCCTGTGGGTCCTGTGCTTCTAAACAGTTATTAGATGCCTCAGGGGCTCGCTGTAACTCTCCTCCCTGCCTCTTATCTTTTCTAGGCACCAGGGTCTCACTGAGCCATTCTCATCAGTGGCAACGTCAAAGGATTGGGGTGAAACCCCTCCATAATCCTGGCCTCCTTTTCCAGGGGCAGACATTTTAGTGTGTTTGGGGAGACTGGGAAGCGGAGGGACCCAGGACCACATATTATTCTGGTTTCCAGCCCAGGGATCCTAAGTAGCAACCACAGACGGGGGTTTTCTTCTCGCCCCAGTCTAGCAGGTCTTTCTCTGAGCAATTTCCCCGAATGTTCCCCTAGTACCTTCCCCCTGGGTTTTGGGTGAATCATGCCTGCTTCAGCCCAGACACCCTTCCCTTTTTCAGTGCTCTAGCAACACACTTTCTCCTCTCAGTTCTTAACTCTTCTTCTTCCCCCTCCTCACCAGAGGGGAAATCTTTTAAAGTTGCCCAGCAGGCTTTAATTGGCTGTCAGTGCCTGATTTGCCTGCTGCTCCAAGCAAGTTCTTAATTAGCCACAGGTGCCTTCCTTGATTACATGGGTCTGTCAGGATACTAATCACCAAAAATGATTTCAACTGGAAGTTGTCATCCAACCGGTATTTGCCATTGAAGTTTTCAGGGCCTATTGGAGTGTGTCCTGCAAGGTAGTGCACGCAGGGGCTTGGCCAGAAAGGCTGTGAATGAGAGAAAGGGTTTGGCTCAGATTCAGGGTGATAGAATAAATGGTTAGCAAATACCTGGGACTCAGCTTGGATTCCTCGGAGTCAGAAAGAGGGTGAAAAGCCAGAATTTATGGGGACAGGAGGCTGGAAGAGGGGAGGACACAACTGCCCCGGGGGAGAAGTGATGCTCTGTTGCGGGGATGGAGGTAATTACTCAGTGTCTAGCAGGCAATGATATGGATTAATTTAGGCCCAGTGGTCAGTGTGTGGGTGTCAAGATTCCAGCCCCTCCCTAGGGAACCCATCCCAGTACTTCCCCACCCGCCTAGGGAAATAGTTTGTCCTAATATCCACATTGCCCATCAGCTGCACTGCAACTTGAGACCCTCCCGCCCTGCAGCTTGCCACCATTGTTCCTCATTCTGCTATCTGCCATCCCTGTGAACAGCTTTTCTCTGGCCTCTTTGGAACCCCCCTTCAGGAAGTTGCAGGCTGCTCTCAAATCCCCCCTCACTCTCCTCTTCTGCAGACTGAACAAACCCAAATCCCTCAGTCTTTCTCTTACTGTGCCGCAGACTGTTGGTGAAATATGAACTCCGAGGGTGCTCTGGAAAATCTCACCCCTAAATGACAGCCTTTTTGTATTCAACTGTAAAGAGGGGGCAGGTCAGTGGCCCTGAATTTGGACTTTCCCTGTCTTGGGGATTTTAGAGAAAAGAAATCGGCCCCAGAATCATGGGATTTTTTGATGTGCTTTTGGATTGGTCTTCACATGTAAACTCCCTGCCCATCCCTGTGCAGGAGACAGTGCCAGGTTGGCATTTCCCCCACGTTTTCAGGGAGCAGGGTGCCCTGGATTTAATATAAGAGCTTTTGCAGCAGCACTCAATGAAGCCCAAATTACACAGATGCCTTCAAAGAGCGGCAGACAGAGCTGAGTTTGTGCCCAAGTTTGTGGCAGCTAAGTCCTGGCACCCCTGGGCCAGGCAATTCCTAGCCCCAGAACCCCTGGGCCTGATCCATTGCTCACAGGAAGGAGGGGTAGCAAGGAGCCCAGACTGACCCATTGCTCACAGGATGGAGGGGGAGCAGAGTTCTCAAGGGACCAGCTACAAAGCTCTACAGCTACTGAAGGTCCCTTAGCCCAGGCTCTGTCCCAGCTCACAGGCAGGGAGCATGTGGAGGAGCATGTGATGCCGTCTGGAGAAAAGGCCCTTGGGGGATCCTGTCAATTACAGGCCAGTTAGCCCAGCTCAGCACCAGACAAACGGGTTGAAGCCGGCGGTGAGGGTGAGGGGCTGCACCCTGGTGCACTGCTCCGGTAGGAAGAAGCCGTCCGGTGCTGGGGCGCTCAGCTGCTGGCTCCCAGCTGGGCTCCTGGGGATCCCCTGCAGCCTTCCAGGCTAAGCAGCAGGCAGCCAGGTGAGTGAAAGAGGCTGGCTGGAGAGGAGCCTCCCCCCCCCAACCAGTCTGGAAATGCCCCAGCCCCAAGGACCCTCCTTTCTCCAGAGGCTCTTAAGCAGAGATAGGAGTTCCCGGAGAAGAGCCCAGGCCCTCTCATAGATCAGTAACCGGTTAAAAGACGGAAGAAAAGATAGAAAAAAGTGAGAGTTGTTTTCATAATGGAGAGCTAAAGATTGGTGTTCCCAGCAAATCTGTCCTGGGACATGTGCTGCTGTTCAACATGTTCAAAAATGACCTGGAAATGGGGTGAACAGTGATGTGGCAAAGTTTGCCCAAGATCCAAATATGCTCAAGATAATTAATTTGAGAGCAGATAACAAAACATTAAAAAGGGATCTTATAGACCTGTGCCAATTGGCAACAAAATGGCAGATGACATTCAGGCTACGTGTACATGACAGGTTTTTTGGAAAAAAGTCTGAAAAAACTTGAGTTAAAGCCACACTGCAATCACATTCTTTTGAAAGAAAATCAAAAGAAGAGAGGGGTTTTTCCGGCAGTGGTAAACCTCTTTCTACAAGGCAGAACTCCTTTTCAGAAACAGCTCTTTCAGAAAAAGGCATGTGTGGATGAGGAAGAGGGAGGTTTTTCAAAAGAAGAGGCCTCCAGAAAAAGCGCAGGTGCTCTGGCGGCCATTCCCTCCACAGCAATCAGAACTGAAATGCGAGATACTGTCCAGACTGATTGGACACTATCTGTCAAAAAAGCAGATGGCTTTCTCGATGGGCTTTTGCAGTGTGGATGGGATGCCCTCTTTCAGAAGAAGTTTTTTTTTTGGAAGATCTCTTCCAGAAAAGCTTCTTTCTAAAGAAGCCTGAAGGCTAGATGTAGCCTTATAGCCAGCCAAGAGACTGACATGCCCCCTTGTCCCCAGGCGGAGCAGGTGCTGCAGCAGTTCATGGGCAGCAAGAAGGTAGAAGCAGCCTCCATTCTCCGGGCCGACAAAATGCTGTCAGAGGTGGAAAAGAACCGGGCAGGTAAGTCTCTGGGGAAGGGTTTTAAGTAGGTTTCGTTGTGTTTTTAAATCATTTCAACAACAATCCACTCCCCACCCCGAAGCCCTCAACAGAACAGAGCTATGGCTGGGAATCCTCGGCCACCCTGGGCTCAGGGGTGTCCCTACAGCGAACATCACTGCCAGTGAAAGTCTCCCATTTCTGGGTGGTGCTTTGGGAGCTACAGGGGCTGCTCGGTTGCTCTGCTGAAGCTGTTCCACGTTGTGTCACTCATCAGGCTGTCTGGAGAAGCTCATGGCTGTGAGCGCTGGTGTCGTGATCATGAGAGATGGCCAGCAGCCTGGGGACTAAGGGGTTAACTACACCTAGCCAGGTGGAGTGGCCAATAGGAATGTAGGTAGGACTTTCAAACTGGGACAAAGGAATCTGGGTTTTTTCCTCCTTTGTCTCTCTGGGCCTGTCCTTTGCAGCTACAGAGAGGGACAAACATGTCTCTCTCTCTCCAAGACACAATTCTTCACTTTCTGTAAGTAGGGTAAAGTTTAGATAATTTCGTTAGGCTTTACTGTTTTATAGTTTGGGAAATGGGATCTGGTGTCTGCGCACTGTTTTAAAAAATGTTTGGCTTTCCTTTGTAACTAAATCCTGGCCCATGGTGGATTTTTCCTCCATTAATATATTAATTTGTTACTTTTCCATCTAGTCCTTATGCCTGCAACAGGAATATTTTGGTGATAATAAAAGTTCTTTCTCTTTTCTTTTTATTAACCTGGTATTGGTTAATTGTTGTGTCCTGGTTTTTACTTTAGAGGTGAGATTTCCCAAGTGATCTCTCCCCTGGTTTCTTTATTAATACTTGGGTGGTGGCAGCGAAGATTCTATCCCCAAAATCTAAGGTTGTTAAGATTTTGGGGGGAAGTTTTATGCCAAAGCCTGGTAGAGAAGGTTTTGGGGTACTTTTGCTGGCCCCCACTTCTGCATTTATCGTGCCAGAGTGGGGAAGGAGGCGCTAGAGTGAGGAAGGCATCCATTTTCTAAAACATGCAGTGGGTGGGGGTCACAGTACTATACCAGCTGAAAGTAGCTTGCATTTTACAGGTACTGTTGTATTGTAAACACTCAGGATGGGGGTGGGAGTTGGTGGCTGCAATATGACAGTTACTTTAAAAATGAAAGAGTGAGGTGGAATGCGGGTGGCCTAGGACAAGGGGTTGTTGTGGGGAATCTGAGGACAGGGGGCTCAGGTGTGTGGGGCTCAAGGAAGTTGGTGGGGGGGCTCAAGGCGTAAGGGCATGGGTTGGGATGCTGGGATGTGTGAGGAGGACTGTGTTAAGAAACTTTGTTTTCCCGGCTCTGCTTCTTGTGCTGTGTAAAGGGTGTCGGGGAAGGGGCTTTGGGAATTAACTCGTATTCCTTGCTTCGGTGTCATGTGGTTCCTGCAGAGGTAAACTCTTGGGGCAGAGTGTGGGAGATGCTAGGCTGTCTCAGGAGGTTCACAATGGGTCTCCAGGTAGAGGGATGTTGGTATTTTGCAATCTTCATGTCAAAGATGGGTGTCAGACACTGATCTCCTTTGCCCCCATGTGCTCCCCTCCAGCCCTAGCCCCCTGTGGTCAGCTATGAAGCTGAGGGCTTGGCCAAGCTGTCTCCCCACAGGCCCTGCAGTCAGCTAGGAAACCATCCTCCCTTGGATTTTGAACACACTTATCAATTGCGCCCCAGGGCACGCTGCCCTGTTTCCCCCTCTGGTACTGTGTGCATAGTGAGACCTTGCTCAAAGAAAGCAGTAGAGAGGTGTTTTTGTTTTTGTTCTTTGCCTTTTGGTCCAGTAATAGTGTTTGCTAGAAGTCTGTGTGTGAGCAGAAATGGGTTGTAAAAAGAGTTGAAGAGCTGATGCCTTTCAGCAGCTCTGGGATTGGCAGAGGACTGGGATGCGTGTTAATGGAGGCAGAGTTAAGGTTACGTAGGCAAGCTTCTCGTGGCTTTCAGAAGTTGAGTTGACTCAGCTCAGCATTCGGCACAGCCTGCCTCACCTTAGCTCTGTGTGCATGGAGTTCCTTGCACTGAGCAATATCTCTGCTGGCCTCTGGGCTGCCATTGGTGCTCCAGGCTGGTTCCCATAATTCCCCTGGGCCACAATGCAGCTGGCTCAGGGTGGGGCTTAAGCCTCAGGTTTGAAATCACCCCTCATGCAGGGATCAGGCCCACAGCCAAGGAGATCGACATAGTGCCCAGCAGCTGACTGTGCACGGTCCTGCCAGGCACCTCCCAGACACTCTGCAAAGCGCTGAGGGAGCAGCCCTGGCCAGGCAGGAGCCAGGGCGCTTTTGCCTTCCAGTCTCCGGCTCGTCTCTGGCTCTGGAGGCAGCGGCTCTCTGGCTCGGAGCTCAGATTGACTCATTCCAGTACAAGGTATTACCTTCCTTTCATCGCTGATATCCTGGGCCCAGCACTGGAGACTGGTTACTCTATTTGCTGGAGTCTCCTCTCCTCCCACCCCCAACCCCCTCCCTGCTGCCACCCCCTGTCAGTTAGTAACCCGAACGCTGCGTTCCCCTCTGTGGCCAGGACCCAAGGGGCACACGCAAGGATTGCTGAGTCAGGGTGAACCGCAAAGCACGGAGCAGCCAGTCCCCCAACGGGGGTTGTTCTGACATTTCTCTGCACCAAGCCAGACACAAAACAGCTTCTGCAATTCCCTCCCAGTGACCTGGGAGCCAAAGGGCCGTCCCCTGCAGCAGCCCAGCGCTGAGCTTATAGCAAAGGCCCCCACGATGAGGGTGAGTGAAAACCTGGCTCTCATAAACAGCGCTAGCATTGCCAGTTTCAGATCTTACCCAAATACACAGTTACAGCCAGTTCCCGTTAACTAGGCCAATGTTCATAGGGAGCAAGTGTAGACGTACCCTCAATCTCGAGATGGGGATGCAAAGGTAGTGTACTGAAATAGCTAATGAAGTGGGATTTAAATATCCCATGCTTCATTAGCAAGATCTCGCCCGGCGCGCTAGTTCGAATCACAGCTGATTCGAACCAGGAAGTGTGTACCAGGACGCGTTAATTTGAACCAAAGCCCTTGGTTCGAACTAATGTTATTCCTCAAAAAATGAACTAGGGAGCAAATGTAGACGTACCCTGAGAAAGGAGAGAGAGAGACTCTTGGTTCAAAGCTCATTGGCCATCCAGACGTGACTGAGCTCGTAGGTCCGATACACAGCGGCGATAGAGAGGTTGGAGGCACCAATGATTCGGTCAGAATTCACCCGTAGGCTCAGTCCAATGTCCAGTGTCAGGGAGATGCAGGTCAGAGATTAAAGGGTCAGTCCTAGGAACCCTTGACCCAGTCCCCAGGCAGCCTCGTGGCAGCAGGCCCTCCTTGGGCATCGGGTGGAAGCCCTGCTAGGGAAGGTAGCCCTCAGCCCCACCCCCTCTGCCTGAGGTCCTGCCCCTGGAGCCAAGCCCCACCCACTCCTATCCCAGCCCTCCCCAGCAGCCGCGGAGAACTAGGGCTGTCGCACTGTAGCCTCAGCCTTCTCCCCAGCAGCCGGGCCTTGGCCTTTCCCAGTTGCCTGGTGGAACTGGGATGCTGTGCCATGGCCCCTGCCCTCCCCAGGGGCCAGGCTGTTGATCTGGGCTGCCTTCCCCAGCGACAGCCGCAGCCTTTGGCAGCTGGGTGTATGGGCAATTTTGGGAAGCCTGCACCGTCCTTTGCCTCCATTACCAACCGCCCAGGATGCCGTCCTTGGGTGAACACGGGCAGTTACCCTGGCTTGGAAGTTGGCCTCCTATTCCCTAAGCATTGGGGTAATTAGCTACATGGATTAAATAAAGCAATTGCCTATCTCCTGCCATTTCCAGGAAGTAGCTGCAGACTTCAGAGGGGATTCCCAGGTCACTGAGATGTTGTCAGGGGCTTTAGGTGCAGGGAGAACCGTGTAACCAAACTCTCCTGGTGAGAGAGACGTGAGCACGTCCGATTGGTGCTGCCCCAGGTCTCTCAGGCTGCAGGTCGCCTGTCAGAGCTCTCGTCCACTGGCCAGGCCTGTGTTGGCTGTTTGTAGGGAAGGGCCCTAACTCCCATTCACACACGGCTCTCCTTTGCCGTTACAGGCTGAATTGGGGCCATGTAGCTGTCAGGTGCTTAACCCTTTCCAGCCCGTGTTGCCCCCTCTGGGCTCTGCCCATTGGTCCAGCGGGGGTGGGGTCTGGCTGCTCCAGCCAGAGTGGAAGGTGGGTTTGGTTTGCCCCCACCCCAGCAGAGGGCCCGTGACCCTCCCCCAGTGACCCGCTGCTGCAGGGTGGGAGACAGACGGGAACTTCCCGCCCATCTCTCTCCCTGCCGGGGACACGCGGGGTGTCTGGGCTGGGGGCGTGACTGGCAGAAAGGTCCCAGCTCTCCTGCTCTGGCCGGGTCACTTCCCGCTTGCAGGACAAGTTGGTGCTTGGCCAAGCGTAACATGACCCCTCAGCCTGACCCGGCGTTCTCTGGGGCCCAAAGTGGGGCCCAGTCCGGTCTGTGGAAACCCACCTGCAGCCCGACCTGTGGAGCAGGCGTGGCCATTGTATCGCCATGGAAACTGACTAGCCCCTCCTGTGGAGAGGCAGCTGTCATGTTTGAATCAGCCCCAGCCCCTGTCTGACAGGCTGGGCGCTCTCTGCCCCATGCAGACTCCACAGCAGGGGGTGATGCCACGTTCTTTGCATTTCCCATTTCCACAGCTGACCAGGCGAGGTTGGAGCAGCTGGAGCAGCAGCGCAAGGCAGAGGAGGAGAGGAGGCAGCAGCTGGAGCAGCAGATGAGTGACCTAGAACGCAGCCACCAGGAGAACATTAACCAGGTGGAAGCCAAGATGAAGGAGGAGGCTGAAAATCTGAAGCAGGAGATGGAGACAGCTCTTCAGTGCAAGCTAAGGGAGCAGAAGAAGCTCTTGGAGCAGGGCTTCACAGAGAAAGCCCAGCTGCTGCAAGAGGAGATGGAGCAGCTGCAGAAGGAAGCAAAGGAGCAGCAGGAGATGCGGCAGCAGGAATTCTTGGAAAAAGCCAAGCTGATGAAAGAGGAAATGAAGCGTCTGCAGAATGAGGCAAAGGAGCGGGAGGAGAAGCTGCAGCAGGAATTCCTAGAGAGAGACAAGCTGAGGAAAGAGCAGATGGAGCAGCTGCAGAAGGAGGCAAAGGAGCGTGAGGAAAAGCTGCAACAGGAATTCCAAGAGAAAACCAAGCTGCTGCGAGAGGAGATGGACAGACGGCAGAAGGAGGGAAAGGAGCAGGAGGAGAAGCTGCAACAGGAATTCCTAGAGAGAGACAAGCTGATGAAAGAGGAGATGAAGCAGCTGCAGAAGGAGGCAAAAGAGCGGGAGGAGAAGCTGCAGCAGGAATTAGTGAGTTCTTATGGGGCTGAAGGGGCTGTTGGGATGATGCATGGAGTGTTTGCCCCAGAGAGCACCACAGACACCTGGTGGTCAGTGGGGGAAGAGCAGAGTGAGCACTTTTCTTTTGTCTGGAGTCCAAGAACTCAGATTTCAGCTCCAGACTTGTCACTTGTGTCTCCTCAATGGTACACGATCAGATTTCACTGGAGCTGATTGCTGATTAAGAATCTAGTGCAGGGGAGGGGACAGGGTGAACCACACACTCAGCGCACATACTCATGAGCCAGCTGAAATGCACACAAGTCACGCTATTGGTTAATGCATCAAGCCACACGCTTTCTAACTGGTCGGCTACTGTTTGTAACTTGTCCCTGTACATATCATGAGCTGCAGCTGCAGGCTTTCACCCGTTACTCTCCTTACTGTAACCTCATGTTATTTACAGGCCAGTTCTCACTTCATGCTTCATCCATCCTTAACCTCTGTTTCCTTTTTTCTGTTTTCATTCAATGTTCATTTCCCCCTCTTTTTCTCTGTCTATGTGTCTGAGTCCATTTGTTCAAGTACTCCTCCTAAACTTGTGTAACCCCCTTTTTCGTCCCTGAGTTACTTGGGGGCAGGTCACACTCACAGGTGTGCCTGGGCACCTGATGGTTTTAACACAAAAGGAGATTCTGAGTACCCCATTAGTGATGATGTTTAGTTGGGGATTCCCCTATCCACACCCTTGCTACAGTCCCTTGCTCATAAAGAACATACAATGGCGGTGCCTCCACCTGGCTGGCCCTATACACACTTACTGGTGAGCCTTGGGAGCCTCCAGGAATGCAATTGTTCCAGCAGTAATCTGGATCTAACTCCAGGACAATAATTATAAATAAGATACATCTAACTGATTACATTAGAATGAACACACCTTTACTGAACAAGTTAAAGAAACAGAGTTTTATAGATTAACAGTGAATAACATTAGCAAAGTACACAGAATTAATAGGATCTTATCTAGCTGGCATTTGCACTGCCACCATTTATCCCACCCAGAGTGTGCACTCCTCTGGATTTAGGGTGTGTCTAGACTACATGCCTCTGACAACAGAGGCATGTAGATTAGGCTACCCGGCATAGGAAAATGAAGCGGCGACTTAAATAATCGCCGCTTCATTTAAATGTAAATGGCTGCCACGCTGAGCCGATCAGCTGTTTGTCGGCTCAGCGCAGTAGTCTGGACACTCCGCGGTCGACATCAAAGGCATTTGTCAACCTTCCCAGTATGCCTCGTGGGATGAGGTTTACCGGGGATGTCGACAAATGCCTTTGATGTTGACTGCGGAGCATCCAGACTACCACAGTGTGCCGACAAACAGCTGATTGGCACAGCGCAGCAGCCATTTTAATTTAAATGAAGCGATGATTATTTAAATTGCCGCTTCATTTGGGTATGTCTAGTAAACTAATCTACATGGCTCTGGCGACAGAGCCATGTAGTCTAGACATACCCTTAGAGTCCCAGACATTTGTTTGCATAGGCACACTTGAAAGTTTGTAGCTGGAGTGCATACAGCGCTGTGCAGGACTTTTGTGTTTGTCCAAGCTGAGCAGCCATCTGCAAAATCCCTCTGCCACTGGAGCTGGCTCCACCAAATGCCAGCAGCTCTGGTTCCCTGGGCTGGACATTGCATCTCTTTGGACCCCAAGTTAGTCTATAGCTCGGAGGTATGTCCCAGGCAGGAGGCACTTTCCCAAAGAGCCCATTTACTTACAGTTTCTTCCTGTGCACTGGTTTTTGTGTAGTCCTTCGCAGCCACAGGCACCCCAGAGTCTCTCCTCTCTAGGGCAATCAGCTGCCTCAGAAGCAGCCTGCTAGATCCAAACCCCAAAGGCTCTCCTGGACACAACAGCTCCTGGACTGGATAAGGCTCCTCCACAGCAGCCTGGCTCCTCTGTCCCAGAGTGATGAGCCCCCCAGACTGCTGAGACCCTCTCTCCACATGCTTGGACCAGCCTTCTCTTCCTGGTTTCCTCAAGGGCTCATGGGAGTTGTAGTCTCTAGGGCTAGATTGCAGCACACCAGATCCTCCCAGAAAAAGCCAGAGGCACCTTTAGTAAGGGGAGGGCCACAGCATTTGGTAGCAGCTTCCTCTTGCCCTAACATAAGGCAAGGCCAGGGTCTGGTTGTGCCTGGCAAATGGGAAGTGCTGGGAATGGGACTGTTTTCTGTCACATGGAAACAGAGGGGGCAAGAGAGGAGGGATGTGAAGGGAAGGGCCTCTGCCATCTTGTCCACCACCAGACCAATTAAGGAGCTCCAGGTCCCACACTCAGAGTCTGTGTCCTGCAGTGAGAGTCTTCAGGCCACTGGGAGGGTACTGGAGGCCACGGTCTGGTCCCTGAGTCTAGGTCCCCCCAGACAACCTGCAGGGTAGCCTCTAGAGCCTGGCCATTCCATCAGAGTGCCCCCAAAACAGGCTGCAGCATGGAGGGGGCTGCAGCAGATCAGGGATAGAGCCCAAATTACTGCCCCCCAGCAGACTGCAGATCACTGCCTCAAGCAAGGCCTGCACAGGAGCAGCCACAGGCCAGGCCTGTCTACCCTAGGCAGGCTGCAGGCGAGGGAACAGCAGCAGCAGGATGGTGCCAGCCCAAAGAGCCCCAACCCCCTCCCTCCATCTTTCCTCCCAACAAGCACACGGCTCTGGATTCCCCCTCCCGGGGGCACTGCCCGGCACCTCAGGAGGAGCCATTGGTGGGGAGCATTGCCATGTCAGGCTGGGAGGAGACACCACTGGCACAATGCCACCCTCACTGCCACTTGTGGTTCTGGTACCCCCCTTTTCCAGCCCCTGCTTTGAGTCCTGTACCTCCCACCTGCCTCGATTTCTGCACCCACAGCTCTTTCCCTCTGAGACCCCCCCACCCCCTGCTCTGAGGCCTCCAGTCTATGTTGTGAGCCTCCCTACATTTCCCAGTCCTCTGTCCTAAGCCACCCACCCCTGTCTCCCCTTATCCCCACACCCTCGCTCCAGCCTTCATTTCCCTTCATGTTTTAAAAATAGAGTAACTTTATAAAGCGGGTACATTTTCCATTCATTTTCCAACCAAAAAAAACTTCCTTCAGTTAAAGACTCAAGCAATGCTGGGTACATCTGCTGGTATTCAGTATTTTAGGATACGTTTACACGGCAGAGGAAGATTGATGTAGCCACTGCCAATCTCCCAGGGTTTGAATTAGCAGTTGAGTTAAGGTTGCTAATTCAGACTGAGAGGGGCACTCCTGTACACGGTGCTAATCCTCATTTCACGAGGAGTGAAGGAAGTCAAAGGGGGAGTGCTCTTCCTTCCACTTCTTGCTGTGTGGACAGCGCCACAAGCTGAATTAAGCTACTTCAACTTCAGCCACACAAGTAACATGGCTGAAGCTGTGTAGCTTAATTCATAGAATCATAGAATATTAGGACTGGAAGGGACCTCGAGAGGTCATCAAGTCCAGTCCCCTGCCCCCATGACAGGACCAAATACTGTCTAGACCATCCCTGATAGACATTTATCTAACCTACTCTTAAATATCTCCACAGATGGGGATTCCACAACCTCCCTGGGCAATTTATTCCAGTGTTTGACTACCCTGACAGTTAGGAACTTTTTCCTAATGTCCAACCTAAACCTCCCCTGCTGCAGTTTAAGCCCATTGCTTCTTGTTCTATCCTCAGAGGCCAAGATGAACAAGTTTTCTCCCTCCTCATTATGACACCCTTTTAGATACCTGAAAACTGCTATCATGTCCCCCCTCAATCTTCTCTTTTCTAAACTAAACAAACCCAATTCCTTCAGCTTTCCCTCACAGGTCATGTTCTCTAGACCTTTAATCATTCTTGTTGCTCTTCTCTGAACCCTCTCCAATTTCTCCACAATTCAACTTTGTTCTTAGAGATTTGTGCATCTAGCTGTGTATCTGTCTGTGAGTCTGTCTGTGCAAGAACTTCTCCGAAACGGTAAGAGCTACGGACACCAAATTTGGCAGGAACCTTCCTCTTCTCCTAATTTAAAGCCGGGTCTGGCTTTGGTTGTGCCAGCGTAAATGGGAAGCCTCAGGAAATCATAGAACACTAGGACTGTAAGGGACCTCTAGAGGTCATTGAGTCCTGTCCCCTGCTCTCATGGCAGGACCAAATACTGTCTAGACCATCCCTGATAAATGTGTATCCAACCTGTTCTTAAATATCTCCAGAGGTGGAGATTCCACAACCTTCCTGTCAATTTATTCCAGTGTTTGACTACCCTGACAGTTAGGAACTTTTTCCTAATGTCCAACCTAAAACTCCCTTGCTACAGGTTAAGCCCATTGCTTCTTGTTCTATCCTCAGAGGCCAAGATGAACAAGTTTTCTTCCTCCTCCTTATGACACCCTTTTAGATACCTGAAAACGGCTATCACGTCCCCCCTCGGTCTTCTCTTTACTAAACTAAACAAGCCCAATTCTTTCAGCCTTCCTTCATTGGTCATGTTCTCTAGACCTTTAATCATTCTTGTTGCTCTTCTCTGGGCCCTCTCCAATTTCTCCACATCCTTCTTGAAATGCGGTGCCCAGAACTGGACACAATACTCCAACTGAGGCCTAAACATCACAGAGTAGAGTAGAAGAATGACTTCTCATATCTTGCTCACAACACACCTGTTCATGCAGCCCAGAATCATGTTTGCTTTTTTTGCAGCAGAATCGCACTGTTGACTCATATTTAGCTTGTGGTCCACTATAACCCCTAGATCCCTTTCTGCTGTACTCCTTCCTAGACAGTCGCTTCCCATTCTGTATGTGTGAAACTGATTGTTCCTTCCTAAGTGGAGCACTTTGCATTTGTCTTTATTAAACGTCATCCTGTTTACCTCAGACCATTTCTCCAATTTGTCCAGATCATTTTGAATTATGACCCTATCCTCCAGAGCAGCCGCAACCCCTCCCAGCTTGGTATCATCTGCAAACTTAATAAGCGTACTTTCTTTGCCAATATCTAAATCGTTGATGAAGATATTGAACAGAGCTGTTCCCAAAACAGACCCCTGTGGAACCCCACTTGTTATACCTTTCCAGCAGGATTGTGAGCCATTAATAACTACTCTCTGGCTATGTCTACACTTGCAGCTTCTTGCACGAATAATATGCAAATGAGGCTAAGTGTGGAATATCACCAAGCCTCATTTGCTAGCTACTGAGCTGCCATTTTTCCAGAAGAGGCTCTTGCACCAGAAGGATCTGTCTGTGCTGCCCCTTCTTATGCAACAAAAACCCTCTTGTGCAATACTGTTATGCTGATTTTTTTCAGGAAGAATGGCATTGCTCAAGAGGGTTTTTGTTGCACAAGAAGGGGCAGCGTAGACAGCTCCTTCTGGCGCAAGAACCTCTTCTGCAAAATGGCGGCTCATTAGCTATGCAAATGAGGCTTGGTGATATTCCATGCTTAGCTTCATTTGCATATTACTCACGCAAGAAGCCACGAGTGTAGACATAGCCTCTGAGTACGGTTATCCAGCCAGTTATGCACCCACCTTATAGTAGCCCATCCAGGTTGTATTTCCCTAGTTTATTGATAAGAAGGTCACACGAGACTATATTAAACGCCTTACTAAAGTCTAGGTATACCACATACACTGCTTCTCCCTTATCCACAAGACTTATCTTATCAAAGAAAGCTATCCGATTGGTTTGATATGATTTGTTCTTTCCAAATCCATGCTGGCTTTTATCTATCACCTTGCCACCTTCCAAGTGTTTACAGATGATTTCCTTAATTACTTGCTCCATTGTCTTCCCTGGCACAGAAGTTAAACTAACTGGTCTGTAGTTTCCTGGGTTGTTCTTATTCCCCTTTTTATAGATGGGCACTAGATTTCCCCTTTTCCAGTGTTCTGGAATCTCTCCTGTCTCCCATGATTTTCCAAAGATGATAGCTAGAGGCTCAGATACCTCCTCTATCAGCTCCTTGAGTATTCTAGGATGCATTTCATCAGGCCCTGGTGACTTGCAGGGACTCTTCTCCATAACATGCAAAGGGGAGGGCTACTATTCAGAGGACTATGATATGAGAGTGGCCACTGGGGGCAGCTGCAGTTCGAAGGGAGTGGCCAGCAGGCCTGGGGCTCTGCCATCTTGCCTGCCAGTGCACTGAGAACATAGCACCCCCTTCCCCAAAACCCTTTCCCCCTCCCAGTCCTTAGCTGCAGTGTGTGTGTGGTGGGGAAGGGGAGATGCCTCTGGAGGCCAGGTGGATGGAGGGGAGAGAATGTGCTGGTGCCAGATGATTCCTCATCCCCAACCTCCTCTGTCTCACGTCCACCCCAGCCTGCTGCACTGCCCCTCCACATCCCCAAGGTCCTGCCCTGACTCCAACACCCCCCACCACCACTGCCAGCTCCCTTCCCTGCAGGCACACCCAATGCTGAGTCAGTCTGCTAGTGTGTATATATGCAGTGAAATAGCCTTGAACAAATTATGATTAATAATATTAATCCGACTACTATAAATTAGTATATTCAGGGGTTCTGACCATTAAACATTTAAGATCCAGGTTGAAGGGAGATTTAGGATGCCCATATTGGGGTATTGCTTTTGTAGCATCCTTCTACCATTTCAATTACAAGCATCAAAAACCCTGGTGGGCTACAGTTTTGTTTGTTTGTTTAATTCATCCCCACAGGAATTTGAGGTATGGAACCACCCACAGGCCAATTCAAATAACATTGCCCCAGGCCCTGCTGGAACTGGCTCCCTTCAGCCCCCACATAACACTGGCCATTCCCATTATGGGCAGTTTTTCCTTTCCCAACTTCCCAGCAGCTCTGCCAAACTCTGCAATTTGGAGGCTGTTCCTCCACACAGCGTCAGCTGGCGAAGCCCTGAACACCTTCACCTGTAAGTGATCTCGGGCTTCCCAGACCTTCCTTTGTCTCACAACAGTGTGTGAGGAGGAAAAACTCCTTCCACATCTATGGCGTCTGGTGTTTGGCACGTGCTCCATGCACAGTGAACCCTGGTTAGCTTTCTGTCACCGAACCGACTGGTGTCACCTCTTTTGTACCAAAGTCCTACATTGTCTGTGTGGATAACAGGGCAAGTTTTCTTGCTCCGTATCTTAAGGTGGCTTTTACTTTGTTGTAGCCTGTACCCCACGCATGGTGTTGTTGCTGTGAGAATACATTGATTAAACTCCAGACTTTACAGCATCTGCACATGCGGAGGAGGCAGGAGAGCTAGAGCCAGTTTCACCAGCACATCCAGTGCTCATGATGGATCTTTCACTACCAGGGGACCATCACCAATGCCAAGAGCTCCTGTAGCACAGGATGGCAGATCTTGCTTTCCTGCTGGAGGAGACCCAAGACACCCAGGATCAGTTGCTGGCCATCCTGCATCCCCAAGGACTCTCCAGGGCAGCACTCTCCATTACCAGGCTCCCCTGGCAAAATATGATTTCAAGAATTGCACTAAATTGGCAGAATTCAAAGCTCACCTCCCACCAGAGCAGCATCAGCAAGCTGGTGGCCATGGTGGGCCTGCAGGTCACTGTGGATGCAGCTGCAGCCTCCTCCTCACTGGTTACTGAGGTGATCTTGCATCACCAGCCTTGGTTATGAGGAGTCCTATGGCACCTTATAGACTGTGGGTATGTCTACAAGAGCCCTTATTGCGAATTAACTCTAATGGCTGTCTACACATACAAACTGCTATTTCGAAATTAATTCGAAATAGCGGAGCGCTTATTTTGAATTTGGTAAACCTCATTCTACGAGGAATAACGCCTAATTCGAAATAAGTGCTGTGTAGACCCTTATTTCGAATTATGGAGCCTCCAGCCCTTCCCAGGTTCCCCCTGGTGGCCACTTTGGGCCAAACCAGGAAAACTCCTCTTCTCTCCCCCAGCCCCGGGACTCTTAAAGGGGTAGACTCTGGCCAGATGGCACTTGCCAGAGCCAGGCCTGCCAGCAGTCTCTGCCCCTGACCCAGTGGTCCCAGGATGAGCCAGGCAGCCAGTGACAGCCAGCCATCCCCCGCCCAGTTCCCCAGCACTCAGGGGCCAGCTAGGGGCCATAGATGGTGCGCGCACTCCTGGACTAGTGCGGCGGTCATGGACCTCATTGAAGTTTGGGGGCAGGCCCCCAGCCTCCATGATCTCTGCAGTAGGTGGAGGAACGCGGCCGTCTATGGCCGCATAGCGGCCACCATGGCCCAAAAGAGACACAGGCGCACCCAGTAGCAGATGTGCCTGAAAGTCAAAGAGCTGTGGCAGGCGTACATCAGGGGTAGTGCCGCAGCAGGGGCTAACATCTGCTCCTACTTCCCCGCCCTCAACCGACTCCTGGGGGGTGGGGCAGTCCATGCCAGCCCGGGAGGCAGCGAGCCGGGACCAGAGGGCTCTGACCCGGGCGTACCAGAGGGGCCATCACCAGCTGTCCCAGCACCGGAGTCGGCAGAGTCGTCCCGGGAGGCCATACCGGGTAAGTGCCAGCACTGTCCCCTACCCAGGGTGGGAGGCGGGGAGGGAGACCAGGGACTGTGCACGTGGGCCATGCCTCCCACGGATCACACAGCCACCTGTGCACGTGCGAGCACATGCCATGCCACCCCTGGGCAGGTGGCTCCAGCTGCATGACACCCAGGGGCCGTGGCCCAATAGGCACATGCATGTGTGAAGAGACCTGACATGCTCCCAACCCCGGGGTGGGACCCAGCAGGATGCCCTCCCTTCACACACACCGTCTACACAGAGGCAGTGGACATCTCCTCCCCACCCCGGCCACACTATACATGGCACAGGGGCATGGGTGCAGTCTTGGGGCAGCTCCCAGTCCTGGGGAGAGCCAGACATGCTGACCATGACCTCTGTGCAAGCACAGCGGCTCTGACAGTGCAGGACACAGTCACCCTCATGTCACGGGGGGGGGGCTGGGCATCATCCGCTGTGTCCCCAGGCAGAACTGACCACTTCTCTTCTTTCTCTACAGCTGCACCAGCTGCTTGTACAGGGCACACCACCCTGCCCGGGACATGCTCCCACACCCGCGGCCTCAGCAGGACCAGCACCTGGATGCCCTGCGAGCCCTGCACCGCACCATCGAGGCCTGGATGCGGGAAGACCTGCAGCTATGCCAGGAGCAGCTTGCGGAGGACCGAGCGAGGGATTGTCGCCTGCAGGCCTTGCTGCCGAGCATGGGGCCCCATGCTGGTCCTGCGCCTGCTGCCCCCCCAACTACTGTCCCTCCTCCCACTTCTGCCCCCTCCCACCTCTTCCTCCTCAACCTCCACCCTCCTCCTCAATGTCCACACCCCCCACCTCAACCTCCGCACCCTCCACCCCATCCCCACGGGGATGCCAAGGCCCCTTCCCTCGCTGTACTGAGAGGCAGTTGGCCTGGCGAGACCCCCACCCCTGAATGCTGAGCTTCCCCACCTCCTTCTTCCCCTTGCTTCCCCCTTCCAGCTCCCTCCTCCCAATTTTCCCCCTCCCCTCTCCCACTCTCTCTCCTGCCCTCTCCCGCCTCCTTTCCCCCGTCTCCCCAGAGTTTCATTCCCCCTCCCCAGTTGTGTTGAATAAAGACAGTTGTTATTTTTGAAAAGACGTGTCTTTTATTTGACATCAGGAAGGGGGGGCTAGGGAAGGGTAAGTGGAAGGACGAGAGGGAGGAATGGGACACGAGACCCCACTGGGGCAGACCGGGGAGACTGTTAGCACTCCTCAGGGTGGAAGCTCTCCCGCAGGGCCCCCTGGATCCTGACATCCCCTCGATGGTGTTCCCAGATGGCAGCCTGCAGACAGTGCAGCCAGGCTGGTGGCAACGTGTCCACGATATGCAGCAGAGTCCCCGGGTGCCGGTCTGGTTCCATGTTGCAGAGTGCCATGGTGCCCTGAGTGGGGGCAAGCAGAGCACTCCGAGACACAAATGCTTTGCTGTCCCTCAGCGAGGTAGACCAGCAAGCAGAGAAACCTGAGAACTGTCTGTCTGGGATGGGGGGTCGGGCCCCTTTAAGCACAGACCTCGGCTAGCCTGAGGCAGCAGCCCCACATGCTAAGTCCGACCCTGTTGCCCTGCCGGCACTGGTTCCGTCCAGCCTTACCTTCGATTCCGGGTCCACTCAATGTGGACGCGCTATTTTGAAATAGCAAAATGCTATTTTGAATTAGTTTTTGGGTCTAGATGCGTTATATCGAATTAGCTTAATTCGAATTAACTATTTCGAATTAAGTTAATTCGAAATAGCGCTGTAGTGTAGACATACCCTAACAGATTTATTGGAGCATAAGCTTTCATGGGCAAAGACCCACTTCGTCAGATGCATGCAGGTGCCACAAGACTCCTTGCCACTTTTGCAGATCCAGACTAACACGGTTGCCCCTCTGAGACTTGACAGCCTTGGTTATGGTTCTCCAGGTTTCCAACGAGGCCCAGACTACCAAAGAGAACTTTCCCTTGGAGACCGAAACACTCTATAGTGAAAGTCCAGCAAGTCCTTCAACTCTAAGGATTTCTACTGCCATGCTCTGGTCCCTTGGCATCCACACTCCAGCTCTGAGATGCCAGCAGCAATGGCAGGCAACATCCAGCCCACCAACCCCCACACCCCACACCCAGCCCCCCAACCACTCACCCCCACAGCCAGCCCCCAACCACCTCCCTATCAGTGCCCTCAGGAGGCACCATGTTGCCGGCAGCGATCCCAGAGAGCACTTGCCCCTCCCTCAGCCCCCTCTTTCTCCTTCCCCAGCTGCAGCCCAAGCACCAGGTCTGACATCCATGTTGAGAATTGTGACCATTCCTCACCCATCCATGGAAACCCCTGTCATTTTGGGGGGCCATTTCCACTTTGACCCCCACCCGGGGCCAGTCACCCTGGACAGTTGGGTGTTGGGGATCATCCGCCCCGATACCCTGTCAAATTACTTTTGTTTGCACCTCATCCCCCTCCCTCCACTTTGCCTTTTCCCATCCCCCTCCCACTGCGAGTTCTCCACAGGAGCCGCCAGGACCCAGCAGTGGTAGCCCTCAGGGCCCCACTTGGGCCTGGCCAGTGTTGTTCAGAGACCTCCTTGCCCTCTGTGCCCGCACCCCGCCCCTCCTCTCCGTGCTGCAGGTCTCCTCTCAATGGACCAGGCCAACTCTGCTAGCCCCTCTGGCCCTGTTCACCTCACGGCCTGGCTTTTGGCTGGAACTGGCAGAGAGGCTGGGCTCACTGCACCTCTGTGTGGCGCATCCTTACCCAATGCAGGGGAGCCTGCCCCAGGGCTGCCCCAGGGTGAAATGGAAACACTTCCCCTCCCGGCTCACTGAGCCAATGCCCCCCCTCTGCAGTGCCCCTCCCTGCCACCCGCACCCCCTGCTTGAGCTCGAGACTCTGGGCTCAGCTCTTAGCGCCTTTTGGGTCCAACTTTCAGCGCCTGCCCCAGTGGATGGCACGTCCATGTTCACACCCCTCCCTCTCTGCGCCTCCTCGCAGGCTCCTTCCTCCACTCTTGCTCAAACCCCCCCCCACACCCTGCCTGGGGTCTACAGCTTCTTATCTGATCTCACCAAGCACCCTCAGGGCCCAGGCAATGTCTTCTGTCACCTCCCTCAGGAAAGTGACCTTGTGAGTAGCCAGCACCTGGGCTAGACGGGTCTGTCAGCTGGTGGCCATGATGGCTCCGCCGCCCCTGCTGAGAGAATGTTTCCCTGCGTCTTCACACGCCATTCCGGCCTGTGGTGCTGGTGGAGAGCTTTGCTCAGCCCACATAGCTCAGGCCCTTTAGAGATTTATGTTCTTTTCTCAGACCTGGGTGCTGCAAATTCTTACAGGCCCCATGACAGCCATGGACAAACTGTAAGACAGCCTAGCCCAGGCCCCAAGTCTGTGCTGTTCTGGCGCGGTGAAGCCATGGCAACATTCTCTCAAAGTTGAGGAGCTGAACTGGTATTGTGCTCCAACCAGCCCTGCCCGTCAGGACTCCCCTCAGGCTTTTGTAGCCCGGCTGGGCCGGTCAGCGTCAGCTGAGCAACTCGCATGCTGGCTCTCGGGCTGCATCCAGCCCTGCTCCACCCCTGCAAGAGTCTCCCTTCCCCAGGGAATCCTGGGTCCGGCTGCCAGGGCTGCTTCCCCCATCAGCCTCTCTGCGCGCTGGGGCGATGGCTGGTAAGTGCAGGGCAGCGATGCCGTTGTCTGTGCACACTGCTCCCTCCTCCGCCCCCACCCCGTGCTCCTGGACCTGGCTTGTAGAGCTGGCCTGTGAGAAGACCGCCACCTGCAGGTCTGTTAACAGATTTTTCTGTGTTCCCTTTCCATATATCCGATTTGTGTCCATTGATTCTTTCCCACAGGTCATAACTCCGGTCATCTGAAGAAGGGGGCGGTGCCCACGAAAGCTCATGATCCCATCGACATGTTTTGTTAATCTATAAAATGCTACCAGACCATTAGGTTTTTTTTCTGTAACAGACTAACTTGGCTACCCTCTGAAGCTCAGCGTCCCCAGGCACTGCAGCACTGTCTGCATGAGGTGGGGAAGGCTGGGTATGACTCACTGGGGCAGTATGTTCAGTTCTCATGTTCCAGGACCAGGTGACAGCAAATAACACCTTGGGCCTGGAGGCAGGACAAAGCAGGAGGCGGGGCTGCCTAGGGGGCGGTGAGCAGTGGCTGTGAGTAAGTGAGTTTTTCGGCTGCCTCATGGAGAGGGGAGTCTAGCCGGCCAGTCTGAGCTACTCTGTGTCCCTGTGAACCAATAAGCCTTCTGTTCTATCTGCCGGTTGAGAGTCACGTCTGGCTGCGGATGGGGGTGCAGAGCCAGGGACACCCCCACACCCCATGACAGACCCGTGTCCTACTGAAACTGGACACAGGAGGTCAGGTTAATATTCTGACTGAACAAGATTATACGAGACTGAAATCGACACCCCAGCTGGGACCCCCAAGCCAGAAGGGGTTGGCTGTTCCGCCTGCCTATGGGGCCCTCGCTGGGACTATCATGATGTGTTGGCAGGGCTGGGGGGGCTTGCAGGGTGAACGCACCATCCAGACAAGCAGGCCCATCTCTCCATGCTGAAAGGTGCAAACTCCCGGCTGAGCTGCAAGGATGGAAGCAATTCAAGTGATACGGGAATGGAGGGGCCAGCAGAGTGGGTGAGCTCCCAGGTCGCTGTGGGGGAAAGCAATGGCCAGCGCCGCGAATACTTAGGTGCCAGAGACCTCAGCAAGCTACAGAATGAGAACCTTTCCCACTGCCAACTAGAGAAGAGATTCTGGCTCGAGCAGCTAATGCCCCGTGTTTCTGTGAATTGGATTCCAACGCGGGCTTTCGGCAGCTCAACTGATCTGAAGAAGGGTCACGGTTACACCCATTTAATACCCCGTTTGGAAGAGACGGATTCTTATGGTTCCTCTTCAGGGTTCTGTTCAGCACCCGCAGTGTGCCACCGATCAGCCAGGGGATTTATGGACGTATGAATGGTGGTGACACTGACAACATCCTCTGGGGCTGGCCAAAAGAGGCACATGACTGTAGAAGGTGGGAAGCCCTGGATGCTCCTACAGCTGCAAAGCTCAGACTAAATGAGGAGAAATGAGTTGGAGGGATTGTGTAACTGACCTCTGGGGGGTGGGGAGGGAGGATGTTTTTTCCAACAAAGGTGTCAGACCTGAGAAGAGAAAAATTTTAGCCATTGACGTCACACCATGTCCACCATCAACGTGACCCAGCAGTCCCTGGGAATGGTTAATTAGCTTGGAAAATTCACACCTACTCTCTGCTGAAGTAGCAGCTGCAAGAACATTCCTAGAGCAGGTGTTTCTGGCCAGGCAGTGGAATCTGGAAGGGCCCAAAAGCCCCTGACAATGTGATTGAGCAAAGTGCTCAATGGCAGCACCTTAAGGATCCAAAGAGTGATGCTGATGCTTGAGAAGTGACTGGGCCGTGAGTGTCAGGCCTGGCAAATCTCTGTTCCCTGCAGATGCACTTTCCGGAGCAGGGACTCTCACTGTGATACCAGAGAAGACTCTGGAACTAGAGATGCAGACCTAGCTAGATAGGACTGTAGAGTCAGTTCCTGTAGCCAAAGGGGGTGCTGCATTCATCATGAATAAACCAGATTATGAACAGGAGGCCACCAGACAACTCATCAACACCACATTCTATGGGCCACTTTTCTCCCATCCCTCTGAGGAATCCCTAAATAATCGACCCCGTCTGCTCAAGAAACTCCCTACTACAGCTCAGGTCCAAATCTATACAGAATAGCCCTGGCGGGGGCTCTGGGAAGGTGTTTATCTGCTATGGTGTTTATCCATGATCCATAAACCTGGAAATCCCAGCTGTCTCATCGTCTCAGGCATCAGCACCCTGGCATTAGGATTATCTGGCTATGTTGACTCTCTCCTCAGTCCATACGTGACCAGCACTCCTAGCGATCTTCAACCACCCCTGATTTCCTAAGTCACATGCACTAAGTGATGCAAGATGGGACGAAGGTGGGCAGCCCTTGGTGGGTAAAGAACAGGTTAGGAACTGTTTAGAAAAGCTAAACGTACACAAATCCATGGGTCTGGACTTAATACATCCGAGGGTACTGAGGGAGTTGGCAAATGTCATTGAGGAGCCTTTGGCCATTATCTTTGAAAAGTTGTGGAGATCGGGAGAGATCCCGGATGATTGGAAAAAGGCAAATGTAGTGCCCATCTTCAAAAAAGGGAGGAAGGACGATCAAGAGAACATAGGCCGGTCAGTCTTACCTCGGTTCCTGGAAAAATCATGGAGGGGATCCTCAAGGAATCCATTTTGAGGCGCTTGGAAGAGGGGAAAGTGATCAGGAATAGTCAACATGGATTTACAAAGGGCAAATCGTGCCTGACCAATCTGATTAGCTTCTATGATGAAGTAACTGGCTCTGTGGACATTGGAAAGTCAGTGGATGTGATATACCTTGACTTTAGCAAGGCTTTTGATATGGTCTCCCACAATATTCTTGCTAGCAAGTTAAGGGACTGTGGATTGGATAAATGGATGGTAAGATGGATAGAAAGATGGTTAGAAGGCCGGGCCCAGCGGGTAGTGATCAACAGCTCGATGTCAGGATGGTAGTTGGTTTCTAACGGAGTGCCCCAAGGTTCGGTTCTAGGACCGGTTTTGTTCAATACCTTTATTAATGACCTGGATAAGGGGATGGATTGCACCCTCAGCAAGTTTGCAGATGACACTAAGTAAGGGGGAGAGCTGGATATGCTCGAGGGCAGAGATAGGGTCCAGAGTGACTTAGACAAATTGGAGAATTGGGACAAAAGAAATCTGATGAGGTTCAACAAGGACAAGTGCAGAGTCCTGCACTTGGGACAGAAGAATCTCAAGCATTGTTACTGGCTGGTGACCAACCGGCTAAGGAATAGCTCTGCAGAATAGGACCTGGGGATTACAATGGATGAGAAGCTGGATATGAATCAACAGTGTGCCTTTGTAGCCAAGAAGGCTAATGGCATATTTGGTTGCATTAAGAGGAGCATTGCTGGCAGATCCAGAGAAGTGATTATTCCCCTTTATTCGGCTCTGGTGAGGCCACATCGGGAGTATTGTATCCAGTTCTGGGCCCCCCACTACAAAAAGGATGTGGACGCATTAGATAGGGTCCAACAGAGGGCAACCAAAATGAGTAGGGGGCTGGAGCACATGACCTATGAGGAGAGGCTGAGGGAGTTGAGTTTGTTTAGTCTGCAGAAGAGAAGAGTGAGGAGGAATTCGATAGCAGCCTTCAACTTCCTGAATGGAGGCTCCAAAAGGCTGGAGAAAGGCTGCTCACAGTAGTGATGGATGGCAGAACAAGGAACAATTTCTTGTTGCAGTGGGAAAGGTCAAGGTTGGATATTAGGTAAAACTATTTCACTAGGAGAGTGATGAAGCACTGGAATGGGTTACCTAGGGAAGTAGTGGAGTCTCCATCCCTAGAGATTTTTAAGTCTCGGCTTGACAAAGCTCTGGCCGGGTTGATTTAGTTCGGATTGATCCTGCCTAGAGCAGGGGGTTGGACTTGATGACCTTCTGAGGTCTCTTCCAGCTCTATGGTTCTATGATTCTATGCTTCCTGAGGAAACTACTGAGAATCAGTTATCTCCCTGAACACACCAGCCTGCCCCCCATGGCTGTATAAGCTCCTTACGCCAACAATCCCCACAAGGACTGACGACAGGCTGTCAGGAAAACTCTCTCCGCTGGGGCCCCGGCTCACCTGGCGGCTGTGACTTTGTCCTCCCCCCCAGCTATTTCCTGTTTGGGGACAATTTACACCTTCCAGTCAGCGGCACAGCCCTGGGCACCCACATAGCCCTGCAATCTGCCAACAATATGGCTGATCTTGGACAACGTTTCCTCAGCTCCCATCCCCTGTTGCCCCCTCTGCTTGTGCTGCATTATGCCATCTTCAGGCTATGGATCACGGGAAGAAGACCTTTGAAGAATTCCACGGGGTTTTTAACCCCACCATCAACCTCAGCCTGGATCAGTCCACAGAAGAGGTCTACTTCTTTGCCACTGCAGTGCAATTTAGTGATGGGGTCATAAAGTCCACCCTAGACTGGAAACCTACTGATTGCTATTCTTACCTACACGCCTTTAGCACCTACCCAGGACACATCACATGATTGATTGTTTGCAGCCAGGTCCTAAGATTCAACTGGATTTGCTCCAGTTCCACAAATAGAAAAAAAAAAAAACCACCTACAGGATCTCTATCAGGCATTCTTAAAACTTAAATACCCACCTGCGGAAGTGAGGAAACCGGTTTTACAGAGCCAGACGAGTACCCAGATGTCAACTACTTGGTTTCTGTTCTTTCCACTTCAACTCATCTGATGAAGTGGGTCTTATAGTCTCCATGGGCATGTTTACGCTTACAAGAAGATCAATGCTCCAGGGGTCAATTTTTCTAGCATTCAATTTAATATGTCTAGTATAGACCCCTGAATCAAAACTAAGGCTAGCCCTGGCCAATGTCTGGTACTCCTCCTTCTGCCAGGAGTAAGAGAAGCCAAGGAGAGCATGCGCTCCTGTCGGCCTCCTGCAGTGTGGATGTCACCGTGGCTCTGCTAAATGTAAGCCAAATCCAGCTGTGCATTTTGTTTAGCCGGTGCTGTGTACCTTAAGCCAACTTGCCTGATCTACTATAGACAAGGCCAAGGCACCTCAAAACTGCTTGTTTTTAAAATCACAGACTAACACAGCCCCTCTCTAAGACTTCGTAGATAACAGGAAAGTGCAGCAAATAGGAGGGAAAGTGGGAAAGACGAGGTTGGTCCCCTTAGAGCAGCGCGAGCTGAAGGTGGCTGCAGCGATGAGCAGTCACTGCTGGAGTACAAGAGGTGGCCAAGGCTGCAGACGTGCATTTACAACACTAAACGGGGCGATTTTCACAGGCAGCAAGGCTGCGATTGCAACCGGCCTTTGAGGAGAAATGTGGCAGAGATCCAAGAGGGTCACTTCGGAACTGAGAAGGGCAAACAACGAGTACGGGGGGGGGAGGGGGTGTATTGCCTGTGGCACAGACCTGGCAGCAATCATGTGGAACTGAGCCACTGAGACCTCACCCAGCTCCACAAAGCATCAAGTGCAAATTACCCCGATCAAAGGGACTTGTGGAAAGGAATTCTTCTCCCTGGACCCCTGGCATTTTTATAAATCTCCTTCCCTCGGTAGAGGAGGATAGGCTCACCTGCACAGGGAGCACTGGACAGGGAGCACAAGGGCTTGGGGGCACCAAGCACCCCTCTGTCAAGGGCCTGGCTGCCTGGGTCTTGCCCACCTGCTCAGGGTTGCTTGAGGTGGGCAGGCAGGAAGTTTCCCACCGGACAGAATCACAGGGACCTTGGAGAGTTGCCTTCCTGTGCCAGGTGGGGGGTGAGTCACTTACCAGGGTTCCCCGGGTGGTGTTACTTTGGGGGCTGAGCTGTGTGCAGTGCTGGGTGCTGGATCTTGGCAGCTCAGACACAGACCCAGCTAGTAGCCTGGTTCTAGTCCAATGCCCAGCAGGGCTCAATGGCCTTTCTTTGCACAGCTCCAGAGACAAATGAGAGCAGAAGAGGAGCACGCGGGACGCCAGCGACAGCATGAGCGAGAAGAAAATGAGAGGCAGCGCCAGTGGGAGCAGTTCCGCTATGAGCGTGATTCAAAGGAGAGGGAAAGGCAATATCAATATGAGCTCGAGATGCAGAGGCTGAAGGTAGGAGAAGCTGCCCCAGCTACCTGTCCTGGTGGGTGGCATCGGTACCAAACCACTGGCTCACTTGGGGAAGGGGAATCACGCAGCCATGGGCCTACATGCTGTTGCTATGGGGAGTTGGTTGAATGGGGTGGGATGGGGCCTGGTGGGAGGCTCCGCTACTGTCTGCGACAAAGACCTGGAACATTTCTAGCCTCGCGGGAAGAGAGTTAAAGGGATTATTATGAGTGAGGGGAACAAGATGGTTGTAAAAGTTACACTGATCCCCATAACTTCTAGAACTTATTGGGGAGGGGGTTCAGAGAAACAGGGGCATGGCCTGTGCGGAGGCTGTCACCCAAATTCAGGCCGTTTACAGAACTGGGGAGCTGTCCTGGGCCCTGCATTAATGGGGATAGAACAATTCCCCAAAGGCTGCTTCTGCCCCAGGCCCACCGGCCTGACCGGAAGCCCTGGCTGAGAGACAAACGGCCCAGAGACACAGCCAGGGTGGGGCCAGGGGATACCTGTATGCACAGCCAGCCTGGGATGGACTGGAGCCCTGACAGAGATGGGATGGGAGCAGAGGGCAGGGGTGGCACAGCAGCAAGCCCCACCCTGGGGGAGAGACCCACCTCCCAGCAGCCCAGGGACAAGTGGGCTGAAGGTCTCTGCTGTGAGTGACCAGCAGGTTGACTGTGCCCAGGATTGCCCTCCCCACCTGCTGGCCCAGCGCACAGCTGGTAACACCACCTGCCACCTGGTGCCCACAGTTACCATGTGACTGAATCTCCGGGGGCCAGTCCCACGACAGAATCTAATGTTCATGCTGAGTTGTGTCCTGCTCCGACCAACACGCACCGAGCCACCCAGAGCACAGGGACTGGGAGAGAGCCACCGTCACTGGCAGGCAGCGGGAGGGGTGATACGGAGAGACAGTCGCTGCAGGGAGGGATTCTGGGACAGCTGAGCTGACAGTGAAGCCCCACAGCGTGAAACCCCATCATGAAAAGGAAATGTGGGTTAATGGTCCCGGGGCAAAAGCCTTCACTCACCTACAGCTGAATTTCTAAACACCCCGGGAAACCTGCCTCCCCAGGCTCCCAGAGTTCTCTCGGGATCAGGGTGCACGTGGAAAAGCAGGTTCCAGTGAGAGCGTGTGCTTAGACTTTCCAAAAACCATTGCCAAGGTCCCTCCCCAAAGGGTCTTCAGCAGAGAAACCAGCCGTGGGGTAAGAGGGAAGCTCCGCTCATGGACTGGTACCTGGTTATAAGAAAGGAAGCAAAGGGGAGGAGTAAATGATCAGTTTTCAGAATGGAAACAGGTAACTAGAGGTGTTCTGAAAAGCTCTGTACTGGGACCATCCTCTTCAACAGTCATCAATGTTCGGGAGAAAGGGGGAAACAGGGAGGGCGCAAATCAGCAGATGATTCAAAGCTACTGGAGATAGTTACATCTATGGCAGGCTGCTAAGAGCTACAAAGGGATCCCATAGAAGCAGGTGACTGAGCAACCAAAGGCAGCTGAAATCCCTCTGAGCAGTGCAGAGCAATGCCGGCTGGAGCACAGAACAGCGTCTGCACACACAGACTGGGGAGGTCCAGTGTGGCTGTCACTGCCCCAGAGAGGGACCTGGGAGTCCCTGTGGAGAGTTCTCTGCAAACATCCACTCGATGGGCAGAGGCAGCCAAACAGCGACCAGGCTGCTGGAATCCTCTAGAACTGGCGAGACAAAGGACAGGGAGGGTCTTGCTGCCTCTGTATAAATCCATGGCAGGCCCACAGCTGGGATCCTGCCTGCAGATTGGGTTCCCCATCTCCAGAGAAGGGCACCGGTTGGACCCCCCGAACCTGGAGTCTCTGATCCAGCAAGATCCATGCTCCAGCAGGACCACAGAGCCCAGCACAGGGAGGCCTGGCCACGGGGCAGGAGCCTGGTGGGGGGCTGTGTTATGTGGCTCAATTTCTTTTAGACCCAAGGGAAACCAGTACAGGCTAGGGCTACGTAACCACTTTCTCATTTATTGCATGCTTTAAGCAGTTAATACAGTTGTTTAAGTTTTACAAGCCTTAAAAACAATGTAAACCTTAAATGCTATAAATTCTAAAGCAAATAATACAGCGCAAAGCAATGCAAAAGCAGTTACTGAAAGATCTACTATTTACAATGATAAAGCCTAATTCACTTACACCTCACCCGTATGCTACCTACAATGCCAGGCAAGAGGGCGTGGTTCAGTCTGTTCCCACCCATAGGAATGCCACCACTGACCTGGCCATGTGAAGGGCCTAATCTCTTCTAGTTACCTGGAGCAGGACGTGTGGGTCAATCCTGCCCATTCCCTCCCATCGAATGTTCTTACTAAGCCCAATTTATAGCAAAGTGAGACTTGGTCGTTCTAATAAGATCTACCAATAGATCACATGTTGTGTAGGATACCTGCAATGCCCAATGCCCCTATTTGGGGAACATCGTGCTGCTCAGGATGTTGCTACTCTGTGTGCAGTTGTCAGTTTCGTGGCTACATGTGTACTTTTTGGTTGTCAGAACAGAAGTACCGGTGCAAGGCCGCTTGGCCTGTGTTCTTGACCTGGTTTCCTGTACCAGGCTTACCCTGCATTGTTATGCAAAACGATTCCTGACTCTCAGGCCCTGCCTGTGTGTTTTGTCACACCACGCTGAGACAGGCCAGAAATCCACACTTTGGACAAGGCAGACTTCGTTGGTTATTGCCAAGGCAGGGTAGTGCAGGCTCCCGCACAGGTTGGCAACTCCACCAGGAGCTGGGGTGACACGGGCGGGCAGCACAACAGGGAGATCTGTCCCAAGAAGCTGGGCAGTAGCAGGGAGCCAACAGTGGCTGTGTAGCTCCGTCCCGGCAGCAGCAGGGCAGCGTAAGCTGGAGAGCTCCAGTCCGGGCAGCACCAGCATCTAGGCAGCAGCGGGGTGGGATGGAGCCCTAGCGATGGGGTGGGGGGGCAGTGATTTAGCATGGGGCAGGCGGGAAGAGACCCCCCTGGTCTGGCAAATCCCCTTGTTTGGGACCAGTCAGGCCCTGAGGCTGCCAGAGCAGAGAGGTCCAACCTGTCCTGGTCTTGGGAACGGCTCAGAAAAGGACCCAGATGATTGGGGGGAGGGAACAGCTTCCGCGGGGGAGGGATGAATCTGACTGGGGTGTTTGGGTTCCTAACGAGACGCCGAAGGGGGGTGTGAGCGAGGGCTGTAACACCCTGGCGGGGGAGGGGAAAGTGATTAAGGACGAGTCGTTTGCTCCTTCCCATGAACACGAGAACTAGGAGCCACCAAATGGAATGGACGGGCCGTAGGTTTAAAGCAACCCAAAGGGACACTCAGTCAGTCTGCGGGATCCCCTCGCCAGGGGATGTTGTGAAGGGCAAATTGATACGGGGATCAGGAAAAAGAATTCAGTGAGTTCCCAGAGGACAGGCCCATGGATGGCGATTGGCCAGGGTGGGATGGTGCCCCTAAGTCAGGGGTGGGCAAAAGCCTCTGAGAGGGTTGGATGTGACCTGTGTAGGGCTTTGATCTGGCCCGCGAGGCAGTTTCAGCCCCTTACTCCCTAGTGCGTTGCTTGGAGCAGGAGAGGGGCGAGAACCCTTCAAACTGCTTCTATTTAAAGGGCTGGCGTTTCCCCTGTGACTTGTCTCGCAGCTGCGGGAAGGTACAAGCCCTTTAAATACAAACAGCTGAAGGGACTAGGGGGTCTCTGGCTCCCTAGCAGTGCGCTAGGGGCACCGGAGCTGAGAGCCCTCTCAGCTGTTTCTTTTTAAAGGGCTCTTGTGCTCCCCAGCTGCTAGGCAATGGGGTTGCCAGACAGGCACAGGGAAGGTGCCAGCCCTTTCCATAAAAGCATTAAAAGGGCTCGCAGCTCCCCCACCTCTAGTGAGTTGTTAGGAAGCCAGAGATGTGAGTGCTTTTAACTGCTTCTATTTCAAGGGCTTGTGCCTGCCGGGCAGCTGCCAGGCAACAGGTTAAAAAGGAGGGGCTGGCTTTGTTCTCCTCTCCTTTCACATATGTGGTGGACAATGCTCCAAGGCTTCAGCTTCACTGCAAGCTCCTCCCACAGAAAATATGCTAATGAGGGACTCAGTAGCATGAGTCACAATCTCGTTAGTATATTTCCCGCCATTTCTTTCTGCACAAGGGGTTTTTGCACAAAAAGAAGCAGTGGGGACGGGGGGAGGGGGAAGTTGTGCAAAATCCATCTTTTGCAGAAAATCCTTATGCCTGACCTGGGGCCTGCAGGATCTAACCCTGGTGAAATGTATCCATTCCATGGGTTGGATACTGCCAACCACTGATGTAACTAAAAGTTTAGTGTTAGGCTACGTCTACACTGGCACGATTTTCCAAAAATGCTTTTAACAGAAAAGTTTTCCGTTAAAAGCATTTTCGGAACAGAGCGTCTAGATTGGCAGGACGCTTTTCCACAAAAGCACTTTTTGCGGAAAAGCGTCCATGGCCAATCTAGACGCGCTTTTCCTCAAAAAAGCCCCGATCGCCATTTTCCCAATCGGGGCTTTTTTGCGGAAAACAAATCTCTGCTGTCTACACTGGCCCTTTTGCGCAAAAGTCTCTCAGAAAAAGACTTTTGCCCGAACGGGAGCAGCATAGTATTTCCGGAAAAGCACTGACAATCTTACATGAGATCGTCAGTGCTTTTCCGGAAATTCAAGCGGCCAGTGTAGACAGCTGGCAAGTTTTTCCGCAAAAGCAGATGATTTTGCGGAAAAATTTGCCAGTCTAGACATAGCCTTAGTGTTGTAGTTATTACAAATGTTACAACTGTTCTCAAAACATTAGTGTTATTATTACAAATTTTACAAGTGTTGTCTTCTATGATAATCTTTGGATAATGTTGTATGTAGTTAGTTATTATTATTAAAGTGCAGTGACTTCGCTGTGTAAAAAACATATGGGCATCTTTTTACAGCACATGGACTGCCTGTGATGGTCTGGGTACCGCTGAGGGTGTCTGCTCAGGGCGAATTGCTAAAAACCAGGGCTCCGTACAGCCCCTGACTGGAGACCTTTCCCAAACAGGCCACAAACTAGAAACACCAAGAGCTTCGGCTGCCAATCCAGCCAGCAGGAAGCCTCCTCACGAGCTAAAAAAAAAAAAAAAAAAAAAAAAAAAAACCCAACTGACCCCCCAGCTCTCCCGGTGCCACAATCACCCCCGGACCTACACACAGATGAGGGGTTATAGAACCCAATCTCACCTACCCTGAACGGGTTCTTCCAAAGAACCAGCCACAAATTCCCAGTAAATTTACACTTCAGACTTTACCCACAAGATCACACTGGGTCAATCCTTTAGAATCTAAAATCTAAAAGTTCATTACTAAAAGAAAGAAAAGGTGGAGAGTGAGGTTGTTAAGGAGAATACGTTACATGCACCAATCACCCAGTTCTCAATGCAGGCTCTCAGCACAGATGTTACAGCTGCTGGCTTAAAAGTCTCTGGTGCACATCCTTAGTCAGGATGCGTTCACGATTCTTCCCAGCTCTCTGTCCCTCACAAGGCTGCATCTAGAATCAGTAGCAGAACTGAAGACAAGATGAAGTCCGCATCATGGCGTAATATATCCTTTCGTGGTAGCTTCCAAGCTGGAGCAGGTCACATGGCCCAGTGACCTATCCCTGTGTCCCATGTCAGCGGTCATCAGATAGTAGCTGGTTTGCAGGTTTCCAGACACATTCCTCAGGTGTATTGGCCACCTTGAGAGCCATTGTCCTTAGGGCCTTGCTAATTAGCATACTCATTGACTGACTAATCCTTCTTTATAACAGGAGGTCCAGGCCATTGCTCTGTCTCAGGAAGAGAACATTCACAATTCCAGCACAGAGCCTGTATTCATAACTCCACATACAGACATCACACAAGTACATGAATAGCATACATAGAATTAGTCGAACATTGGCTTACAGGTAGTTCGGAATAGGAAGCCTAATCTGAACTACCTAGTTCGTGCCGCGTGTAGCCGCGGGCACGGAGTCCGAACTAGCGGACATTTAAAAATGGCGGCGCCCGGCAACATGCAAATGAAGCCCAGGAAATTCAAATCCCGGGCTTCATTTGCAACTCCGGTTGCCTACATTAACCACCCTAATTCGAACTAGGGTGGTAGTGTAGACATACCCCGTGTGAGCAGAGGTTACAGTGAGTCACGATGCTCCTTTGTGGCCAGGGCGTCCATGTGCACCCAGCCAGGACAGCCCCTCCAGGCTGCTGGGTGTCCAGATGCACCTGGCCCTGCTCCAGCTGCAGCCCCCTCTGCCCACAGCTCCTGCTGCCACAGTGCGTTTGGCCGGGGGGACATGGCTGCTGCCTCCATCAGCCCCTCCCCCCTCCTCTGCCAACCCCCTGCCAGGCGCCAGGGATACATTCAGGCTGGGGCAGGGAGGAAGGTTCCTGCCTCTCAGAAGGTCTGGAAAGGAGCTGGGGACACAGGACTTGACTCATTCCAGTGAGAGCGGGACCAACGCCTGAGTGTGGGGGTGACAGACAGGGTGAGGGCAGGGCTCAGCAGCCCTGGATTCATTGCTGGCAGAGGCCTTGTGCTCCCAAGATTCATGCTTCAAGGCTTCATGCAGCCAGCAGCAGGGGAATTCACTCCCTGTGCCCTGGAACATTTATAAATCCCCTTCCCTCGGCACAGCAGGGTGAGCACAGCTGCACAGGGAGCACTGGACAGAGGGAGCCCGGCCTTGTGGGCACCAAGCCAGGCACTGTCAAGCACTTGGCTGCCTGGGTCTTGCCCACCTGCTCAGGGTTGCTCTAGGTGGATCAGGCAGGACGTTTCCCTCCAGACGGATTCGCAGAGACCTTGAGGGGAGTTGCCTTCCTGTGCCGGGTGGGGGGTGAGTCACTTCTCAGGGTTTCCCGGGGGGTGTTAATTTGGGGGCTGAGCTGTGTGCAGTGCTGGGTGCTGGATCTTTGCAGCTCAGACACAGACCCAGCTAGTAGCCTGGTTCTAGCCCAATGCCCAGCAGGGCTCAGTGGCCTTTCTTTGTGTAGCTCCAGAACCAAAAGAGAGTGGAAGAGGAGCTCATGGAGCGCCAGCGCCAGCGAGAGCAACAAGAAAAGGAGAATCAGCGCCAGCAAGAGAAGCTCCAGCGGGAGTTTGAGGCAAAGGAGAGGGAAAGGCAACGTCAACATGAGCTTGAGCTGGAGAGACTGAAGGTAGGGAAGCTGCCCCAGGTACCTGTCCCTCTGGGTGGCATTGGTACCAAACCACTGGCTCACTTGGGGAAGGGGGATCACGCAGCCATGGGCCTACATGCTGTTGCTGTGGGGAGTTGGTTGAATGGGGTGGGACGGGGCCTGGTGTGAGGCTCTGCTACTGTCTGCGACGAAGGCTTAGGGGGTTCCGAGCCCCACGGGAAGAGAGTTATGGGGAGTACGAGTGAGGAGAACAAGTTGGTTGCAGAAGGTACACTGAGCCCTGGAGCGTCTTGGAGAAGTTCTTGAGGGGTTCAGAGAAACAGGGCCATGGCCTGTGCGGAGGCTGTCACCCAAATTGGGGCTGTTTACAGAACTGGGAGCTGTCCTGGGCCCTGCATTAATGGGGTCAGAACAATTCTCCAAATGCTGCTTCTGCCCCAGCCCCACCGGCCTGACCGGAAGCCCTGGCTGAGAGACAAATGGCCCAGAGACACAGCCAGGGTGGGAGATGACCCGTATGCACAGCCAGCTTGGGATGGACGGGAACCCTGACAGAGATGGGATGGGAGCCAGCCTCAGCCCATGAGAGGCCCCAGCAGGCCAGAGATCTAGACACAGCGCGGGCGCCCTGAGCCCTGGGGCAGAGCTGGGCACAAGTGATGTGGGAACCCAAGAATCTGTCGCCCTCGTCTCCCAGGGATCTCTGCCCTCATCAAAGTGGCTGGGTGTGTCACTAGCCAGCACAGGAATGGTGGGTGCTTCAAGTCCCGCTCAGCAAAAGGGGAGGCCGGTGGCTTTCCTGTGGCCAGTGGCCACATGGGGCAACTCTTGGCTGTGCAGCGCGGCCTGTGTCTGACGCGCCGAGCGTCCCTCCCCCCTTCACCGCCGGGGGACACGAGGCTTCTCCGGGCTGAGACGTCCCCACGAGGGCGGATTGTGTTACGGGGCTGGTGTTTCTCTGGGGGAGGCCGGGGGAGGACTCTGTGGGTGTCCGAGCTGCACCCACCCTGCGACGCAGCCTTCGTGCTGGGCTCCTGCCACCCCCTGCACCCCAGAGAGTCACCCCTTCGCCAGAGAGACGCAGCGGGCGGGTCTGAGCGGAGCCTCCGCGGGGCCTTGCCAGGAGCGCCCACGGAAAGGTCTGTCAGCCCCACAGGCCCCACAGCACCTCAGTCAGCCCCTCTGGGAGACCAACCCCTCCTGAGCTGTGCCTGGCCGGGCTCCCGCTGCCCCCAAGCCAGATCTGGCCACACCGGCCGTGTCGGGGGAGACGAGGGGGCTGACAGCGTCTGCTTCCTTCTACAGAGAGAGAATCAGAATCAGGATCAGGGAAGCAGGTGCATCCTGTCCTGAGCCGGGCCGGATCCGCGCCGAGGGGCCTGAGGAAACGCTCCGACCAGTCCTGGGAGCGACGCTCACCCAAGCGCCACAACCCGCTGCCGGGCTCTGGGGGTCGCTCTGTGCTGATCGCCCGGGTGCCGCCCGCCCGCCCTGCCCCACAGAGGCTCTAGGGTGGGGGCTTTCCCTGCTGGGGTTGCCGGGAGATTAAAGCTTCCTGAGCACCGAGCCGTCGCCTCTGCAGTTTGTTCCCTGCTGCCCCTCGCGCCGACCCCGCCTGTGGCTCTGAGCGGCTGGGCCCCGCGCCGGCGTCTGGCCTGCTCTGTGCCCAGCTCCAAGGCAGGCGGGGCCCCGGGCCGGCTCCTGACTCTGGGATCTGGGGAGTCTCCTCACTCTCCAGCCTGCGCCCGGCCCCTTGCTGAGGGGCTTTTCCATCCCCACCCAGTGCCCAGCACAGGCCCCTTCCTCAGCCCTCGGGACACACGCGACCCCCCGGCTCAGGGTCTGTGCCCCACGGGCTGCTGGGCATCGGGGGGATGTCCCCAGGGCCACTCCCACCCAGTGCTGCCAGGGGGGTGCAGGGCCTCACGAGAGCTGGGCACCAAGGGGGGTTTCCATGGGGGGCGAGGGGGTCAGGAGTCAGGGGTTGGATGCCACGGGTGCAGGATAGTGGGGGGGTGTCTTTAGGGGCAATGCAGGGGCAAGGGCCCATTTAGGGAGGGCGGGAGGCTGGGATGGGTGGGGCTCAGGACAGGGGATTGGGAGGGGTGGGGAAATATTGGAGTACGGACTCCTTTCGGTAGGGTAGGAGGCTGGATGGGGGGGGCTTAGGGCAGGGTGTTGGGGGGAGTGTAGGGGCAATGCAGGGACAAGGGCCCATGTAGGGAGGGCAGGAGGCTGAACCCCCCTTTCTCCCGATCCATACCAGGACACCGCTCGCTCCCCCTCCCGTCCCATCAGTCACAGGGGATGCGTGAACAGGAGCCGGCATGAGGCCATCCCTGCTCTGCCCCTGCTCCCCGGCGGAAGGGAGTCGCCGGCTGCTCCCCTCTCCCTGCCAGACCGTGGCGGGAGGGGGACTCAAGCAGCCTCCAGCACGAATCTCTGGATGGGGGTGTCAGTTCTCCCTCCCCAGATGGTGACTGCGGGTAGCCAGGGCGCACTCAGGCCAGTCCCAGTTGTGGCTGGGGGACCTGGCTGTGACTGGGTCCCTGCCCCTGTCCCGGCCCTGGCCACGTGCACCCCCAGCTCCTCCCAGGTGCCCCTTTCTCCTGCCCACTGCTCAGCGCCAGCCTGCACGAGAGACCCGGGACCAGCAGGGGGCAAACCTACCTCCCCACCCGGCCCAGCTGGCTCTTACCGGAGAGGCAGCGCCCTGACCATCCCCTCTGCTGCCGCTTTGTGTGTCTGTGTCTCGCACGCACCTCCCACCAGGTTCTTGTGCTGTGGTCACTTCGACACACATCTGCAGAGGTTTTTCTGGGGTGGTGTATATTGTACCGAGATCTTTGCTGGCCGTGCACCCCTGCTCATGGCCTTGACGTGCTGCACAGAACAAAATTCATTCCACACCAGGCTGGGAAAACGAGAGGGGATTGGCTAATGGTCGGCTGGCCCCTCCCTCCGAATGGCTGAGCCTGCGGGATTAATGACATGGAGCCTGCGATGCTTCTCTGGGGAGCAATGACTCGAGGAGAGGAGGATATTCCTCCCCCAAACTGCCCAGCCTTGTCAGTCATCACCAGGGGCTCCCCACGGCCCGCCCCATCAGTCACACACACACTCCAATGGGACACCAGACCCTGCCCGAGCAATAGATGCCAAACCTGCTGGTGCATCCCTGCTGTGCTGGTCAACACCCCCACCAGGCACCTGTCGCATCCTGGGATCCTACATGTGCCTGTCCCAAGGGCTGGTCACCCCCTCCAGTGTGCTAAGTGCACAGCGCCCTCCAGACTCCAGCCCAGGCACTTGGGCCCCTACCTCTGCCAGGCACTAAGAGCCAGGGGGCAGCAGAGCCTGGGTCTGTGCCCAACAGGCCACCAGTTAACTCTGCCATCGTGGGGAGTGAGTGGGGAGCCCGACCCATGCTGCCACCCCATGCCAGGCCCACTGCCCTCCCCTACAGGTAATCCCCCAGGCAGCCCTGGGCCCTGCTGCTAAGGGGGGACTGTCCCATCCAAAGGACAATTGAGTTGGTCGCTGCGGGGCCCCTAAAGCTCAGGGCATGGGATGGTCACCCCGAACCGTCCTATGGACGGGATGGCTCAGTCTGTCTGCTATCAAGATCCACAAACCCGGAAATCCTGGAGAGTCCATCAGCTCACAGAGTGGGCAGAGACCTCAGGAGGCATCAAGTCCAGCCCCCTACCCAAAGCAGGACCAACCCAACTCAACCATGGCTTTGTCCAGCCAGTACTTAACCACCCCTTTGGATGGAGATTCCACCTTCTCCCTAGGGAACCCAGCCCAGGAAAATCACCACCCGCCTAGTCAAATAGTTTGCCCTAATATCCAACCTAGATTTCCCCCACTGCAACTTGAGCCCATTGCTCCTTGTTCTGCCACCTGCCCCCACTGAGAACAGCCTCTCTCCAGCCTCTTTGGAATCCCCTGCAGGGAGTTCCAGGCTGCTCTCAAATCCCCCCTGACCCACTGCCAAGTGCTGGGGATCACTGGCACCCAGGGGCCCCGTTTTGAAGTCCGACCCATGTGGGTCCTTGTGGCCTGGCCCACTGCAGGGCCCCTCCCAGCAGACGGGTGACAGTGGTGGCCCAGGCCAGGCCCTGTGTGTCTGTGACACATAGCAGGTGTCCCTGGGCAGGGCTGGCCTTAGGCCGATTCGACCGATTCCCCTGAATCGGGTCCCATGACTAAGGGGGCCCCGCACCCTGAACCCGGAAGTGTGCCAGGCCATGGGCAGTGAGTTACTATTCAGAGCCGGGGGCCCTGCTCCAGCAATATGTGGAGCTGGGTCTCTCCCCCGGCTCTGCCTGGAGCGGGCCCCAGCCCCCCCTGATGGCCCCTCCCACGCGTCCTCCCACCCCGGCCCCAGAGCATCCCCCTCGGCCCCGGACCGTCCCTGCCATGCATGGCTCCCAGCAGCTGCTGCTTCCATGCGCAGCATTGTAGGTGGGCAGGGAGGATGCCCGGGCGTGATGTGACGTCACGGCCCGGGATTTTAAAACTCCTCGGAGCCACGTTGCAGGGTGTGGCTGGCTCCAGGTTTGGACTCTGGGGCCGGAGTGCAGACTTTGGCCCCGCAAAGTGGAAGGCAGAACGTAGGGAAGGGGCTTGTGCGGCAGGGGAGGGGAAGGGGCTTGTGCGGAGGGGGAGGGGGAGAGGTGGGGAGAGGAAGGGGCTTGTGCAGAGGAGGAGGAAGAAAGGGAAGACACCAAGAGACAGGGTGGAGGAGAGACAAATGGCAGGGGGCCAAGTGCAGACAATGAGGGAAAGGGCAGGAGGAGGTGTCAGTGGGAGGGGAACAGTGTGATGCTGGGAGGAGAGGAGAGGAAGGGCATTGGGGGCTAGAGGGGAGGTGCGGGAGAAGGCTTGAAAGACGGGGGTAGGCATGAGAAAGGTGGGAATGGAGCAAGTCATGTGTGAGGGCACAGAGGGACAGGAGGGGAACGGGGCAGAGAGTGGTGAGGGGGTGGGCATCAGGGCCTTCTTCCACCCTCCCCTCCTTCCCCTTTCCCCTCCCTAACCCCCCTTCCTAATGTAAAACAAAAACACCTGTTTTGCCAACAAAAATGTCTGTTTATTTCACAGAGCTGAGGTGGGGGAAGGGGGGAATGAGGGTGGGAGAGGGGAGGGGGAAACCTGGGAGGAGGGAGCTGGAAGGGGAGGCAAGGGGAGGAAGGGAAGGGAAAGCTCAGGGTTTGGGGTCTGGCTGGCTCTCCTGTCTCACAGCAGTGCGGGTGCGGGGGCGTCAGGGGGGAGTGAGTGGAGCAGGAGGAACAGGGGGGCAGAGGAAGCGGGAGGGGGAGCAGGGGTGGGAGGAGGAGCGAGAGCTGGGGTGGCCGCAGGGGCTGGAGCAGGAGGAGGCAGGAACCTGTCCACCAGGGTCTGGAGGTGGCCTTGGAGGGCACGGCCCTGCTCCTCCAGAGCCTGCACGCTCTGCTGCCGCAGCCACAGGTCCTCGCAGACCCAGTGCTCCTGGTTGCGGAGCTGCTGCCCCAGTAGCCACAGGTGCTGCCACTATTACTCCTCCTGGTTGTGGGTGCGCCTGCTGGCCTGAGTGCGGGTGGCTGGTCCAGGCGGGGTGGTGTGCCCTGCACTCGCAGGAGCAGCGGCTGTGGTGAAACAAAAGCAGTGGTCAGTTCTCCCTGGGGACACAGTGGGTGAAACCCAGCCCCCCTCTGCAAGGTGAGGACGGCAGGTGTCCACACCATCATGTCCTGCTATCCCCGGGAATTTGAGCTGGCCCAGGACTGCACCCCAGCCCCTTTGCTGCCTATAGTGTGGTGGTGGGGGGGGAGGGGAGATGTGCCCCGCCTCTGTGTAGAGGGGGCGTCTGGAGGGAGGGCAGTGTTCAGAGTCTCTCCCCGGAGTAAGGTCCCTGGGCTCCCCCTTCCCCCACCCTGCATAAGGGGACCGTGATGTCACTCACATGTGGAGTCCTCCCCGGCGTCGGATGAGGCTGCTGACGGGCTCTCGGGGATGGCTCGGGGTTCCTGGGTGCTGGGCAGGCTCCCTGCAGGCTCCTGGCTGCCGTCGTCCTCCTCCTCCTCTTCTCCTGTGTCGGGGCAGGGCACTCTGCCCCGGGGTCGATCATCACCTGGGGGGCACGGACCGTCTGAGCCCCCAGGATGTGGTCCAGGGCCTCTAAATGAAGGCAGGCCTCCGGGTCAGCCCCTGGTTGGGAGGCCCTGGCATAGGCCTGCCGCAGGTCTTTTATTTTATAGCGCACCTGCTCCTGGCTGTGCCTGTGGCCTCTGGTGGCCAGGCTGGCAGCCATGCGGCTGTAGATGGCTGCGTTCCTGTGCCTAGTGCGGAGATCATGGACGTTGGAGGCCTCCCCCCAAACCTCAATGAGGCCCACGATCTCCGCACTAGACCAGGGAGATGCCCGCCTTTTGCGGCCCCTGGCAGGCTCCTGAGAGCCGCCAGCCTGGTCCTGGGGAGCAGTGGAGGGCTGGGTGGCAGCAGGTGGCTGGCTTATGGTGTGCCAGGTGCAGGGTCTGCTGGCTGGATGCTGGCAGGCTGGCAACTGGCACAGGCACCGTGGCCAGAATCTGCCCTTTTAAGGGCTCCAGGGCTGGGAGGGGGGCAGAAGAGTTTTCCTGGTCTGGCCCAGAGTGGCCACCAGGGGAACCTGGGAAGGGCTAGCCTCCAGCTAGTTCTACTTAAGTGGCTACACAGCCCTTAATTTGAACTACTTAATTCAAATTAGGCGTTACTCCTTGCAGAAGGAGGTTTACCAAGTTCAAATTAAGCGCTCCGCTAGTTCGAATTAAATTCGAACCAGCGGTTTGCATGTATAGCCGCTATTAAAGTTAATTCGAACTAACGGCTATTAGTTCAGCTGAGCCAATCCTTTAGCATCTAACATCTAAAGGTTTATTACTACAATAAAGAAAAGCATGGGAGTAAGGTTGTTAAAGGATAGTACATTACATGCATCGAATCTCCCAGTTCTCGATGCAGGCTCTAGCAGAGATGTTACAGCTGCTGGCTTAAAAGTCCTTGTTGCACATCCTAGGATCAGGATGGGTCCACAGTTCTTTCCGGCTCTTCGATCCCTGCAATGCTGCCTCTGGGATGAAGGGCTGAGCTGAGTACCAAGATGGAGTCAGCCACATGGCCTATTTATCCCTCCTTCCTGGTCTCTTCTTGGCTACAGCAGGTCACCTGGCCCCTGGCCTATCCCTGTGTTCCCTGCCGATAGCCCCTAGGGATGAGTCATCACTCTTGAGGTGTGTCCTTGGCCTATAGAGGGCTATTGTCCAGAGCTTTGCTTGTTAGCATGTCCATAGGCTGAGCTGCTTTGCCCATAGTTCAACCACATGCAGAGAAATATTCAGTATCCACACAGATTACAGATTCCTAACTCCACACACAGACATTATACAATCACATGACTAGTGTACATAGGATTAGCAGACAGTAAGCGTCTATTCAACACCCCACATGGCCCCCTTTTATACCATTTTTGGGGCCAATACCCCCACCTATGGATGCAGCAGTGATCTGGCTGCTTCCCTCAAATTCGGTAACGTGACACTAGGGTATGTCTACACTGCTACCCTAGTTCGAACTAGGATGGCTAATGTAGTCATTCGAACTCCTCATTTCAGGAGGAGTAACGGTAGTTCCAATTAGGAGCTTTAATTCCAACTACCTAGCCCGTGCCGCGTGTAGCTGTGGGCAGGGAGTTGGAACTACGGGGCATTTAAAAATGGCAGCGCCCGGGAACATGCAAATGAAGCCCGGGATATTTAAATCCCGGGCTTCATTTGCAAGTTCGAATGACTACATTAGCCATCCTAGTTCGAACTAGGGTGGCAGTGTAGACATACCCTAGATACTTGAAAGCTGCTCTCATGTCCCTTTTTGGTCTTCTCTTTTCCAAGGTAAACAAGGCCAATTCCTTCAGCCTTGCCTCATATCTCATGTTCTCTAGACCTTTCATCATTTGTGTTGATCTTCTCTGGACTTTCTCCAGTTTCTCCATGTTTCCTGAAATGTGGTGCCCAGAACTGGACATGATACTCCAGCTGGGGCCTAATGTAGATGGCTCATTCCCTGCCTAGGGGACGTGAGATTGTGCGGGTTAATTTCCAATCTTCCTGTTTATTCTTTTCCTAAGCCAGGAGGGCACGGTAGTTCTGTTGGGGCTCTGCAGGAAGGCAGCCCGCACTGCCCCTGCCTGAAACCTTGTGCAGGTGTTAAACAGCTGTCCAGCCCACCCTAGAGGTGACTGCATTTCAGCGTGCCTGAAGCAACACTGCACCAGCAATGGACAGGAGAATGGCTCCCGGGCATGGCTTGCTCGTGACTGCTTCAGTCCTGTTGATGGGCCTCAGCCTCTTTCCTTCCCCTCCCCCGCTTTGCAATGGGGCTGTAGACTCTGGGTGAGAGGGGTGGAGGCAGGCAGAGGAGTGTCCCTGCAGCAGATGTAGACACGTCTCTGTATTAATCATTCTCTCATTGAAGTTTTTAGCTTTGTAGTGAGTCCTTTTCCATGGAAACTTTGTATTACGTCTTGGTAGAATAGTCCCTAGGACAAGTGAGGCAGAGACTGTCCCTGTGGGGTGAATGAGGTGGGAATGGATAAGGCGGAAGGTGAGCACCTCTGGGCAGTTGCAAAGGTTGGAGAGGGGATGGAAGCCAGATCCAAGTTCAATGAGCCCTGGGAAGTGAGCCCATTGAAAGGAGACTGGACCTGTGGATGCCTTGGGGGTCAGCAGTAAGGGCCTGCTTTGGGAAGCCCCCTCTTTGGAGGTGAATGTGGCAGCATTGAGACACCCCCCAGAAGCTGGCAGACACTAACTGCAGATTCATGGGTTGGCTCTCACAGATCTTGCACATGCATAAGATGATAGATCTGCAGGAGGAGGGGCTGGAGGGGTCAGTTGCCCCTGGGCACCATGCTAGGGAGGCTCCAATTTAATCCCATTCTGCTCCCCCTGTCATCCCTCAGCTCACGTACCCCTACTCCGCCTGCCACCAGCAGCTAGAGCCTCCTCCCTGCCTCTTTGCTCCAAGCCCGACCCTCCTCCATCTCCACCGGCGGGTTAGTGCATGCGGGAGCCCGGCCCCAAACTGTAGGGGTTGGGGGAAGATGCGGTACAAGTTCCCCTCAGCTGTGCACCAGGTTTGGGGCCATGCCACATTGCGGTGGGGGGGAGGGGGCACAAATTTTTCCTTTGCCCCAGGGTGCATAACACCCTCGCTACGCCTCTGGTGGCACATCCCAACAAGCCACATGAACTCAGTACAGGTGCACAACACAAAATCCATTCTGCTCATGAGAGGAAACTCTTAGGTTATGTCTACACTGGCTGCTTCTTGAGCAAGAACATCTTGCGCAAGGGTTCTTGTGCAAGAAGCCTTGCGCAAGAACACGCCCACACTGCCATGTGCGAGCTGTGCTTTTAAGAGCATCCATGGCAGTGTGGACGCCTCTTGTGCAAGAAAGCTCCGATGGCCATTTTAGCCATAGGGTTTCTTGCGCAAGAAATCCCTGCCTAGCATCCACACTGCCCTCTTGCGCAAGAGAGCTTACACCTGTTAGAAAAGAGCGTAGCTCTTGCGCAAGACGCCCTCTCTTCCCATGCCGTACTGTACATTTCCTTGCGCAAGAGCAGGCGGGCAGTGTGGATGCTCTGTGGGTTCTTGCGCAAGAACGACTGTACTTGCGCAAGAAGCCGCGAGTGTAGACGTAGCCTTAGAGGGAAGGCTTCCCTCTTCCCCCAGCCTCTCTGCCCCCGAGTTAATGTCCCACACATTGGGTTAATGCAATTGCAGGATAGCTGCATGAGGGGGGTTTGGTGGGAGCCAAACTAATCCCTGTTTGTAGGAGGATGGTGGGAAAAGCCCTTCGAGAGGGGTGACATGACACCTTTTACTTCTGGTCTTCTGTCCATCTTGTCCCGAGCATGTTACCTCCAGAGGCCTGGCTAATGGGGGTCAGGGGGTGTGGCTAATGGGGTACCACCAAAACTTATACAAATCTGCTGGCCCCAGAGGAGAAGTGCATCGGATTTTTTTGTGCTCTGTTTTTTTGTTTTGTTTTTTTGCTCAACCAAAATTGCTGCGGGGCCCCGTTGAAATTATTCGAATTGGGCACCGCACTTCCTAAAGCCAGCCCTGTCCCTGGGAGAGGCTGGGGGTGTCCTTTACTCCAGCCAGGGGCTGCCACTGCTCAGGGGGGCTCTTGTCTCCACGGGCGGAGGAGAGGCTGGTGTTTCCACAAGAGCAGGTTGAGTGGGGGGGAGAGTCCCCAAGAGGCTGGTGTGAGCAACACGCCAGTGTCCTGCTCACTTAGTGCCCGCACCTCAGCCAGGGGAGTGTGCCACTGCCCTCGGCAAGGGCCCTGTGTGGCGTAGTGGGGGACTGTCTGCTTGGTAACCCAGTGTTCCCCTGCGCTGTGATGTGATTCCCACTGACACCCAAATGTGTATTAACCCAGACACCCAGGCCCAGCCTAACAAGATAACAAGTCTCTTCCAGGGGGGTGGGGCAGGGGGGAGAGACAAAGGAAGGGAGGTGGAACCCAACACCTGGATGGGGGGCAGGGCCTGGGAGGAAGAGTTAGTCTGCAGCTGGAAACATGATGGAGACAGTGTAGGGAGGGGGCTTGGAGACTTGGGGCTCACCCCAACTTAAGGGGCCTGGGGCATCCTAGCCCCCCTCCTATTGCCACTTCATGTCTATGCTGTGCTGTATTCTGGAAAATCAATAAACCCCTCTCTATTCTGCTGGCTGGCAGAATAGGTTCTTGCTGCTACGGGGTGCAGGATCGGGGGAACCCCGACTGCGTCATCACACCCTAGACCGAGCCCCATTCAGCTTCCTGGTGAGAGCGCGTGGACCGGGGCTGCCCTGCTTTGCCATCGTACGGTGTCTCAGAGGCTGCTGGGACCAGAGAGTGATGGGAGGGTCTCTGTTGGGGAGGGGACCAGCCTGGGATAGTGGGAGTTCCGGGGGAGCGTGTACACATGGAGCTGAGTGGTTCTTGCAGTGTCTTGGGCACAGACACCAACTGCAGTGTGTTGGGAGTCCAAGGGGAACAAGTATCTGCAATAGAGAGGTCCCTTTACCCCTTCTCCTCCTGGGTCGCCTGTTTCTTCTCTAACATCTGACATCAGGAACAGCATCCCAGGGGAGAGTCGTGCCTGATCCCCAGGTCTCGATGTATCACTCGGGTAAGTCTGACAGGCTCCGGCGCAGCATGCCACAGAGGGAGGGGAAGGGGGGGCGGAGCTGGCCGGAAGGGGGGCGGGAAGCAGAGCTGGGGAGGATCGGGGCTGTGGGGCTGGAAGGAAGGATGGGGGCCCGGAGGAAGGGGGAGGAAGCAGCGCTGGCGGAGGGAAGGAGGAGGGTGTCCGGGGCCGTGGGGCTGGCCAGCAGGAAGAGGGGCGGGAAGCAGAGCTGGGGGTGTCGGGGCCGTGGGGCTGGATGGGGGATGGGGCGGGAAGCAGACCTGGCTGGGGGTGCAGCCACTGGCCACAGTCGGACCCCAAACAGCTGCTTGCCACCACTTGCTCCCTGGCCGCGGCCCAGCTGAGTGGTGCTAGCACTGTGCCGCTCAGCTGAGCCCCGGTGGGACAGGAAGGGGGGCGGGGAGGTGATGTACACAGCCAGGGGGCGGGGCTGTGTATGTCACCGCCCCCCCTTCCGCCTCCTGCCGTGGCGCTGAGTGGTGAGCCCCTCAGCCGGGCCGCCATGGGGGCAGTGACATAGACAGCCGCCCGGCCATGTACGTCACCGCCCCGCCCCTCCTCCCCTGCGGCGGCCCGGCTGAGCGTGCAACACTCAGCCGAGCCGCCACAGACGGAGGGGAAGGGGACGGGGTGGTGACGTACATGGCCAGGGGGCGGGGCCATGTACGTCACTGCCCCCCTTCCCCTCCCGCTGTGGCACTCGGCTGTGTGCTGCGCCTCTCAGCCGGGCTGCCAGGGGAGCCAGCAGCGCAAGGGGGTGTTTGGGCTCCCCCGGGGTGGGAGGGGAAGGAAGGGCGGTGACGTAAACAGCCCCACCCCCCTCCCTCGCGGCAGCCCGGCTGAGCAGGCAGCACTCAGACAAGCACCACGGCGGGAGGGAAGGAGAAGGAAGGGGGGCGGGGAGAGACGGAGGGGAGAGAGAGGCAGGAGGAGGAGGAGAAGAGAAAGGAGAGTGAGAGGCAGGAGGAAGAAGAGAAAGAAAGAGACGGAGAGAGAGAGGAGGTGGAGGAGAGCTGAGAGAGAGGGGGGGAGGCAGTAGGAGGAGAGAGAGAGAGAGCTCAGGAGAGAAGACCTGAAAATCCCGTCTTATGACGGGCTAATTGGCTAGTTTTTAAATAAAATACTATGTGAAACACAAAAAGTTCCTGCATTCTCCTTATTCATGAGAAGAGCGGGGAACCTGTTTTGAGTCAGGGGTCACTGATCCACAGAAAAGTCAGTTGGGGGCTGCACAATTGAGATGCAAAAAAATAACTCCTTCAAAAACCTCCCAAGCCTCACTAATGTGGCCCTAACTGTGCTGGTGGGAGCAGGGGACATGGTACTGGGGAAGGGTGCTAGTGGGTGCTGGGGCAGGGGATGGGGTGCCAGTGGGGGCAGGGGACAGGGTGCTGCTACACAGCTGCATGATCTGCCATTGCTGCTCATGGCCGAAGCTCAGGAAGAAGCTCAACTTTTCTACTCCACCCCAGCCTTTCCCATCTCAGTAGGCTCCCCCGGGCCACTCCACATTCACCTTCTCCTGGGCAGTGAACTGAAGAACCTTGACTTCTCGGGAATAAAAGGGCTTCCGAGAGTTAACATGATAGACCTTAGGCTTAGGGTCAGGGAATGCTGTGAGGTAATTAACCTCCTCTGTGTGCTCTGGGACTGTGAATGATCCATCCCAGGATGCTTCTATCTTATTGGCCTGGAGAGCCTTCAACACCATAACTCGCTCACCTACCTGGAAGGATCGCTCTCTGTCACGGTCATCATACCAGGCCTTCTGCTCTTGCTGAGCGTCCTGCAGGCTCTTTTAGAGAGTCTAATGGTATCTTGGAGGTTGTGCACAAAAGCCAAACTGTTGGTTCCTGGAGGAGGGGGAGCCCCCTCCCATTGCTGCAAGGGACCCTTAACTTGGCAGCCATCCATCAGTTCAAAGGGCGAGAATCCCAAACTGGGATGTGGGACATCTCTCCAGGCAAACAGTCACTGCTGCAAAGCCAGGTCCCAGGCATTGGAGCATTTGTTCACTAATTTGTGTATCACGGCTCGCGAAGCCCCATTAAATCTTTCCACCTGCCATTTGTTTGATGGTGGCAGGGGGTAGCAACTAGGCACTCTGCCTCATGAGCTTCCCAGAGGCATTTCATGCCAGGAAGTTAGTCCCTGAATCCATGAGGATCTGAGGATCACTCTACCCGGCAAAGAGATCTGTTAGTGCCTGGCACACGTTCCTGGCCATAGAGAATAGTGATAGAGATGCAGCCGTGTTAGTCTGGTGTAGCTGAAACAAAAGACAGGGCTATGTAGCACTTTAAAGACTAACAAGATGGTTTATTAGGTGATGAGCTTTCGTGGGCCAGACCCACTTCCTCAGATCAAATAGTGGAAGAAAATCGGCACAACCATATATACCAAAGTGATACAATCAAAAAAAATGCACGCATGTGAAATTGACAAATCAAATTTTAGAACAGAGTGGGGGTGAGGGGGGAAGGTTAGTTTCTGTGAGGTAATGACATTAGGGGTGATAATTGGGGAAGCTAATTACAAAGATAGCTTCCCCAATTATCACCCCTAATGTCACAGAACCTCACAGAAACTTCCCCTATTATCACCCCTATGTCATTACCTCACAGAAACTAACCTTCCCCCCTCACCCCCACTCTGTTCTAAAATTTGATTTGTCAATTTCACAGAGCGCCAGAGCCACAGCATTGAGGGATCAGGGGCTCCCTGTTGAAAATGGACTCATCCACGTGCACTAAAATTACCCACTGGCTTGGGTGGGCTTGGAATTCACTTTGCTTCATGGGAGTGGGGAGAACAGCAAGTGGCTCAAATCTCATGGGCTGGTGCAGAGCAGAGGGGTGTGGCTGACACAAGGGGCTTTCCAAGCCGACGTGCCTCAGTAAACGTGCAACACACGGGGATGTGCAGAGAACTGGATGCCCGGTGAGTCGCAGCCCAGCCACTGGCTGGTCATGGAGACTGTTTGGGCCTGTCCCCTCCTCTCCGTCCGCGTCCTGCAGAGGCTACTGGGGAGAGTCGCCCTCCCCTGAGACCAGCACTTCTGACTGAAAAGCGACATGGGAAAGTACCCAAAGGCCACGTGCAGACTCGGGCTGCGCTTCAGAGACAGGCCCTTCCCCTCCAAGGGAGTTAGGTGCCTACCTCCCCCCTGGGGCTCCCAGCCCATCTTCCTGCCCTGCTGTGTTGCCCAGGACACCAGGCAATGGGGATAGGGCAGGGTGAGTGATGGGCGGCCTCGGGCCAGACCTGGATCTCCAGGGTGCAACACGTCCCACAGCTCCCATTGGCTGGGAACGGTGAACTTCGGCCAAGAGAAGCTTCAGGCAGCTGTCCCTGCAGAGTTGCAGGTAAATAAACACCTGGGGGCCTGCCAGAAGCTAACCCTGACAAACCACGTCTGGCCTGTGGGCCACTTAGACTCCTAGGAAGGGACCTTGAGGGGTCATTGAGTCCAGTCCCCTGCCCCCACGGCAGAACCAAGCATCCTCCACATCATCCCTCACACATGTCCTTCCAGCCGGCTCTTAAATGTCTCCAATGATGGAGATTCCACAACCTCCTCTAGGCAATTTATCCCAATGCCTACCCACCCCACAGCCTCCCCGGGCAATTTAAGCCCAGGATTCCTTGTCATATCTTCAGCGATGAAGGAGAATAATTGCTTTCTGTCCCCCCTATAACAGCACATTAGGTACTTGATCTCCATCATCCACTGACAGACATGGGCTGCTTCCACTTCTCTGGCATCCCAGTGCAGATAACAGCTGTGAGCCCCAGGCAAAGTCTCTGCAGCTCCACTCAGCTGCTCATCCCAGCAGTACCTCTGCCCCAGTGCCCCCGCTTCTCCAAGGGCCTGGGGAAGGAGAGCTGGGAGGGGGAGGGTGCAGATGGTTTGTCTGCAGGGACTCAAAGCAGGACTGTGTGGGATGTCATATGGAACATTTCCCGACAGATTACATGGCTTCTCCAGAACAGTATGCACATTGAACCTCTTTACATTGATGTGTAACAACAGCACATTGGTTACAAAAGTTAACATGAGTAATAGGAACAATTCCAGATCCAATGTATGTTGATAGCACTTTCTTTCCTGCCACATCTTTGGCTCCATACCATCATAATTTTGCTCCTTCAGGTGCAAGTTGCAAGTCTTCTTTGTCAAAGCAAGCTCTACCCTTCCCCCATGAGTGGCTTCAAAACCTGAAGCCTCTGGCCTAATAAAGACAAACAGCTGGCTGGATGCATCTTCTCGGCCCACAATAGCCATGAAATTCTCTCTCTCCTCCCACTCAGTGGGGTAACCGCAATAAACCATAGACTCACAAGTTTCTCCTCCTTCCACCTCCAACCTCTGTTTCCACATGGAACTAGATATTAAATTCCCTGATCGATTACGAGTGCCCACAGTGTCCAGAGATGGGGGCTTAACTGCCATCTCCTGCATCCTAGAGAGTAACCACACAGCTTTTCTGCTCTGCATACTTAGCTACAGCGTCCTCCTGAATATGAGACACACACTGTTCACCCTCACCCTCAACCTGGGCACAATCCTGTCCCAAACACACTGACCTCGCAGCAGGCTGGTCACATATAGTCTCTAGGTTACCACACTGCTCCATTTCCCTGGCTGTTCCCGCCTCATTTGAAACAATCAGTCCCTCTGAGACCTCTGCACAACCATCCACACTGGATTTCTCTAAACCCAAGTCAGTGGAGTCACTGCTATCAGACAAATTCTCTCTCAGGCACTGACACAAGTGCCTCACACAACAATCTGCTGCCTTTTACAGGCAGAGCTTTCTCCTGCATGCCTTCTCCAAGTCAGGCATTGTCACCTCTCTCAGCTACAGCAAACTGCTTGCTACCAGCACTGCCAGGACTCTCTCCCCTATGAGCTTCCTTAAGCAACAGTTCACCCTTCTCTGGCTCCGCAGCAGCCTTACGCTGATGAGTCACAACCAACTCCTCCTGCAATTCCTTTACTCCCTGGGTCATCTCTGGCCCCTCAGGTGGATCCACAGACAATCCCCTCTCAGGCACACAGACAGACTCACAAGTTCCCAGGTCAGAGATACCTTCTCTCCCTTTGCAGCTCTCCAGATGGCTGTAAACTTCCACGCAGTCATTAGGCACCAGAGTTAACACACCCTCATTCTCTCCGTGTGCCTGGGCTAAGGGGTCCCCCTAGTCCCTCAGAGTTACTCCCCCATCTTCCAGCAACACAGCAGCACCAGGCAAAACCTCAGCGTCACAACTGTCTGATCTCTGGGGTTCTGGCAAAACACTGACTGAATCTACCCAAGTCACAGCATCATTCTCCCCAGCAGACACAAACCTTGGGCCGCCCCCTTTCTGGGCCTTAGCTGTATCCAGATCTAACTCGGGGGCAACAGACCGCTCTCAGCCATCACAGGCTGAGGTGCACATTCCTCAGACAAAGGAAGAAACTCTTCCCCACGCACATACAGACAACCAGAGACAGTTTCTCCTTTGTCCCAATACTTCTGGCTATTCTCAGGCATGCAGCTAGCCGCTGAGACAGCTTCCCTTACTGACCCACTGTTATTTCCACCCACCAGATTGCCAGCTTGCACACACTGTGCTTCTTCACACAACTCATTTTCAGTTTGTGCAGGTTCACTTTTACAAACCTCATCCACAAACAACTCCTCATCCTCCATAACTTGATCTTTTTCCTCAAATAACACTTCACTCTGGCCAGCCATTCCAGACTGCCCCAGAGACACATTCCCCTGATTTCTGGGCTCTTCCTGCCCTGTTCCCGATTCCAGCCTCACCTCTGAGGCATCAGACAGGCCCCTCAAACCCTCACTCACAGGCCCCCAGCCACCTACCTCAGGCCCATATTCCTTCCACCACGGTCTGGTTACTACATTACCTTGGCAAGGTACATCCACCATGTTATTCCCCGCTAAGACCTCAGCCAGGATCAAGTCCTGGACAGCCACCAACACTTGCCTGCTGAAGTCCCCCCACTCACTCAAGAGGGACTTTAGCCACGGGCAGGCTCACCGAGTACTCAGACAAAGCCATTATCATTACACTTTTCCCGGGCACCATGTCCTCCGGTCTCACCAGGTGTCCCTTGACTATTGTGATGTCCAAGCCAGTGGCTCGCCAGCCCCTACATCCAACTCCATTGACCTTTGCCTCCCCCATAAACTTCTCACTTCCCTTCCATGCCTCAGTCCTGACATACCAGGTGAGCTCACTGCCCCCGGCCCCCCACTCAACCATAGGTTACAGTGTTAACATTAGCCACTGCAGTGCTCACATCTGGACTCAGAGTGGCGTCTGAAGCGTCGCTGGGGTCTGTGAGCCCTGCACGTGTGCACACTGTACCTGAATTGGTGCTTATGGAGTGGCCAGGAGCTGCTGGCCTCAGGCTGCTCTTTAGGTCTGGACAGTCAGGCCTTATATGGCCAAATCTGCCACAGTGATAGCACTTGGCCTGTTTATCCTTGGGGAGGGCACCCCTGCTTTCGGGGCTTCTCTGAGTCCCCTCGATGGACTCAGGGCTGGGTCTGCTCCGGAACCCCTCCCTCTGTCTAAACTGGGGGGAAAGGTGCTGACTCTTCCCAAGGGGTCTGTGCCCGTCCCGTGCCCTGTTTAGGGTATGGGCATCTGCAATCTCTGCAGCCCGTAGGACCGACTCAGGCTCCCGATGACACACAGTTGCCCTGACCTGGTCAGAAACAACATTCAGAAACTGCTCCAGGGTGAACAAATCCAGCAGTTTCTCATAACTCCCATTTGCTTTTGCCCCCATCAGCCACCTTTTAACGAAGTCCATCAGTTTATGAGCACATTCCATATAGGAACAATCGCTAGACATCTTAAAACTCCTGAATTGAACCCAGTGGGATTCTGGGGTAACCCTGAACCATTTCAGTGCATTGTCTTTAAACTGCCAGTAGTCCAAAGCTTCTTCCTCCCCCAGATCATTGAATACCTCCCTGGCCTTGCCAGCCAGTCTTGTCATCAGGACAGGCATGCGCTGGTCGTCTGGGATCTGGTTCACATTGCAAATGCGCTCGAAGGTGGCTAAAAACTCCTCAATATCATCACTGAAGACGAGACAGATCTTTTCCCAAACCCTGTTGGCAAGTGGGGATTGGTTCTCAGGTTGCGGTCTTCTTTGTTGCTGTTCTGCTAATCGGATTTGGGCCGCCAGCTCTTCTATTCGATGTGCGTGGGCTTCTCTCTCCCCCTCTCCACGTATCTCGGTCAGGGCCCTCTCCTTTTCTATATCCACCCCTCGATGCAGGTCGGCCAGGGCCCTCTCATGTTCCAGCTCCACTTTCTTCAATTCCTGCTGCTTTCCAACTTCTTCTGCAACAGTATCTGTAGCCTTGGGTGGGGGCTGCTCTCTGGCCTTCTGGTCGTTCTGCACTAGCAAAGATATCAGCTGCTGCTTGGTAGCTCTTTTTCTAAAGTCAATGTCTCTCTCTGAGCATAACTCCATCAGGGTATGTCTACACTACAGCACTAATTCAAACTAACTTAATTCGAATTAGTTAATTCGAACTAAGCTAATTCGAACTAGTGCATCTAGACCTAAAAACTAGATCGAATTAGTGTTTTGAACTAGCATGTCCACATTGAGTGGACTCTGAACCGAGGTTAAGGCTGGCCGGAAGCAGTGCCGGCAGGGCATCAGATTAGGACTTAGAGCGTGTAGCTGCTGTCTCAGGCTAGCCGAGGGCTATGCTTAAAAGGACCCGACCCCCACCCCGGACAGACAGTTCTCAGGGTTCCCCGCTCACTTGTCTAACTCGATGAGGGACAGCAAAGCAGTCCTGGCTTGGAGCGCCCTGAATGCCCACACTCGGCACATCACAGCACTCGGCCATCAGCCCGGGTGCACTTGCCGCAGGCTGCCATCCGGGGGTGTCAGTCGGGGGGCTGCAGGAGAGCTTCCACCCCAAGGAGCCCGCAGAGCCACCCCAGTCCTCCCCATCAGGGCTCATGCCCCATTCCTCCTCACCTCCTTCCACTTACCCCCTAGCCCCTTCCTGATGTACAAAATAAAGGACACGTGTGTTCAAAAATAGAAACTCTCTTTATTGAACAAAACTCAGGGAAACTGGGAAAAGGAGGTGGGAGAGGAAGAGAGTGGGAGAGGGGAGGAGGAAACCTGGGAGGAGGGAGCTGGAAGGGGAAGCCAGGGGAAGAAGGAGGAGGGGAAGTATCAAACTATGTACGCCATATCTTCAGTACTGTGTACAGATGTGATCTCCTCACCCCAGAAAAGATATTTTGGTCTTGGAAAAGGTTCAGAAAAGGGCAACTAAAATGATCAGGGGTTTGGAACAGGTCCCATATGAAGAGAGGCTAAAGATACTCGGACTTTTCAGTTTAGAAAAGAGGAGACTGAGGGGGGATATGATAGAGGTCTATAAAATCATGAGTGGTGTGGAGAGGGTGAATAAAGAAAAATTCTTCATTAGTTCCATAATATAAGGACTAGAGGACACCAAATGAAATTAATGGGCAGCAGATTTAAAACTTCTTTCAATTTAATTTCTAAAGAATGTAGCAGCATGTGGAAACCATTTCATATTTAGCTAGAAGCCATTATGTATAACAAAAGCCATTTCAGTTTCTTGTGTCTGCATGTATACTAGAGGGAGTGAACTGGCCTTCACCGAGGTGAGGAGAGGCCAGAAGGATGCACTGTTGGTATGTGATAGAAATGTAGCCGTGTTAGTCTGGTGTAGCTGAAACAAAAAACAGGACTATGTAGCCCTTTAAAGACTAACAAGATGGTTTATTAGGTGATGAGCTTTCGTGGGTCTGGCCCACAAAAGCTCATCACCTAATAAACCATCTTGTTAGTCTTTAAAGGGCTACATAGTCCTGTTTTTTGTTGGTATGTGTTAATGAACTATTTTAAGCTGAAGCTCATACTCCCTAAAAACCTGTTTCTTTCTTTGCTGATAATAATTCCTCTTTGAAGTTCACTTTGATTTCTTGCCCTGACGTCAGACTTGTTTGGTTAAGGGTATAAAATACTAGGATTGATTGTGTTGAGCAGCCTTACTGGGCCCAGCTCTGCTGGGGTCACGTTTGGCTCACTTTGTACCTTATTGACCAATAAAGCTGTTCGTTAGCTGCCAAAACAGAGGGAAGCCTTTGCTTCAACACTTAGTTGCTCTGTACACCTTGCAATCAAGTCTGCCTTACTAAGTATATCTTCTGTTGTATTATTAAAAACACTTTTTCAGGGGATGATTTGATTCTTGTTTCCAAGAAAGTAAGAGGGCGTCTGTGTGTGCATTTGCCTGCCTAGACTTGTTTTCTTTCTTTTCCTTTTTCAAGCTCTTTTTAGGCCAAAGAGCTTGGGGTACCTCTGGGGAAGGAATTCCAGTGTTCCCTCCTGTTTTTAAGGGTGAAATTACTGGATGGTGGCAGCTTTTGGGGGTTGTTTTTTCTCGGAGCCAGTGAACCTGTGACCTTGGGGAGTTTTTGTGAGCAGAGCCTATAGAGGCCAGGTATTTAAGGTCTTTGCAGGCCCCACCTTCTGCACTCAGAGTGCCAGAGTGGGGAACAGCCCTGACACAGCTCTGGGGGGAAGCTCACAGCCTTGGTGCTGACAGGGTGTAATGTACCTGGCCGGGTCTGGGCACCAATGAGAGGGTCTTCTCAGGGTGAATTGCTCAAAACCAGGGCTACTTAGAGCCCATGACTGGAGTCATTTCCTATATAGGCACAAACCAGCCACACGGAGCACTTCAGCTGCCAATCCAGCCAACAGGCAGCATCACAGCAAAACCCCTCAGAAACCCCAGCATTCCCTGTGCCCCACCCAGCCCCCACCTTACACAGGGGAGAGGTTATAACCCACCCCCACCTCTCCTCAGAAACCCAAGTGTTCCCTGTGCGCCACCCAGCCCCCCTTACATAGGGGAGAAGTTATAACCCACCCCCACCTCCCCTCAGACACTCCAGTGCTCCCTGTGCCCCCTCCCATCCTCACCTCACACAGGGGAGAGGTTATAACCCATCTCACCAACCCTGAACAGGTTCTCCCAGTGCCAAAGAGCCACCCACAGTCCCAGGGCAATTTATACCTCGGATCTCACCCAACAGAGCTCACTGGGCCAGTCACTTAGCATCAACCACTGAAAGGTTTATTAATAACAGAAAGAACAGGTTGAGAGTGAGGTTGTTAAGGAAACTATATTACATGTGTCAAGCACCAAGTTCTTGATACAGGCTCTTAGCAGAGATGTTACAAATTGCCAGCTTACAAGTCTCTGGGGCCCGTCCCATGTCAGGATGGGTCAGGAAATCCTTCCTGGCCCCCTGTCCTTAGCAAGGGTGCTTCTGAGATCAGGAGCAGGATGGAAGACGAGATGGAGGTGCCCTCCTGGTATTTTTATATTCCTGGTGCCTCCCAAACAGGAGCTGGTCACATAACCCAGTGACCTGTCTGTGTCTTTCATGGCTGTAGCCACGATGGACTGGCAGGTCTGCAGGTTCCCAGCTGCACCCCTCAGGTGTGTGAGGGGCCCCTCGAAAGCCAGTGTCCATGCAGCATGGCTAATTAGCACAGCCAGTCGCCGAATGGTAGCTCCTGACAGCAAGCACTTCAGGCCCATTGCTCCCTCCCAGACAGAGAACATTGAAATACGAGCTCAGAGCCCATGTTCATTACTCCACACACATGAATCACACAGGTGCGTGAGTAGCACACTTAGAACCAGCAGAGCTTCAGCTTTCATTGGACACCCCACACTGCCCCTTTGCACAGAATTTGGAGCCAACACCCACTAGAGGGTGCAGCAGAGACCCGACTGCTCACATTACATTTTAAGAACATGACACAAAACACCTCTGTGGGGACGCTCACAGCCTTGTCAGCAATGAGGCCCTGCTGGGAGCTGGGGCTCTGGGTGCTGCTGGACTCAGTCACTAGCAGGCCGGTGGTCAGCCAGCTGCAGGCAGGGCGGAGGGTCTGCATGGCTGGGCCCAGATCCTCTGGCCCTGAGGTGTCTGTGGGGGGTGGGGAGGAGAGGCTCTGTGATGGGGAGGAGAAGCCCCAGACGGGAGGGCAGTTATAGGATGCACCAGTACCTGGCAGGGCTCCCCTTGGGGGTTGGTGCCCCCTTGCCCTGTGCCCATCTGGCTGTGGGGCCCAGACCCAGAGGCCTGGCCTGGGGGGGAGGAGGCTAAATTGCAGCCCCCCAGGCAAGAGCTGACCCTGCAGCACAGGCCCTAGCAGCTACAGGGGGGTCTCATGGGCCGAGGCCTTTGTCTGCAGCCGCAGCAGCACCGAGAACAGCAGCAGCCTGGGGGCAAGGCGCAGTCAGGTCCTCACGTGGCAGCCACATTGCACCAGGCCAAGGGCATGTTGCCAGGTGTCCGGTATTGACCCAGACAGTCCAGTATTTTCACCTCCTGTCTGGTAAAAAAATTCAGAAAATACCGGACACCTGAACTGTCCGATATTCTCTGTTTTTTCCCGGCCAGGAGGCGAAAATACCAGACACCTGGCAACTCTACAAACACTTGGTGCCTGGGCCTGGGCCTGGGTCCCGGCCCTCCACCCCCGGATCCCCTGGTTCCACAGGGAAGCTCCCTTCCACTTGACCAAAAAACAAAATGGCTGCTGGCAAAAAAGCCTCAAGACTGGAGCAAGGGGAAGCAATGCCTTCCCTGGGTCTTAGTGCTGACCCACTACTCTTCCTATCCCCATTCTGACTCTGCACTCACTTAAAGGGGCCATGCTGCTTTAATGCTGTTTTAGTTTATTTATTTATTTATTTTTGCTTAACTCTTGGGGTCCTTTTGTTTTTGTTACTTGTTCAACAACTTTGGTCTCTCCCCCCCCTCTTTTTTTCCCCCTCAACAGAATTTTTTCCCCCGTGGTTTTTTTTGTGTGTGGGGGGGGAGGGTTCAGTATGGCAGGCAGCTCTGAGGCCTCCCAGCCCCTCCCCAGATGGGGGAAAAGGCCTTGGCAGAACCCTCCTCTGCTAGCGCCCTGCGGTGCAGGCCCCCGGCAGCGGGTGTGACTGGGCAATCCCCCCCTCTCCACGGGGCGCCAGGGCCTGAGGTCTGCCCTGTCCCTGCTCGCCACGCTGGCTGCACCAGGCCAGGGCCGGGACAGGGGCAGCGTGGGGAAGGAACCTAGTCACAGCCAGGTCATCCGGCCACGACTGGGACTGGCCTGAGTCCCCACCAGGTGCCATCTGGGGAGGGGGAACTGACCCCCCCCACCCAGAGATTCATGCTGGAGGCTGCTCAAGTCCCACTCCCGCCATGGTCCAGCAGAGAGAGGGGAGCAGCCGGCGCCTCCTTTCTGCCGGGGGCCGGGGGCAGAGCAGGGACGGTCCCATGCTGGCTCCTGCCCGCGCATCCCCTGTCAGCGACGGGAGGGGAGGGGGAGCAAGCAGTGTCCTGGTAGGGATCTGGGGGGGGTGGGTTCAGCCTCCCACCCTCCCTACATGGGCCCTTGCCCTGCATTGGCCCTACAGCCCCCAACCCCCTGCCCTGAGCCCTCATCTACGTCCAGCCTCCTAAATGAGCCCTTGCTCCAATATTTCTCCCATAGCACAACCCCCTGCCCTGAGCTCCCCAGAGCCACACACCCCAACCTCTTGCCCCTACATTGCTCCCCACACCCTTGCCTTCTGCCCTCCCTACATGGACCCTTGTCCCTGCTTTGCCCCTACACACCCCAACCCCTTGCCTCCTACCCTACCAAAATGGGCCCTTGCTCCCACACATTATCCCCCCCACACCTGCACTGAGCCCCTCATAGCCCCCCCGCCCCTCCCTCACACACACTTTTGCTTCCTGCCCTGACTCTTGCACCTCCCAGTTGCACTCCCCAGGGCTGAAATCTGCTGTCCGGGATTACGGGGCAGCCTGGCTGCTCTACTGGGCCCCTCTGGCCTTACACTGCCTGAGTCCAGCCCGACCAAAGCAGCAGGTGAGCTCCTTCTGCTAGAGAGCTCCTGGGGGCTGCCTGCCCCTGGGGAGCCCCCGATCTGGGGCTGCTCCTGCACGCAGCCCCCTGGACACGGGCCAGGTGCTGGCTGGGGCTGCTGGAGTTTCCAGGGGGCTGGGAGAGTCTCTGGGGGCAGGGATGCTCCATGCAAAGCTCAGCCCGTCTGGATGGATGGAGCCTGGTTTCTCTGGGCCCATCTCTAGGGCCCCCCATGGCCTGAGAGAAGGGCAGGCAGCTGGGGGCTCAGCTCCCCCCTGTGAAACCTGGCCTAGGTCAGGGTGTAATCCCGGGTGGGTCAGAGTCCCTGTATGGGCGGGAAAGGGTATCTCCTCCTCTGGACAGGCCGCCTCCCTTGGCTGACCGCCCTCGCACGCTCAGTGCACTGCAGCTTCCCCACAGCGCTGGAGCCTTCCCCCCTTCAATTCCCCGTCTTGTAACCCAGGCAGTGGTGCCCAAAACCCCTCCCACCCCCTGCCCAGCGCTGCCCCTGTTCCCAGTCCTGTCTCTCAGGATCCTTCCACACCAGGGCCCTTCCAACCCCCATGTGATCCTGTCTCCCCGCTGCCTGGCCCCTGAGACACAAATGCCTGGTGGTGTGGCCCTGTGCTGTCTGTCTGAGGGGGGCCTGTGAGGGGCGGCTGCTTGAGCCCCGCATCCAGGCTCACTGGTGCCTCTGGACCAGTTCTCCCCTGAGCCTTGCACCAGCCATGGGCCCCTCATGGAAATGATGGTTGGGTGCCCCCATTCAGGCCCCATTCCCTGGGGTGCTCAGCCACACAGGGCACCCCGCTAGAAATCCCCTGGGTGCCCAGCTCTCACTGGGCCCTGTACCCCCCAGCAGCACTTGGTAGGAATGGCCCTGGGGACGTCCCCCCAGTGCCTGGCAGCCCGTGGGGCACAGACCCCGAGCCAGGGGGGGTCGCGTGTGTCCCGAGGGCTGAAGAAGGGGCCTGTGCTGGGTGCTGGGTGTGGATGGAAAAGCCCCTCAGCAAGGGGCCGGGTGCAGGCCAGAGAGTGAGGAGACTCCCCCGGTCCCAGAGTCAGGAGCCGGCCCGGGGCCCTGCCCGCCTTGGAGCTGGGCACAGAGCAGGCCAGACACCGGCGTGGGGCCCAGCCGCTCAGAGCCGCAGACGGGGTCGGCGCGAGGGGCAGCAGGGAACAAACTGCAGAGGCGACGTCTCGGTGCTCAGGAAACTTTAATCTCCCCGGAACCCCCAGCAGGGAAAGCCCCCACCCCAGGGCCTCTGTGGGGCAGGGCGGGGCGGGGGCACCCGGGTGATCAGCGCAGAGTGACCCCCAGAGCCCGGCAGCGGGTTGTGGCGCTTGGGTGAGCGTCGCTCCCAGGACTGGTCGGAACGTTTCCTCAGGCCCCTCGGCGCGGATCCAGCCTGGCTCAGGACAGGATACAACCGCTCCCCTGATATTGGAGAAGGAAGCAGATGCTGTCAGCCCCCTCAGCTCCTCCCACACCAAGACCAAGACCTGGCTCGGGGGCAGCGGGAGCCCAGCCAAGCACAGCTCAGGAGGGGTTGGTCTCCCAGAGGGGCTGACTGAGGTGCTGAGGGGCCGGTGGTGCTGACAGACCTTTCTGTGGGCGCCCCTGGCAAGGCCCCGCGGAGGCTCCGCTCACACCCGCCCGCTGCATCTCTCTGGCGAGGGGGCGACTCTCTGGGGTGCCAGGGGGTGGCAGGAGCCAAGTGCGAAGGCTGCGTCGCAGGGTGGGCGCAGCTCAGACACCTACAGATCCCTTCCCCGGCCCCCCCAGAGAAACGCCGGCCCCGTCACGCAAGCCGCCCTCGTGGGACGTCTCAGCCCGTCTCTGCCAGGAGAAGTCTCGTGTCCCGTCTCCCAGCAGCCACGAATCCCCCGGTGGTGAAGGGGGGAGGGGTGGTGGGCATGTCAGACCCAGGCCACGCTGCACAGCCAAGGGTTGGATGTGGCCCAGAGGCCGTGTTGCCCCACGTGGCCACTGGCCGCAGGAAAGCCCCCAGCCTGCCCCTCGCGCTCAGTGGGGCTCGGAGCACCCACCATTCCTGCGCTGGCTAGTGACACACCCAGCCCGTTTCCACATCACTGCCCAGCTGTGCCCCAGGGCTCAGGGCGCTCGCGCTGTGTCTGGATCCCCGGCCCCCTGGGGCCTCTCTCAGGCTGAGACACTGAAGGTCCCAGATCTCACCCGACAGACCCACTGAGAACCCTGAGCCGGTGCCCTGCTTATCGGGCTGGGAGGGTCGGTGCCTCAGGCTGGGAGCCAGGGCTCAGCCCCTCAGGGTTCTCCTGCAAGGTCATAGGAGCGGCCAGGCTGGGTCAGACACACGGCCCATCCCGCCCAGGGTCCTGTCTGCCCACAGCGGCCAGTGCCCGGTGCCCCAGAGGGAGGGAGCAGAACAGGGAATCAGCCAGTGATCCCTCCCCTGTCGCCCATTGCCAGCTTATGAAAAACAGAGGGGCTGTGTCTATATTGGCTGTGTCTACAAGCGGCTGCTTTTGCGCAAAAATTTGCTGCCTGTCTACACTGGCCGTGAGTTTTTGCACAAGAACACTGACGTTCTAATGTGAGAAATCAGGGCTTCTTGCGCAAGAACCATGATGCTCCCACTCAGGAATAAGCCCTCGTGCGCAACTGTTCTTGCGCAAGAGGCCAGTGTAGACAGGCAACATGAATTTCTTGCGCAAGAAAGCCCGATGGAACGAGGTGAACCGGTAGTTCGGAATAGGAAGCCTAATGCGAACTACCTAGTCTGTACCGCTTGTAGCGCGAACGCGAGTCGAACAGCCGGCATTTAAAATGCGCGGCACCTGGCTAAACGCTTTATGCAAATGAAGCCGGAAATTCAAATCCCGGGCTTCATTTGCAACTCCAGTTGCCTACATTAACCACCCTAGTTCGAACTAGGGTGGTAGTGTAGACATACCCCAAGAGAGCGTCTACACTGGCATGGATGTTCTTGTGCAAAAGCACATGCCAGTGTAGATGCTCTCTTCTGGAAGAGTTTTTGCACAAGATCATGGCAGTGTAGACGTAGCCAGGCTGTGGGCACCATCGTGCCCAGCTTGGCTAACACCCATTCATGGGCCTGTCCTCTGGGAACTCACCTAATTCTGGGGACGCAGGTTTCCCAAGGGTGTTTAGAAATTTGGCCGTAGATTGTGTGAAGGCTTTTGCCCCAGGACTAACAACGTTTTCATGACGGGGTTTCACGCTGTGGGGCTTCACTGTCAGCTCAGCCATCCCAGAATCCCTCCCTGCAGCGACTGTCTCCCCGTATCGTCCCTCCCACTGCCCGCTGGGGACGGTGGCTCTCCCGGTGCCTGTGCTCTGGGCGGCTCCGTGCGTGTTGGTCGGAGCAGGGGACGACTCGGCATGAACATTAGATGCTGTCGTGGGACTGGGCGTGGGACACCCTCTGGAGATTCGGTCACATGGTAACTCTGGGGGCCGGGTGGCAGGTGGTGGGCCTGCGGGTGGAGAGGGACACCCTAAGCCAAGTCACCCTGCTAATTATATACAGCAGAGCCCTTATCCCCACCTGTCCCTGGGCTGCTGGGAGGTGGGTCCCTCCCAAGGGTGGGGCTTGTGGGTGGGCCGCCCCCTGCCCTCTGCTCCCTTCCCATCTCTGTCAGGGCTCCGATCCGTCCCAGGCTACATCTAAACCACATCCCTCTTTTGACAGAGGGATGTAGATTAGGCACATCGACGTTGCAAATGAAGCCGGGATTTAAATATCCTGTGCTTCATTTGCATAATGGCGGCTGCAACTTTTTTTTGAGACAGGGCTTTTTCGGGAAAAAAAAAGCGGCAGTTTAGTCGTGGATCTTTTGAAAATAAATCCTTTTTCGAAAGATCCTGCATGCCTCAGAAAATGTCCGTCCCAGGCTGGCTGTGCGTACGGGTCATCCCACGCCCCTGCTCTGGCTGCATCTCTGGGCCATTTGTCTGTCAGTCAGGATTTCCGGTCAGGCCGGTGCGGCTGGGGCAGAAGCAGCATTTGGAGAATTGGTCTAACCCCATTAATGCAGGGCCCAGGACAGCTCCCCAGTTTTGTAAGCACCCCGAATTTGGGTGACAGCCCCTGCACAGGCTGTTTCTCTGAACCCCCAACCATTCCAAGAACTTCTCCTAGACACTCGGGGGTTCAGTGTAACTTTTGCAGCAAACTTGTTCCCCTCACTCGTACTCCCCATAACTCTCTTCCCATGAAGCCAGGAACCTCCCAGGTCTTTGTCGCATACGGTAGCGGAGCCCCGCACCAGGCTTCAGGCCCCGTCCCGCCCCATTCAACCAACTCCCCATAGCAACAGCATGTAGGCCCGTGGCTGTGTGATCCCCCTCCCTCAAGTGAGCCAGTGGTTTGCTAGCGATGCCACCCACCAGGACAGGAACCTGGGGCGGCTTCTCCTACCTTCTGCCTCTCCAGCTCGAGATAATGTCGACGATCCCTTTCCCTCTGCGTTTCCGCATGAGCTCGTTGGATCTCCTCCAGGTGGTACCACCTCTGCCTTTCTTCTCGCTCATGCTGGTGTTTGCGCTCCATTTGCTCCTCTTTCTCTCTCTTTTGTCTCTCGACCTATGCAAAGAAAGGCCACTGAGCACTGCTGGTCATTGCACTAGAACCAGGCTACTAGTTGGGTCTGCGTCTGAGCTGCAAAGATCCAGCACCCAGCACTGCACACAGCTCAGCCCCTAAATTAACACCAGCACCCGGGTAAGCCTGGCAAGTGACTCACACCCCACCCGGCACAGGGAGGCGACTCTCTCTCTTCCCCCCGCAAGGTCCTTGCGAATCTGTCCTGAGATAATCTTCCTGCCTGGCCCACCAGTAGCAACCCTGAGCAGGTGGGCAAGAACCAGGCGGCCGAGCCCTTGTCAGAGTGGTGCTTGGTGCCTCCAAGGCCTGTCCAGTGCTCCATGTATAGCTGTGCCCACCCCGCTGCACCGAGGGAAGGGGATTTTTAAATGTGCCTGGGTATGGGGGGAGGGGAGGAGGTGGAGGGATTCCTTTCCACAAGTCCGTTTGCCTGAAATCTTCACTAGAAACCTGTGGCTCATTATTGCCAAGAGCTTCACCTGGCGTTTCATGTCTGGAGAAGGTCCCTTCGTGTCGGCCATCACTGACGTACGACTAGCACTTGCAGTGGGCTACGTTCCGCACACAGGGAGCAATCATCTGGGACCGTTGAAGAATGCTGGGACTGCCGGAGACAGGTGTCAGTGCCTCCCGCCTCACAAATTCCCCTTTGTGGAGCTGGGTGAGGTCTCAGTGGCTCTGCACGTGGGCGTTTCATGCTTGAAATACAAGCCAAGCCGTGTCCTACCATGAGTGCTGCCAGGTCTGAGCCACAGCCAAGACCCCACCTCTTGTGCTTGTTGTCTGCCCTTCTCCATTCCAAAGTGACCCTTTTGGATCTCTGCAGAATTTCTCCTCAGAGGCTTGTTGGGATCACAGCCTTGCTGCCTGTGAAAATCACCCTGGCTACCGCTGTAAATGCACGTCTACAGCCTCAGCCATCTCTTGTACTCGGGCAGTGACTGCTCATCGCTGCAGCCACCTTCAGCTCACACTGCTCTCAGGGAACCAACCTCGTCTTTCCTGCTTTCCTTCCTATTTGTTGCACTTTCCTGTTAGCTACGAAATCTCACAGGGGGGGTTGTGTTAATCTGTGATTTGAAAAACAAGCAGTTTTGTGGTGCCTTGGGCCTGGTCTATGCTAGACCAGGCAGGTTGGCTTAAGGCACACAACTCCAGCTACACAAAACGCACAGCTGGATTCAGCTTACATTAAGCAGAGCCACGGTGACATCCACACTGGGGAGGCCGACAGGAGTGCATGCTCCCGTTGGCTTTCCTTACTCCTGGCAGAAGGAGGAGTATCAGACACTGGCCAGGGCTAGCCTTAGATTTGATTCAGGGGTCTATGCTAGACATGCTAAATTGAATGCTAGAAGATTGACCTCTGGAGCGTCAATCTTCTCGTAACTGTAAACATGCCCATGGAGACTATAAGACCCACTTCATCAGATGAGTTGGAGTGGAAAGAACAGAAACCAAGTAGTTGACATCTGGGTACTCGTCTGGCTCTGTCAACCGGTTTCCTCACTTCCCCTGGTGGGTATTTAAGTTTTAAGAATGCCTGATAGAGATCCTGTAGGTGTTTTTTTTAACTGTGGGATTGGAGCAAATCCAGTTGAATCTTAGGGCCTGGCTTTAAATAATTGATCATGTGATGTGTCCTGGATAGGTGCTAAAGGCATGTAGGTAAGAATAGCAATCAGTAGGTTTCCAGTCTAGGGTGGACTTTATGTCACCATCAGTTAATTGCACTGTAGTGGCAAGGAAATAGACCTCTTCTTTGGACTGATCTAGGCTAAGGTTGATGGTGGGGTTAAAATCCCTGTGGAATTCTTCAAGGGTCTTCTTCCCGTGATCCATAGGCTGAAGATATTGTCAATGTAGTGTAATTAGAAGAGGGTGCTAGGGAACTGAGGAAACATAGTTCGAGGTCAGCCATGCAGATGTTGGCAGATTGCGGGGCTGTGCGGATGTCCATGGCTGTGCTGCTGACTGGAAGGGTTCAATTGTTCCCAAACAGGAAATAGCTGTGGGTGAGGACAAAGTCACAGAACTCAGCCACCAGGTGAGCCAGGGCCTCATCGGGGAGAGTGTTCCTGACAGCCTGTCATCTGTCCTTGTGGGGAATGTTAGTGTAAGGAGCTTCTACAGCCATGGGGTGCTGGGGTGTGCAGGGAGGTCACTGATGCTCAGTAGTTTCCTCAGGAAATCAGCGGTGGGTTGAAGGTCGCTAGGAGTGCTGGTCGTGTAGGGTCTGAGGAGAAAGTCGACATAGCCGGATAATCCTGATGCCTGAGATAATGGGATGTCTGGGATTTCCAGGTTTGTGGATCATGGGTAGCAGATAAACACCCACAGAGCCCCCACCAGGGGATTCTGAGTAGATTTAGTCCTGAGCTGTAGCAGGGGGTTTCTTGAAGAGACGGGGTCGATTCTTTAGGGATTCCTCAGCAGGATCGGAGAAACGTGGCCCGTAGAATGTGGTGTTGGTGAGTTCTCTGGTAGCCTCCTGCTCATAATCTGGTTTATTCATAACGACAGCAGCACCCCCTTTGGCTACAGGAACTGACTTTACAGTCCTATCTAGCTAGGTCTGCATCTCTAGTCCCTTCCAGCTTCCACTGCCTGGCCAGAAATATATGCTCTGGGAATGTTCTTGGAGCTGCTACTTCAGCAGAGAGTAGGTGTGGAAAACTCCTCAGCCAGGCTGCACTTGACTGGGCTGCATTTGGGATCTGCAGCATTTTGCCAAATAATTCTTTTCCCGTTTTTACAACAGATTTTCCCAAAGGCAGTGAACTGTCTGCTGTTCACCCATTCCGCGTACCCGTCTGTACCCAGTCTCCCCCACGGCAGTGCTTATCAGAGAGACTGGTTCCACTTTTCAACGTGACCGATTCTGTCTCTATTCTTTGTGCTCAGTACACAGATAACCCCTCCTGGTACATTCAGCTCTTTGGCTGAAAAATGAGGAGTAACGTTAGTTCGAACCAAGGGGTATGATTCGAACTAACGTGTCCCGGCGCGCACTTCCTGGTTCGAATCAGCTGTTGAGCGGAGTAAAGCGCTGGTGAGATCATGCTAATGAAGCACGGGATATTTAAATCCCCGCTTCATTAGCAATTTCGGTCGCCTACATTTGCATCCCTAGCTCCAACTAGGGGCAAGTGTAGACATGCCCTTAGTCTCCCTGAGATCTGAAAAGACAAAGACTGATCTCTTGCAGCCACCACCCAAGTGAATAAAAGAAAATATAAAATAAACCCTTTTGCAGGAAAAGATCACTTGGAAATTCCTTCCTTCCTTGTTGACTCCTATTTAGCTTGTGGCCCACTATGACCCTTAGATCCCTTTCTACAGGACTCCTTCCTAGACAGTAACTTCCCATTGTGTATTTGAAAAAATGGATTGTTCCTTCTGAAGTGGAGCACTTTGCATTTGTCCTTATTAAACTTCATTCTGTTTACCTCAGACCATTTCTCTAGTTTGTCCAGATCATTTTGAATTCCAACCCTGTCCTCCGGAGCAGTTGTCACCCCTCCCAGCTTGGTATCATCTGCAAACTTAATAAGACACCTCTCTATGCCGATATCTAAATCGTTGATGAAGATATTGAAGAGAACCAGCCCCAAAACAGACTCCTGTGGAAACCCACTTGTTCTGCCTTTCCTGCATGACTGTGAACCGTTAATAACTACTCTCTAAGAATTCACTATTCATAATACTGCCCCTTACAAGGGAAGGCCTCTAAATTATAATCCTCCTCTATCACATCTCTGCAGTGAATGACTGCACAGTACATAGCCCAGGCCCACCAATCTGGTACTTATTAACAAAATGGTTTCTCACCTGTGCAGTAATCACTGCTCTTTGACCTGTTGGGCACTGTGATGAAGCTGCTAATTTCACACAGTGGGTCCTGTGATTGTGGGTAGCAGCAGGTCTGCATTATCCCTCCCCATCTGGGTAAAATAGCAACTCATTGCTTGCCTCAATGGCTCACTACATCCCCAAGTCTAGCCCCTTTACTTCAGGGCAAGCCATAGTCTGAGTTAGCCACTCTCATTATTGACATAGTTGTGAGAAATGTCAGGGGAAAAAACTCGTATGGTACGTCTACATAGCAGTGTTATTTCAGAATATCCGAAGTTACTCTGAAATAACATAGTGTGTGTCTACATTGCAGGCAATTACTTTGACATAATGTTGAGCTGGAGGACTTCTTACTTAGGGTATGTCTACACTACAGCACTATTTTGAATTAACTTAATTCAAAATAGTTAATAGTTAATTAGAATTAAGCTAATTCGTAATAATGCATCTATACACAAAAACTATTTCGAAATAGCACGTCCACACTGAGTGGACCCTGAACAAAGTTAAGGCTGGCCGGAACCAGTGCTGGCAGGGCATCAGGTTAGGACCCAGTGTGTGGGGCTGCTGCCTGAGGCTAACTGAGCTCCGTGCTTAAAGGGACCCTACCTCCACCCCGGACAGACAGTTCTCAGCGTTTCCCGCTTGCTTGTCTACCTCGATGAGGGACAGCAAAGCAGTCCTGTCTTAGAGTGCCCTGAGTGCCCACACTCAGGATATTACAGAACTCGGCCACATGGAGCCAGAGCTGCCCCTGGGCACGCCGGTGCATCTCATGGGGTCGTTGCCATCAGCCCGGCTGCACTTGCTGATGGGCAGGGGGTCCATCGGGGGGGTGTCAGGATACAGGAGGCCCTGCAGGAGAGCATCCACCCTGAGGAGCCCTCAGAGCCACCCCAGTCCTCCCCATCGGGGGCTCGTGCCCCATTCCTCCCTCACATCCTTCCACTTACCCCTCCCTAGCCCCCCTTCCTGATGTCAAACAAAAGACACGTATGTTCAAAAATAGAAACTGGGTTTATTGAACCAAACTGGGGGGGGAGGGAGATGGTCCTCTGGGGAGACTGGGAAAAGGAGGTGGGAGAGGGGACGATAGAGGGTGGGACAGGGGAGGGGGAAACCAGGGAGGAGGGAGCTGGAAGGGGGAAGCAAGGGGAAGAAGGGGGAGGGGAAGCTCAGGGCTCAGGGTTGGGGGTCTCGCTGAACCAACTTGATTTTCATGCAAACCTGCTCCTGAGTTCGCATGTGGCCTTTGGTGGCCAGGCTGGCAGCTATCCTGCCATAGACGGCCACATTCCTCCATCTGGTGCGGAGATCATGGACGTTGGGGGCATCCCGTCCAAACCTGAATAAGGTCCATGATCAGTGAAGGGCTGGTTGCCAGTGGATTGCTGGCTCATGTTTTGAGGCCACTGGGTCAGGGGCCCCAGTGGCCACTGCTGTCTCTGAGCTGGCAGCCTTCGAGCTGGCACAGGCACTGTGGCCAGGGTCTACCCCTTTAATGGTTCTGGGGCTGGGGGAGAAGAGAGTAAGCTTTCCTGGCTGTGCCCAGAGTGGCCACCAGGGCTCCCTGGGAAGGGCTGGAGGCCCCCTATTTCGAATTAAGTGTCTACACAGCACTTCATTCAAAATAGCTATTTCAAATTTGGTGTTACTCCGCGTAGAATGAGGTTTACCAAATTTGAAATAAGTGCTCCACTATTTTGAATTTATTTTGAAATAGTGGTTTGGCTGTGTAGATGCTAGTAAAGTTAATTCGAAATAACTGCTGTTATTTCAAATTAACTTTGTAGTGTAGACATACCCTTAGAATTGTGGTAACTCTCATTTCACGAGGAGTAAGGGAAGTTGGACGAAGAGCACTATTCCACTGACTCTCCGAAGGTATATCACATCCACTGACTTTCCCATGTCCACAGAGCCAGTTACCTCATCATAGAAGCTAATCAGATTGGTTAGGCACGACTTGCCCTTTGTTAATCCGTGTTGACTATTCTTGATCACTTTTCCCTCTTCCAAGTGCCTGAAAATGGATTCCTTAAGGATCCCTTCCATGATTTTTCCTGGGACTGAGGTAAAACTGACCGACCTATAGTTCCCTGGATCGTCCTTCTTCCCTTTTTGAAGATGGGCACTACATTTGCCTTTTTCCAATCATCCAGGATCTCTCCTGATCTCCACGACTTTTCAAAGATAATGACTAAAGGCTCCCCAATGACATTCGCCAACTCCCACAGTTATCTCGGATGCATTAAGTCCGGACCAATGGATTTGTGTACGTTTAGCTTTTCTAAATAATTCCTAACCTGTTCTTTCCCCACCAAGGGCTGTCCACCTTCGTCCCATATTGAGTCACTTAGCACCTATCTGGTCGCCTATGTAGAAACCATTTCATATTTAGCTAGAAGCCATGTTGTAAAACAGAAACCATTTCAGCTTTTCTCTTTAGCACGTAGAGCAGAGTAAACTTTCTGTCACCCCGTGAGAAGAGGCCTACAGGATGGGCTATGGGAATGTGTTAATTGGGCCGGTTGAGACAGGAGATGCACTCCCTCGTATCTTCCACCATCTTGCTGATAAGGCTTTGTTTTTCCAAGTTTAACTGATAATTTCTGTTATTGGATGCCCTGATGTCAGACTGTTTGGCTAAGGGTATAAAGATACTAGAATTAATTGTATTAAGCAGCCTTACTGGGCCCAGCTCTGCTGGGACCACGTTTGGCTCTCTTTGCTTTACTGATCAATAAAGCTGTCTGTTTAGCCGCCTAAACTGAGTGAGGCCTTTGCTTCGACAATTTGGAGGTTCCACCGAGATTCCTAACGTGCCACTTGCCCGTATGGATGGACCGGCACTCCACTTCCAAACCTCTCAGAGCGCTCAATAGAAGGTAAGGGGATACCTGTTACAAAATCTCCTGGTTGAGGGCTTAGGATTTTGAGTGCCGGCCGGCCATTGGGGTAAGGGGAGCTACAGAATCCAATTTTGTGGAGTGGCTAACATTCTTGTCTGTCTGTGTCTGTCTTTGTCTATTAGGCCTGTCTTATGTGTCACAGTTCCAAAAGGGCACACCGGTGTCTCTAGTGAGGCAGCCATGCGCTGGACCCTCTGTGTTCGGACGCTAAAAGCTGGTGTGGTGCCATTACTCTCTCTCGGCACACGGAACTGTGGGAAAGCTTTGTTCTCTCTCTCTGTTACTTGTGGACATAGTACTAACCTTTAAGGCTAACCCCAGGCCATAGTATTTCCCCATTCCGCCAGGCTGTCTCCCAGTGGCCACACTCATAACATAGCCCTCCGAATAGTAGCCCTCCCCTTTGCATGTTATGGAAAAGAATCCCTTTCCTGAGGCTTCCTGTTTCCCTGGCACAACCAAACTCAGACCCGGCTTTAAGTTAGGAGAAGAGGAAGCCGCCTCCCTAATTTGGTGGCCATAATAACCATTTAGGAGGAGTTATTGAACAAACAGACTCAGGGTATGTCTACACTACAAAGTTAATTCGAACTAACAGCCGTTAGTTCGCATTAACTTTCATAGGGTCTACACATACAAACCGCTAGTTCGAATTTAAATCAAACTAGCAGAACACTTAATTCGAACTAGGTAAACCTCATTCTACGAGGACTAACGCCTAGTTCGAATTAAGTAGTTTGAATTAAGTGCTGTGTAGCCACTTAATTCGAACTAGTTGCAGGCTAGCCCTTCCCAGGTTGCCCTGGTGGCCACTCTGGGCCAAGCCAGGGAAACTCTTCTGCCCCGCTCCCAGCCCCAGAGCCCTTAAAGGGACACGGTCTGGCCACGGTGCCCATGCCAGGTGCAAGCCTGCCAACACCCAGCCAGCAGACCCTGAACCTGGCACGGGATGAGCCAGCCACCCGCTGCCACCCAGCCCTCCGCCTCTTCCCAGGACCAGGATGATGGTTCCCAGGATCCTATCCGGGGCCGCAAGAGGCGGGCGCCCGCCTGGTCTAGTGCGGAGATCGTGGACTTCATCGAGGTTTGGGGGGAGGCCTCCAATGTCCACGACCTCCGCACTAGCCACAGGAATGCGGCTGTCTAGGGCAGGATAGCTGCCAGCCTGGCCACCAAAGGCCACATGAAAACCCAGGAGCAGGTTTGCATGAAAATCAAGTTGGTCCAGTGAGACCCCCGACCCTGAGCCCTGAGCTTAGAACATAAGAACATAAGCATGGCCGTACTGGGTCAGACCAAAGGTCCATCTAGCCCAGTAACCTGTCTGCCAACAGTGGCCAGCACCAGGTACCCCAGAGGGGATGGACCGAAGACAATGACCAAGTGGTTTGTCTCGTGCCATCCATCTCCAGCCTTCCACAAACAGAGGCCAGGGACACCATTCCTACCCCCTAGCTAATAGCACTCCATGGACCCAACCTCCATGAATTTATCTAACTTCTCTTTAAACTCTGTTATAGTTCTAGCCTTTATAGCTTCCTGTGGCAAGGAGTTCCACAGGTTGACTATGTGCTGTGTGAAGAAGAACTTTCGCTTATTAGTTTTAAATCTGCTGCCCATTAATTTCATTTGGTGTCCTCTAGTCCTTCTATTATGGGAACTAATGAAGAACTTTTCTTTATTCTCCTTCTCCACGCCACTCATGATTTTATAGACCTCTATCATATCCCACCTCAGTCTCCTCTTTTCTAAACTGAAAAGTCCCAGTCTCTTTAGCCTCTCTTCATATGGGACCTGTTCCAAACCCCTAATCATTTTAGTTGCCCTTTTCTGAACCCTTTCCAAGGCCAAAATATCTTTTTGAGGTGAGGAGACCACATCTGTACACAGTACTGAAGACATGGCGTACCATAGTTTGATACTTCCCCTCCTCCTTCTTCCCTGGCTTCCCCTTCCAGCTCCCTCCTCCCAGGTTCCCCCTCCCCTCTCCCACCCTCTCTCTTCCCCTCTCCCACCTCCTTTTCCCAGACTCCCCAGACGTTAATTCCCTCCCCAGTTTTGTTAAATAAAGAGAGTTTCTATTTTTGAACACACGTGTCCTTTATTTTTACAATCAGGAAGGGGGCTAGGAGGGTAAGTGGAAGGAAGTGAGGGAGGAATGGGGCACGAGCCCCTGATGGGGAGGACTGGGGTGGCTCTGCGGGCTCCTCGGGGTGGAAGCTCTCCTGCAGGGCCTCCTGGATCCTGACAGCCCCCCTGATTGACACACCTCCCCCCGGATGGCAGCCTGCGGCAAGTGAAGCCGGGCTGATGGCCGAGTACTGTGATGTGCCGAGTGTGGGCACTCAGGGCACTCCAAGACAGGACTGCTTTGCTGTCCCTCATCGAGGTAGACAAGCAAGCGGGGAACCCTGAGAATTGTCTGTTCGGGGTGGGGGTCGGGTCCCTTTAAGCACAGCCCTCGGCTAGCCTGAGGCAGCAGCTCCACACTCCAAGTCCTAACCTGATGCCTTGCTGGCACTGGTTCCGGCCAGCCTTAACTTCAGTTCAGGTTCCACTCAATGTGGACATGCTAGTTCGAATTAGCAAAAGGCTAATTCGAATTAGTTTTTAGGTCTAGATGTACTAATGCGAATTATCTTATTTCGAATTAACTAATTCGAATTAAGTTAGTTCGAATTAGTGCTGTAGTGTAGACATACCCTCACAGACATACATACAGACAGATGCACACATTTTTAAGGCTATGTCTACACTGCGGGACAAAGTCGAATTAAGCTACACAACTTCAGCTATGTTAATGGCGTTGCTGAAGTCGAAGTAGCTGAATTCGGCTTTTGGTGCTGTCCGTACAGCAGGAAGTGGAAGGAAGAGCATTCCCTCTTTGACTTCCCTTCCTCCTCGTCAAATGAGGATTATCGCCATCTACAGGAGCGCCCCTCTCAGTTTGAGTTAGCAACCTTAACTCAACCACTAATTCAAACCCTGGAAGATGGACAGTGGCAACATCAATCTTCCTCTGCAGTGTAGACGTACCCTAAAATATCAAATACCAGCAGATGTACCCGGCATTGCTCAAGTCTTTAACTGAAGGGAGGTTTTTTTGGTTGGAAAATGAATGGAAAATGTACCCGCCTTACTTAATGACTCTGTTTTTTAAAAATGAAGGCAAATGGAGGCTGGAGTGAGGGTTTGGGGGTAAGGGGAGGCAGGGGTGGGTGGCTTAGGGCACAGGACTAGGAGGTGTGGGGAGGCTCATGCCATAGACTGGAGGCCCCAGAGCAGGGGGAAGGGAGTGAGGGTCTCAGAGGGCAGGAAGTTGAGGCAGGTGGGAGGTGCAGGACTCACAGAAGGGCTGGAAGGGGCGGTGACCAGAACCACAATGGCAGAGAGGGTGTCATTGTGCCAGCCGGTGGCTCCTCCCAGCAGGCCATGGCAGCGCCCCCCACCAGTGATTCCTCCTGAGGGGCCAGGGCTGCATTCCCGGAAGGGGGAACTCAGGGCTGTGTGCTTTTTGGGAGGGGTTGGGGCTCTTCGGGCTGGCATCAGCCTCCTGCTGCTCTCCCGCCTGCAGCCTGCCGGGAGGGACAGCTCCTGGCCTGCGGCTGCTCCTGCACGGACCTTGCTTGAGGCAATGGTCACCCCGTCCTGCAGTCTGTTGGGCGGGGGGCATTATGCAGGTTGGCCCCAGCCTCCAGCTGCCCCTCCCCGCCATGCAGCTAGTTGGGGGGGCAGTAATTTGGGCGCTACCCCCAGTCTGCAGCAGACCCCACCATGCTACAGCCTGTTTTGGGGGCACACTGAGCCAGGCTCTAGGGGCTGCCCTGCAGGTTGTCTGGGGGAGCCTAGACTCCTGGACCAGACCGTGGCCTCCAGCACGCCCTCCGTGGCCTGCAGACTCTCACTGCAGGATGCAGACTCTCTGTGTGGGACCCGGAGCTCCTTACCTGGTCTGGTGGTGGGCAAGATGGCGGAGGCCCTTCCTTTCACATCCCTCTGCTCTCTGCCCCCTCTCTCCCCATGAGACAGAAATCAGTCCCAATCCCAGCACTTCCCATTTGCCAGGCACAATCAAACCCTGGCCTTGGTTTATGGTAGGGCAAGAGGAAGCTGCTACCAAACGTTGAGGTCCCACCTCTTACAGTTTAGGAGGAGCGCTTGAGCAAACGGACTCAGACACACAGAGAAATAAAGGAGTGGAGACGTGGTCCCAGCATGAACAATGAATGAAAACAGAAAAAGGAGACAGAAGTTAAGAATGGATGAAGCATAAACTGAGAACTGGCCTGTAAATAACACGAGTTTACAGTAGGGAGAGTAACGGGTGAAAGCCTGCAGCTTGAGCTCATGATCTGTACAGGGACAAGTAACAAACAGTAGCTGACCAGTTAGAAAGCATGTGGCAAGATGAATTAACCTACAGTGTGACGTGTGTGTATTTCAGCTGGTTCATGAGTATGTGCGCTGGGTGTGCGGTTCACCCTGTCCCCACTCCTGCACTAGAACATTAATCAGCTCTAGTGTAATCTGATCGTGTGCCAATGAGGAGACCTGAGTGACAAGTCTGGAGCTGAACTCTGAGTCCTTGGATTCCAGAGAAGAGCAAAGCGCTCGCTCTGCTTTCCCCACACTGGCCACCAGGTGTCCTTGGTGCTCCCTGGGGGAAACGCCCTGTGCATCACCCCTCCAGCCCCTCCAGCCCCATAGGGACTCACCAATTCCTGCTGCAGCTTCTCCTCCCGCTCCTTTGCCTCCTTCTTCAGCTGCACCATCTGCTCTTTCATCAGCTTGTCTCTCTCTAGGAATTCCCGCTGCTTTTTCTCATCCTGTTCCTTTGCCTCCTTCTGCCGTTTGTCCATCTCCTCTTTCAGCAGCTTGGCTCTCTCTAGGAATTCCTGATGCAGCTTCTCCTCCCGCTCCTTTCCCTCCTTCTGCCGTCTGTCCATCTCCTTTTTCAGCATCTTGTCTCTTTCTAGGAATTCCTGCTGCCGCTTCTCCTCCCGCTCCTTTGCCTCCTTCTGCTGTCTGTCCACCTCCTCTTTCAGCATCTTGTCTCTCTCTAGGAATTCCTGCTGCAGCTTCTCCTCCCGCTCCTTTGCCTCCTTCTGCAGCTGCTTCATCTCCTTTTTCCTCAGCTCGTCTCTCTCTAGGAATTCCTGCTGCAGCTTCTCCTCCCGCTCCTTTGCCTCCTTCTGCAGGTGCTTCATCTCCTCTTTCATCAGCTTGGTTTTCTCCAGGAATTCCTGCTGCCGCTTCTCCTCCAGCTCCTTTGCCTCCTTCTGCAGCTGCTCCATCTCCTCTTTCAGCATCTCAGCTTTCTCTGTGAAGCCCTGCTCCAGCAGCTTCTTCTGCTCCCTCAGCTTGCACTGCACAGCTGCCTCCATCTCCTGCTTCAGGTTTTCAGCCTCCTCCTTCATCTTGGCTTCCACCTGATTAATGTTCTCCTGGTGGCTGCGTTCTAGGTCGCTCATCTGCTGCTCCAGCTGCTGCCTCCTCTCCTCCTCTGCCTTGCGCTGCTGCTCCAGCTGCTCCAACCTCGCCTGGTCAGCTGTGGAAATGGGAAATGCAAAGAACGTGGCATCAGGCCCCTGCTGTGCAGTCTGCATGGGGCAGAGAGCGCCCAGCCCATCAGACAGGGGCTGGGGATGATTCTAACATTGCAGCTGCCTCTCCACAGGAGGCCACTGGTCAGTTTCCATGGCGATACAATGGCCACACCTGCTCCACAGGTCGGGCTGCAGGTGGGTTCCCACAGACCGGACTGGGCCCCACTTTGGGCCCCAGAGAACGCCGGGTCAGGCTGAGGGGTCACGTTACGCTTGGCCAAGCACCGACTTGTCCTGCAAGCAGGAAGTGACCCGGCCAGGGCAGGAGAGCTGGGACCTTCCTGCCAGTCACGCCCCACGCCCAGACACCCCGCGTGTCCCCGGCAGGGAGAGATGGGCGTGAAGTTCCCGTCTGTCTCCCACCCTGCAGCAGCGGGTCACTGGGGGAGGGTCACGGGCCCTCTGCTGGGTGCAGGGGGCAAACCAAACCCACCTTCTACACCGACTGGGGTAGCCCCAGCCAGACCCCACCCCTGCTGGACAGATGGGCAGAGCCCAGAGGGGGTGACACAGGCCGGAAAGGGTTAAGCACCTGGCAGCTACATGGCCCCAATTCAGCCTTAAAGGCAAACGAGAGCCATGTGTGAATGGGAGTTAGGGCCCTTCCCTACAAACAGCCAACACAGGCCTGGCCAGTGGACGAGAGCTCTGACAGGCGACCTGCAGCCTGAGAGACCTGGGGTCCCACGAATCAGACGTGCTCATGTCTCTCTCACCAGGAGAGTTTGGTTACACGGTTCTCCCTGCGTCTAAAGCCCCTGCCAACATCTCAGCGACCTGGGAATTCCCTCTGAAGTCTGCAGCTACTTCCTGGAAATGGTGGGAGATGGGCAATTGCTTTAGTTAATCCACGTTGCTAACTACCCCGATGCTTAGGGAACAGCCAGCCAACTTCCAAGCCAGGGCAACTCCCCATTGTTCTCCCAAGGACGACATCCTGGGTGGCTGGTAATGGAGGCAAGGGACAGCACAGCCTTCCCAAAACTGCCCACACACTCGACAGCCTGGCCGCTGGGGAGGGCAGGGACCACGGCGCAGCAGCCTGGCTCCACCAGGCCACCAGGAAAGGTCAAGGCCCGGCTGTTGGGGAAGGCTGAGGCCACAATGCAGCAGCCCTGGTTCTCCCCCTGGCTGCCGGGGAGGCTAGGATACGAGTGGGCGGGGCTTGGCTCCAGGGGCAGAACCTTGGGCAGAATGGGCAGGGCTGGGGGCTGCCTTCCCTAGTAGGGCTTTCACCATGCCCAAGGATGGTCTGGTGCCATGAGGCTGCCCAGGAACTGTGTAAAGGGACCCTGGTATTGACCCTTTACTCTCAGACCTGCTTCAGCCTTAGCGGGGGCATCTGAGCTGAAAGGCTGACGTCTCCATCCTGTCTGCATCTCCCTGATGTTGGACACTGGACTGACCCTACAGGTGAATTCTGACAGAATCATTGGTGCCTCCAACCTCCCCATCGCCGCTGGGTATTGGACCTATGAGCCAGTCACGTCTGGATGGTCAATGAGCTTTGAACCAAGAGTCTCTCTCTCCTTTCTCAACGAACATTAGCTTAGTTAATGGGAAATGGCTGTAACTGTGTATTTGGGTAAGATCTGAAACTGGCAATGCTAGCGCTGTTGATGAGAGCCAGGCTTTCACTCACCCTCATCGTGGGGGCCTTTCCTCTAAGCTCAGCGCTGGGCTGCTGCAGGGGACGGCCCTTTGGCTCCCAGCTCACCGGGAGGGAATTGCAGAAGCTGTTTTGTGGCTGGCTTGGTGCAGAGAAATGTCAGAACAACCCCCGTTGGGGGACTGGCTGCCCCGTGCTTTGCGGTTCACCCTGACTCAGCAATCCCCGTGTGTGCCCCTTGGATCTGGCCACAGAAGGGAACGCAGCGTTTGTGTTACTAACCGACACAGGGCGGCAGCAGGGAGAGTGGGGGATGGGAGGAGGGGAGAATGCAGTGAGCAGAGTGACCAGTCTCCGGTGCTGGGCCCAGGATACCGGCCATGAAAGGCAGGGGAGGTGACACCTTGTACTGGGACAAGCTTGCAAGTGTTACCAAGCTCTTCACGCCTTGGACCATCCCACCAGCCCGGGGCACTGAGTCCCTCCCCCGCCCCAGAGCCAGTCAGAGTTCCGAGCCACAGAGCCGCTGCCTCCAGAGCCAGAGACGAGCCGGAGACTGGAAGGCAAAAGCGCCCTGGCTCCTGCCTGGCCAGGGCTGCTCCCTCAGCGCTTTGCAGGAGGCCTGGGAGGCACGTGGCAGGGCCGTGCACAGTCAGACGCTGGGCACCGAGTTGATCTCCTCAGCTCAGGGGCCTAGGCTAGGTCTGGCCCTCTGCCCCACATGAGGGGATGATTTCAAACCTGAGGCTTAAGCCCCAACCTAAACCAGCAGCTCTGTGGTCCCGGAGAATTATGGGAACCAGCCTGGAGCACCAATGGCAGCCCAGAGGCCAGCAGAGATATTGCTCAGTGCAAGGAACTCCATGCACACAGAGCTGAGGTGAGGCAGGCTGTGCCCTTGCCAAATGCTGAGCTGGGTAAATGCAAACTTCTGAAAGCCATGAGACACCCAGTTAAGGTTGTCTACATAACCTTAACTCTGCCTCCATTTATACCCATCCCAGTGCTCTGCCAGCCCCAGAGCTGCTGAAAGGCATCGGCTCTTCAACTCCTTTTACAATCCATTCCTGCTCACCCACAGGTTTCCAGCAAACACTATTACCAGACCAACAGGAAAAAAAAACTCAACTGTCTACTGCTTTCTTTAAGCAAGGTCTCACTATCTCACTATGCACATAGTACCAGAGGGGAAAACATGGCAGCATGCCCCAGGGCGCAACTGGTAAGAAGTAAGTGGGTTCAAAACCCAAGGAAGGATGGTTTCCTAGCTGACTGCCTGGCTGGGGGGAGACAGCTTGGCCAAGCCCGCAGTTTCACAGCTGGCCACGGGCCGGGGGGGGGGGCGCTAAGGAGATTCGGTGTCTGACACCCATCTCTGACACAAAGATTGCAAAATCCCAACTTCCCTCTACCTGGAGACCCATTGTGAACTTCCTGAGCCAGCCTAGCATCTCCCGCGCTCCCACACCTTGCCCCACAGGCTCACTGGTTACAGATTACCTCTACAGGAACCACATGACACTGAAGCAGGGAACACGAGTTACTTTCCAAAGCCCCTTCCCTGACACACTTTACTCAGTGCAAGAGGCAGAGCTGGGCAAACAAAGCTTCTTAACACAGTCCTCCTTGCACAGCCCAATCCCTGCCCTGTGCCCTGCCCGCCCACCCCCTACCCTGTGCCCCACACCCCTGAGTCCTCTGCCCTGTGCCTCACACATCCCAACCCATACCCTCACGCCTTGAGCCCCCCACCGTCTTCCCTGAGCCCCACACACCTCAGCCCCCCTGCCCTGAGCTTCCCCATAACCACAACAACCCCTTGTCCTGGGCCACCCACACTCCACCCCACACTGACATTTTTAAAGTAATTGTCATATTGCAGCCTCCCTTCCCCCCCAACCCCATCCTGAGCCCCCTTCAAGGGGGTTTGCAATGCAACAGTACTTGTAAAATGCATGCTACTTCCACCTGGTATAGTACTGTGATCTCTTCCCCCCTCCCCCCTCCCCCCATTTTTGAAAATGGATGTGTGGACACAGATATATGTCTAACCCCTAAGTGTTTTTGACAGATTATCTCATGTAACCCATCAATCTCCATGTCATAATCTGCTGGGTCTGTATGTCGTATTTTGGTGCATGTATCATTCTTGTGTGCAAAGTTGGATATACAATCCACAGGCATGCACACAGGGTGTGCCGGGTGTGCCCAGGCACACCCTAATGTTTCAAAGGGCTGCCCTGGTGCGCTGGGGAACGGACGCTGCGCAGGGTTTGCCACTCATGCGGCCAAAACTGGCGGGTCTTAGGACCCCACAGAAACAGGCAGCAGGGAGCAGCATCGTCACCTCGCCTCCCAGGCAAGCGAGGTAAGTTTAAAGCCTGGGCGGGAAGGCGGGAAGGGTGCCCCGGGCAGGGGATCAGGAGCAGCGCAGCTGGGGGGGAGGGGAATCGGCTGGGCTCGGGTCGGGTGCAGGGCAGCTGGCCCTGAGTCAGGGTGGCCCGGGGGCAAAGCGGCTGGCCCGAGGTCGGGGAGGGGGACAGGCAATGCGGCTAGCCCAGGGAGGGGGCCTGGGGTCAGGGGCAGTGCGGCTGGTCCGGAGAGGGGGGGCCCAGGGTTGGGGGCAGCGCGGCTGGTTCAGGAAGGGGGGGCCAGGGTTGGGGGCAGCGCAGCTGGCCCCGGCCCCTCCAGAGCTGCTTTCCAGCCCCCCTCTTCCTCCTGGACAACCCGGCGTTCCTCGACCCACCTCCCCAGCTCTGCTTCCTGCACCTCCTTCCTCCGGGCCCCTCTTCCTCCTGGTCAGCTCTGTGGCCCGTGACCCCCCGCCAGCTCTGCTTCCCACCCCCCTTCCTCCTGGCCATCCCCTCCCTCGTCCAGTCCCTCCCCCTGGTCCATGATCAAGTGTGTCCAGTTCTTTTGGGGGTGGTCTACCTGGTAACCCTACCAGCTGCAGTTCCACATGCTCAGGGACAGGGCTTCTCCTCCTCCCCAGGACGTCAGACTCAACTAGAAGCTCCCAGTGGCGATTGCGCCCCACCTTCCAGTTATTTCCACCGCCGCCGCCAGGCTACAGTCTGGCGCCGAGCCGGAAAACCAGGAAATACCAGACATTGCACATGTCGGGTATTTTCTGGATTTTTTTTGCCAGACAGAGGGCCCAAAAACCAGACTGCCCGGTAGAAAACCGGACACCTGGCAATCCGACGAGTCAGACCCAGGGCAGACACCAAGTGATGGGGAGACTGCCAGAACTTTGGGAACCAGAGACTGCGGGGTGGGGGTTTGTGGCCCAAAAGGGGGCTGAGAAACCTAAGAAAGACAGAGTAGGGGGAGCACCAGAAGGGTGACAGTCAGGGCGACCCTAGAACTCTGTTATAGACCAGCTGGTGGCAGCTGGAGGAGGAGGGAAAAATAGGGGGAAAGGGTCAGAGAGGAAGGGGCTTGTGCTGAGGGGAGGGGGGCAGGTCAGGAGAAGAAAGAAGAAGGCACCAGGGTGGAGGAGAGAGACAAATGCCAGGGGGCCAAGTGGAGACAATGAGGAAAAGGGCAGGAGGAGGTGTCAGTGGCGGAGGGGGGGGACAGGGTGATGCTAGGAGAGGAGAGGGGAAGGGCTTTGGGTGGTAGTGTAGACATACCCGGGGTGAAGCAGAAGGGCAGACACCTGCAGGGGAGGGACCAGCACCAGAGGAGAGAGGTAGGGCAGGTGTGTAGAGGGAGGTGTTGGAAGAGGGGATGAGGAGGGGTAGCTCACCAGATCAGAGTGGGGCTACTGGAGGAGTGGGCACAGGGGGGAGAGAAGGGATGGTGGAGGGGGGCAGGTTTCAGGAAGGCTGAGGGCAGTGAGAAGGGCAGGAGTCAGGACAGCAGAGGTGGGTGAGGGGTTGGGGAGGCAGCAGGCACCAGGGGAGCTGATGGAGCAAGGGGAGGAGACAGGGCAGCAGAGGGAAAAGGTGGAGGTTTATAAGGATATGTCTACACTACAAAGTTAATTTGAAATAACAGCAGTTATTTTGAATTAACTTTAATAGCATCTACACAGTCAAACCGCTATTTCAAAATAAATTCGAAATAGTGGAGCCCTTATTTCGAATTTGGTAAACCTCATTCTACGAGGAGTAACATCAAATTTGAAATAGCTGTTTCGAATGAAGTGCTGTGTAGACACTTAATTTGAAATACGGGGCCTCCAACCCTTCCCGGGGAGCCCTGGTGGCCACTCTGGGCACAACCAGGAAAGCTTACTCTCCTCTCCCCCAGCCCCGGAGCCATTAAAGGGGTAGACCCTGGCCACAGTGCCTGTGCCAGCTCCAAGCCCGCCAGCACAGAGCCAGCAGTGGCCACTGGGGCCCCTGACCCAGAGGCCCCAAAACATAAGCCAGCAAGCCACTGGCAGCCAGCCCTCCACCGCTCCCCAGGAGCAGTCTGCCAGTTCACAGGAGCCTGACAGGGCTGGAGAAGGTGGGTGCCTTCCTGGTCCAAGGTGGAGATCATGGACCTTCTTCAGGTTTGGGGGGGATGCCCCCAACGTCCATGATCTCAGCCCTAGATGGAGGAACACGGCCGTCTATGGTAGGATAGCTGCCAGCCTGGCCATCAAAGGCCACATGCGAACTCAGGAGCAGGTTAGCATGAAAGTCAGGTTGGTCCGGTGAGACCCCCCAACCCTGAGCCCTGAGCTTCCTCCCCTTCTTCCCTTGCTTCCCCTTCCAGCTCCCTCCTCCCAGGTTTCCTCCTCTCTCCCCACCCTCTCTCTTCCCCTCTCTCACCTCCTTTTCCCAGTCTCCTCAGAGGTCCATCCCTCCCACCCCCAGTTTGGTTCAATAAACCCAGTTTCTATTTTTGAACATACATGTCTTTTATTTGACATCAGGAAGGGGGGCTAGGGAGGGGTAAGTGGAAGGATGTGAGGGAAGAATGGGGTACGAGCCCCCAGTGGGGAGGACCAGGGAGGCTCTGAGGGCTCCTGGGGTGGACACTCTCCCTCAGGGCCTCCTGGATCCTGACAGCCCCCTGATGGACCCCCGGATGGCAGCCTGCAGCAAGTGCAGCCGGGCTGATGGCAACGACCCCAAGAGACGCACCGGCATGCCCAGGGGCACCTCTGGCTCCATGTGGATTAGTGCTGTGGTGTCCCGGGTGCGGGTATTCAGGGCACTCCAAGACAGGACTGCTTTGCTGTCCCTCATCGAGGTAGACAAGCAAGCGGGGAACCCTGAGAACTGTCTGTCCGGGGTGGAGGTAGGGTCCCTTTAAGCAAGGAGCTCAGTTAGCCGCAGGCAGCAGCCACACACTAAGTCCTAACCTGATGCCCTGCTGGCACTGGTTCCGGCCAGCCTTAACTTCAGTTCAGGGTCCACTCAGTGTGGACGTGCTATTTTGAAATAGCAAAACGCTATTTCGAAATAGTTTTTGTGTACAGATGCATTAATTTGAATTAGCTTAATTCGAATTAACTATTTCAAATTAAGTTATTTCGAAATAGTGCTGTAGTGTAGACATACCCTAAGATATTTATTAATAACTTGGGTGCCACAGTGGCACATCCAAACAAGCCACAAACTCAGTACTGGTGTAGAACACAAAATGTATTGTGTTCGTGGGAGGAAACTCTTAGAGGGAACACTTCCCCCAGCCTCTCTGCCCCAGAGTTAATGTCACACATTGGGTTAATGAAATTGCAGGATAGTTGCATGAGGAGGGTTTGGTGAGGGCCAAACTAATACCTATTGGTAAGAGGATGGTGGGAAAAGTCCTTGGGGGGTGTCACATGACATCTTTTATTTCTGGTCATGTGTCCATATTGCCCCGAAAGTATTACCTCCAGAGGCATGGCTAATGGAGGTCAGGGGGTGTGGCTAATGGGGCCAGGGGGTGTGGCTAATGGGGGTCACAGAGTACATTTTAAAAAAATTCTTTGGGTGCACACCCAAATGAAAAGTGCTGCACACGCTTATGATACAATCATAGAACCCCTGGGCTGGCAGAGACCTCAGGAGTCATCGAGTCCAGCCCCCTGCCCAAGGCAGGACCAACCCAACTAAATCAACCCAGCCAGGGCTTTGTCCAGCCGGGACCTAAACACCCCTAGGGATGGAGATTCCACCCCCTCCCTAGGGAACCCAGCCCAGGGCTTCCCCACCCGCCTAGGGAAATCGTTTGTCCTAATCTCCACCTCAATTCAAACTCAAGTTAAATATCCCACACTTCATTAAAATAAAAATGGCTGCCACGTTGGGCCGGATCAGCTGTTTGTTGGCACAACGTGGCAGTCAAGACAAGGATCGGTCGACAGGGAAAGCCGTTGTCGACCGATCCTCACTACGGGGCCGTTCTCTCTAAGTTCCATCAGTCAGGGGGCGAGACAAATGGGGCGTCTCAGGGGCTGCCTGTGACTCTGTGGTGAGACCCAGGGAGGGCCCCAGGGTTGCGTGGTTGTTACTGATGCAGGGAAGTTGAACTCTAGGACTCCCCACCCGCGTGTGTCTGACAGTCTCCCTGAGACCGGCGCTCACAGCCATGAACCTCTCCAGACAGCCTGATGGGTGACACAACGTGGAACAGCTTCAGCAGAGCAACTGAGCAGCCCCTGTAGCTCCTAAAGCACAACCCAGAAATGGGAGACTTCCAATGGCCGTGGTGTTTGCTGTAGGGACACCCCTGAGCCCGGGGTGACCGTAGATTCCCAGCCATAGCTCTGCTGTATGGAGGGTTGGAGGGGGGGGTTGTTGTTGTTTAAAAGATTGAAAAACAGAAAGAAACCTGCTTAAAACCCTTCCCCAGAGACTTACCTGCCTGGTTCTTTTCCACCTCTGACAGCATTTTGTCGGCCCGGAGGATGGAGGCTGCTTCCGCCTTCTTGCTGTCCATAAACTGCTGCAGCACCTGCTCCGCCTGGGGACAAGGGGGCACGTCAGTCTCTGCACTCAAGGCTGCACTGGGCGTGAGGGGCACAAGGTGCTGATCTCTGGGCGGGGGGCACCAGCAGGGGGAGAATTGCCTGACAAGAACTCAGCCACTCGGCAGAGCAAATCGCCCCCGAGACGCGGCCGGGAGCTGGAAATCCGTGAAGGGAGGCTGCTGAGTGACCTGCAGAAAGCCCCCCAGAGCCTGCGAATGCTCCAGCTGCAGCTCGGAATCCCACTGGGCGTGAACGTGTCATTTATTCTGACACCCCAAAGCCACCCTGAGCAGAGCTGTCACCTGTCGTGTCCTGGCTCCTGGTGGCTTCCAGGGCCCCGCCTGCTGGAGCTGGCGGTGCCATTTCACACCCAGGTACCCGCAGTCTGGGACTGAGCTGGCATGTGCAGGTCACCCCAAGCTGGACCTTCCATCGCCAGCTCCAGGCAGAAATGCCCCCAGTTGGACTCTGCAGTGCTCACGTCTGAGCCAGGCGTTCAGGGGGCATTGAACATCGGAGAGCAACGGTCAGTCAGTGTCCTCGCAAGAGTGGCCTGGCCGGCTCTGACCAATGGCCCATCTAGCCCAGTGTCCTGTCTGCCCAGAGCGGCCAACACCGGCTGTGTCACAGAAAATTAACAGAAGAGGCAACTATCAAGTGATCCTTCCCCCGTCATTCAGTCTCAGCATCTGGCATAGGGGGCTTATGGATACCCAGAGCATGGGGTTGCATCCACGACCACCATGGCTAATAGCCATTGATGGACCAGACCCTTCCTCCATTAACTCATCAACCTCTTGTTTGAACCCAGATGTTCTTTCAGCCTTAAAACATCCCCTGGCAATGAGTTCCACAGGTTGACTGAGCAGTGTGTGAAGTAATATGTCCATTTGCTTGTTTTAAACCTGCTGCCTATTGATTTCCTTGGGTGACCCCTAGTTTTGTATTAGGGTCTTGTGAAGGGGTAAATAACTCTTCCTGATTCACTTTGTCAACACCACTTAGGATTTTATGGTCCTCTAACAGATGCCTCTGTAACTGTGTCTTTTCCAACAGTTCCGGACTTTCAGATCTCCCCTCATATGGAAGTTCTCCCTTGCCCATAATGACTGTTTTTGCCCGTGTCTGTAGCTTTCCCAGTTCTAATATAGCTCTTTTGAGATGGGGCAACCAGGACTGTACAATAGTTTAGGTTCTGTGGCTTTATATAGTGGCATCAAGATTTTCTGTCGTACTATCCATTGCTTTCCCACTGGTTCTATCACACTGTGACTATCACTGCACATTGAGCAGATGTTGTCAAAGAACTACACATTGGGGCTGCGTCTAGACTGGCAAGATTTTGCACAAAAGCAGCTGCTTTTGTGCAAAAACTTGCCAGCTGTCTACACTGGCCGGTTGAATTTGCGCAAGAACACTGACGATCTAATGTAAGATAGTCAGTGTTCTTGCACAAATACACTGACGCTCCCCCTCAGGGATAAGCCCTCTTGCGCAAATGGGGTTTTTTTGCGCAAAAAAGCCCCGATGGCGAAAATGGCCACTGGAGCTTTCTTGCGCAAAATCGTGTCTATACTGGCCACGGATGCTTTTGCGCAAAAGCACTTTATGTGCAAAAGCATCCATGCCAATCTAGACGCTCTTTTGCGGAAATACTTTTAACGGAAAAACTTTTCCGTTAAAAGTATTTCCGCAAAATCATGCCAGTCTAGACGCAGCCAATGACTCTAAGATCACTTCCTTGAAGGGTAATAACTAATTTTGACCCCATCAGTATGTATGTATAAATGAGATTACATTACTTTGCATTAAACCACAATGAGTTTCATCTGCCATTTTGTTGCCAATTGGCACAGTTTTATAAGATCTCTTTGAAACGCTTTGTTATCTGCTCTCATCTTAATTATCTTGAGTACTTTTGGGTCATGGGCAAACTTTGCCACATTGCTGTTCACCTCTTTTCCAGGTCATTTATTAATATGTTGAACAGCAGCACATGTCCCAGGACAGATCCGCTGGGAACACCAATATTTAGCTCTCCATATGAAAATAATGGCCACTTATTTCTACCTTTTCTTCCCTGTCTTTTAACCAGTTGCTGATCTATGAGAGGGCCTGGCCTCTTCTCCGGTAACTGCTAACTCTGCTTAAGAGCCTCTGGAGAGGGACCTTTCCTAAGGCTTTCAGAAAGTCCTGTACACCGCGCTCAGCGGCTCACCCTTGTTCACTTTTGTTGTTCCCCTCAGAGAATGCTAATGGATTGGCAAGGCCTGATTGCTATGTCCTAAAGCCGTGATGGCCTTTCCCAGACAAATTGTATTCGTCTATCTGCCTGGTAGATGCTCTTCACTAGAGTGTAGAATGGGGTGCAGGTAAATTCAGTGTTTGACAGGCACTATTGTATCGCACCTCTGGGGGCGGCTTAGGACAGGGGGTTGGGGAGGCTATGACAGGACAGTAACTGTTAGACATTTAATTGAGAAGTAGAGTACTGGGGGAGGGGTGGTCAGAGCAGGAGGTTGAGGTTTTGGTGGCTGTTGGGGGGCTCAGGGCAGAGGGTGGGGATGTGGAGGGGTACAGGAGTCAGGGTTGGGAGCTGTGAGGAGCAGCTCAGGGCAGAGGGTTAAGGTGTGTGGAGGGGTGGAGAAGTCAGGGTGCGGGGTGTGAGAGGAGCTGAGGGCAGAGGGATCAGGTGGGGGGGTCACAGGAGTCAGGGTTTGGGCTGTGAGGAGGGGCTCAGAGCAGGGGTCTGGGGTGTGGAGACCGTGTGGGGGCCAGCGGTGCCATTCAGGGAGGGAGGGAAGCAGGAAGGGAGGGAGGCTGAAGGCCCCTTCCCCGGGATTCATACCAGGATGCTGCTGCTCCCCTTCCTGTCATGGTCAGGGAGCGAGAGGGAAGGACCCGGTGTGGGTCTCTCACCGCCCTGCCCTCCCCAGCCAGGAGCAGGCTCTGTGCTGTCCTCTCACCCCCTGGCACTGACAGGAAGGGGCAGAGCAAGCAAAGCCCTGGCAGGGATCCTGGGGGAGGCTTCAGCCCCTGCCCTCCCTAAACAGTGCCCTGGGGGGCGGCCCTTGGGGCTGGGGCAATCCCAGACTGGTCAGGGGGGCTCCCCTCCAGCCAGCCCCTTTCACCCGCCTGGTGCTTAGCCTGGCAGTCTGCAGGGGAGCCCCGGAGCCCAGCTGGGAGCCAGCCCCGCCTCCTGCAGCTGAGCACCCCAGCACCGGATGGCTCCTTCCTACCGGAGCGGTGCACCAGGGTGCAGTCCCTCACCCTCACCGCCGGCTTCAACCCGTTTGTCTGTGCTGAGCTGGGCTAACTGGCCTGTAATTGCCAGGATCCCCAAGGGGCCTTTTCTCCAGACGGCATCACCTGCTCCTCCACATGCTCCCTGCCTGTGAGCTGGGACAGAGCCTGGGCTAAGTGACCAGAGGCATGTAAATTAGACACACCGACATAGTCAATGAAGCGGGGATTTAAATATCCCCCCTTCATTAAAATAAAAATGGCCACCACGTTGTGCCGGACCAGCTGATTGTTGGCATAACGCGGCAGTCAACATGCAGATCGGTCAACAAGGAATGCCGTTGTCGATTGATCCCTTATGCCTCCTGAAACGAGGTTTACAGGATCGGTCGACAATGGCTTTCCCTGTCAACTGATCTGTGTCTTGACTGCTGCGTTGTGCCGACAATCAGCTGGTCCGGCACAACGCGCCGGCCATTTTTATTTTAATGACGAAGGGGATATTTAAATCCCCGCTTAATTGACTATGTTGGTATGTCTAAGGTATGTCTACACTAGCCCTTCAGTTCGAACTAGGAGGCTAATGTAGGCATTGAATTGCAAATGAAGCTCGATTCAAATATCGCGGGCTTCATTTGCATCTTCAGCGCCGCCATTTTTAAATCTTAGTTCAACTCCGTGCCTGGATACACACGGCATGGAGCAGGTAGTTCCACCAGGATCTCTAATTTGAACTACCTACTCCATGCTGCGTGTAGCCACGGGCACGGAGTTCGGACTAAGGGGGATTTAAAAATGGCGGCACTCGGGAAGATGCAAATGAAGCCCACGATATTTAAATCCCGGGCTTCATTTGCAACTTCCAATGCCTACATTAGCCTCCTTAGTTCGAACTAGGGGGCTAGTGTAGACATACCCTAATCTACATGCCTCTGTCGGCATAGGCATGTAGTCTAGATATACCCCATGAGTCTGAGTCAAACCCTTTCTCTCATTCACAGCCTCTCCGGCTAAGCCCTTGCATGCACTCCCTTGCAAGGACATGCTCCAATAGGCCCTGAAACCTGCTATGACAAATACCGGTTGGATGACAACTTCCAGTCAAAAGCATTTTCAGTTATTAGTATCCTGACAGACCCAGGGCAGCTGGCTACAATAGGGTGGTGGAGCACAGAGAGACCAGCAGCTGGGTGAATGATTTTCCGTTTCCTGAATAAATTGCCAGAGACTCCCACCATGTAATCAAGGCAGGCACCTGAGTCTAATTAAGAGCTTGTCTGAAGCAGCAGGCTAATCAGGCACCTGCAGCAAATTAAGGCCTTCTGGGCAACTTCAAAAGGTTTCCCCTGGGGTGAGGGAGAGGGAAGGAGAAGAGTGAAGGACTGAGAGGAGGACGTGTGTTGCTGAACAAGGAAAGAGTGTCTGGGCGGAAGCAGGCATGAGTCACCCAAGAACCCGGGGGAAGGTTCTAGGGGAGAATTTGGGGAAGTGGCCCAGAGAAAAGGCTGCTGGACTGGGCCTAGAGGAAAAACCCCGTCTGTGGCTGCTACCTGGGGTCCTTGGGCTGGAAACCAGAGCAGTGGGTGGGCCTGGGTCTCCCCCCCACCCAGTGTCCTCAAACCCACTAAAATGCCTGCCCCTGGAAAAGGAGGCTGGGATTACGGAGGGGTTTAACCCCAATCCTTTGACTTTGCCACTGATGAGAATGGCTCAGTGAGCTGTGACTCTGGTCCCTAGAAAAGATATGAGGCAGGGAGGAGAGTTACAGCGAGCCCCTGAGGCATCTAATAACCACCTAGAAGCATGGGACCCTCAGGGCACGGCCAGAGCTTTGCCACGGTAACGAGAGGAATTCCATCACATACTAGTTCAGTTTCGTGTTCATAACGAAAACGTACCAATCCTGGGGTGTGTTACACACAATTCTCTCTGGGAATTGTTCCTGGGGACACTTTTGACACATGCCAAAGGTTCAAATAGTGACACCTGGTGACTTGTCAGGGTTTCTCTGGTGGCTTCCTGCTCTGTGGCGTTGGCAACAGTCCGGCCTGATGCTCTCATAGGCCCACAGTGTGTGGGCAGATAACAACACCCAGCCCCCAGCTGTGCCCCGACTAACTCCGCACCCCCGCCCAGCGCTCACCATGACTCCTTTGTTGGGTGCCCTCTGGAAACTCTCCAGCACTTGTCTCTGGTCAGTCATGTACAGCTGGTACCCGCCGGGCTGCATGTAAACCCCCTCGCTGAGCTTCCTCTCCACATCGGCTGAGAGCTGGGAGAGCAGGGCCTGGCAGGTCTCCTGGGACGCAGTTCGGTTCCTGCTCAGCACAGCGCTGTAATGTTCATTTATCGCCGTCTGGGGAGTGACACAGAGGGTGGGGGGGGGACTGCATTTCTGCCCTGACCAGCGTGCTAGTGCCTGTGTGGTCAGGAGACATCTCCCCTTCCCCCCCCCCGCAGTGGAAACCCAAAGCCCAGTGTCTGATCCCAGTGTCTGATCAGTGAAGGGGGTAAATAAATCGCTTTTACAAAAAGAGGCTTCCTGGGAATGTGTCGCTTCTGCCAAAAACCTTCTTTTTGATTGTCAGTGGGAATTCGGTGCCAACCTGCTGCAGCATTTTTTAAAACCTCACTGAGCCTTGAGCTACTGCCCGGGCACCAACTCTCTGAAAATTGAGGCCCTTTGCCATTTGGTGCGACCCAGGCAGAGTCACAATTAGAGGGGACTGTCCCTATGGTGCTTGGAGTCCTGAGCCCCTGGCTGGGTGCATTAAGCAGCTATGGAGCAACCCCACCGCACAGCTAAGAGGGGACCTAGTTCCTAGGCACAGAAGCTGCCTCTTTGTTCTGTGTGTACACAGCGCTTAGTGCAGCGGGCTCTGGATCAGTGAGTGGGCTACCCAGATATACTGTAGTAGACTCAGAAAAGGAGTACAATAATAGCCAGGGGCAGGTCCAAGGCAGGGGGACATGCAGGGCCCAGACACTTACCGCCAGCTGCTCCTGGTACTTCTGATCCTCATCCTTGAAGGACTGCTGCATGAACAGCTGCAGGGCTGCCCTCTCGCACGTCCCATGTGTCTCAGACAGCGCGGCCACCTCCGCCGGGAACGTGACCTGTTCCTCCATCTGGGCGACATAAAGAGCCAGCCCCGCCCTGACCGCAGCCTCGTTCTGCGTGGTGGCAATGGTGGTCACTGCATCCTCCAGGCAGGGCACCTTCCCGCTCAGGATGGTCTCCACGTAGCTCTGGGCTAAGAGGCCAAACACTGGGGGAGAGCAGGGGAGGGGCGTTAGGAGAATTTCCAGAGACTCCCGTGAGGGCCTGGCCCCAGCTCTGCACTGGCCCTGGGCCCTTCCCTGCCTGGCTGAGTAGTCCCCACGGACACATCACTGGGGGGCCGATTCTGGTGGCAGCTCCTGTCCCTCTGACGTCCAAGCCCCAGGAGTGAGCCTGGCCTCTCAGAGTCAGCACTGTCCCTGCGCCCTGCCCTCAGGAGCTCACGGCCCACTGGGTATGAGGAGATGGGATGGGGATGAGCAGTGGGGGAAGGGAGCAGAACAAAATGAGTGTGAGGGGGAGGGAGGCCCTGGGCACACGGGCTGCAGGAAGCCATTACAGGCATGGGGGCACCATGGGAAAGACTGACGCCGAGAGTGGCTGCAATAGGAGGCCTGGCCTGGGCTGGCCCCAGGGGGTGCAGGAAGAGATGAGGGATGAGAGAGAATTGGGGGGAGGGAAGAAGGGTGCTGCAAGGAGCATTAGCACTGCAGCCAAGCGGCTGCTCTCGGGTCCTTCTCATTCTTCTCCCAAGTCCGAATGTGCCCAACGCTTTAACCTCCCAACAGGCCAGACTGTCTGACCCTTTGGTCGGGTTTTGCTCCTCGCATGACTGACTCTAATTTGTGTCTATCCAGGTCACTGAAGAGTCTGTCCTGGGAGGTGCTGAGCAGCCGGACCTGGAGCCAGCCTTCTGAATCCCATGGAGCCATGTCAATTTACCCCAGCGATGCATCACCGGGGGATCAGACCCACTGACTCCAGCAGAGCTACACTGAGGCATCAGCCATAGATCCAGCCCATGGCCTGACTTTCCCGCCCCGGTCTACACTGCAAACCCTACAGTGGTACACCAAGCTACTGGATCTGGCCCGCGGGCTGCCCATTTCAGCCTGTGGGCCACCCTGTCTGGGCTCCCAGGCACACAGCAAGCAGCCGATTCAGAGCAACCCCATGCTGTTCAAAGTGGCTGGCTGCTCTCTGTGCCCGTCTGCTCCAGGTGCTGTGGGGAGGGGCAGGCATTGAGGGCTGCTCCCCCCCTCCAAATCCAGTAAATGGAGCTGAGAGGTGGCATTAGGGACTGGAAGGAACATTCTACCCTTGCGTCAGTCCCTGGAGCCTGAGGACCTGCTCTCCCGGCCTTATTCTGGGGGGGGGGGGCCCAGCCCGGCTGCATAGACATTCACCTGGTTTGCTAGTTCCCGCTCATGACTCACTTTGCCCGGTGACGGGGTGGCCTCCTTTCAGCATCTTCACCCTCGACTCCTGGAAAACGTACTGGCAGAATCTGCGGCTCTGCTCCAGGAACTCAGGCTGCAGGGCGCCGTCAGGGAGCGACTCCAGCTGCTTCATGTCCCTGTCGCCAGCTGGCCGGAGAAATGCAAAGCACTTGCGCGCAGGGAAGTAATCGCGGATGCACTGGCGTGGGAGGTTGTAATTCAACACCTCCTTGCTCCGGCCTGCATGGAGAGGGAAAGGGAGCAGCCAGCAATGCAATGGGGGAGAGGGAGGGGGGGAAGAGAGAGGAAAAAAAAAGAGCAGTGAATTCAAACAGTCTAGAACAAGATGGTTTTATCTCCCAGCAGAGCATCCGTCCACCCGTCCTGGCTGCTGGCTTGTTGCCACTCAAAGGCAAATCCCTGCCGATTCTGGCTTTACCCCAAACCTAGCTCCTTCAGTTCCCGCCTTCCCAATGAAACATTAGGAAAGCAGGAATGAGATTGACAAACTAGGATAAGATAATGTGGCAGGTGACATGCCCGTAAGGGCTGAGAGCCTAGTGGTCAGCCCACCCCACCACCCGGACAGGCCCCATAAGGGTTTTGAAAAGCCCAGTAAAGACACACAGGGACGTAAGGAGGAAGAGGGCTGGCAAGGAAGTGTCCCAGGACTGAGCAGTGGGGAGGGGAAAGACAGGAACTGTCTCTGTAAGTCAGGACCAGAAGCCAGGTGGTCTCTCTTCCCCCTCAACCAATTGGTGGATGAGCTGGGAGAAAGGGGCCTGGGTCGCGGTGCAAGCTCCCTCTCCCAGGATCAGGTGGCCGGGAGAGCTGCAAACATGCATTCTGGGGTCACAGTTATTATGGTTGGTGGGTATTTAACCCATTTGTGGCCTGAATGTTTTTCTTCTGAACTCCATGGGCTGCCTGCGCTTTTTCTCTGGGTTTGTTTTTTTTAGCCATCCTCCCACACCTTGGGCAGTGAGACTGTGCTGAACTAGCCCCACTGTTGCTCTCTAACCCGGCCGTAGGCTGCCCTAACGCCGTACCCTCCCTGCACACGACTCACGCTGCTGGCTCGTACCCCGCCCCCCCCGGCTTTCAGCTGCCTCCCCAGTTAGTCCACCTGCTGTGTTTGTGCCTGAGATTTTGCAAAACTTCGCTCGTGTCTTCCCTGGATTTCATCTTATTCTACAGACCAGTGTTTCCTAATTGGTGCTCCGGGGAACCCTGGGGTTCCGCGAAGCAAAAGTAGGGGTTCCGTGAGGAGCTGGCACTCAGCCGCCCCCTCTGAAAGAGAGAGAGAACCAGCTAACCAGCAGAGGCATGGGTGGCGAGTTGTATGGACTCGTGGTGCCCATGCACCACCAATATTTGAAGCTGGAGCAGGCCCCCATCCCTCGCGCGTCATCCCACCCTGGCCCAGAGCATCTCTCCCCCAGCCCCGTCCCTGGCCCGTCCCTGCCATGCGCAACCTTCACTGAGCTCCCCCTTGCCGGCTGCTGCTGCCCTGCGCAGCATGCTCAAACCGGTGGGTGGGGAGACGCCTGGGCATGATGTAACATCACGGCCCGGGATTTTAAAAATGCTGGATGCTGCGTTGCGCCGTGCAGCTGAGTTGCGGGTTCGGAGTCCGGGGACGGAGCGCAGACTCCAGCCCCGCAAAGTGGAAGGCAGAAGGTAGGGGAAGGGGAAGGGCTGGGAGAGGAAGGGAGCTTGTGCGGAGGGAGGAGGAAGAGAGAGGAAGGCACCAAAGGGACAGGGTAGAGGAGAGACAAATGCCAGGGGCCAAGTGCAGACAATGAGGAAAGGCAGGAGGGGAGTGTCAGTGGGAGGGGGGACAGGTGATGCTGGGAGGAGAGGGTAAGGGCAGTGGGGGCTGGAGAAGGTGCTGGGAGAAGGCTTGAAAGAAGGGGTTGGCATGAGGAAGGCCGGGATGGAGCAAGTCATGTGTGAGGGCACAGGGGCATGAGAGGAACGGAGGCAGAGGGTGGTGGGGGGGTGGGCATCAAGGAAAAAGAGGGCAGGAGGTAGGGGCAGTGAGGAAGGGGAGGCACCAGGAGGGTGCAGGAGTAACAGAAGGTGCAAGTGCCAGGGATTCTGGGGTGAAGCAGAAGGGCAGACACCTGCAGGGAGGACCAGCACCAGAGGAGAGAGGCAGGGCAGGTGTGTAGAGGAGGTGTTAGGAGAGGGGATGAGGAGGGTAGCTCACATGATCAGAGTGGGGCTACTGGAATAGTGGGCACAGGGAGGAGAGAAGGGCTGGTGAAGGGGGGCAGGTCTCAGGAGGGCTGAGGGCAATGAGAAGGGCAGGAGTCAGGACAGCCGAGGAGGGTGAGGGGTTGGGGGGCAGCAGGCACCAGGGGAGCTGATGGAACAAGGGGAGGAGACATGGCAGCAGAGAGAAAAGGGGTAAAGTTTTAAAAATATTTATTAATAACTTGGGTGCCACAGTGGCACATCCAAACAAGCCACATGAACTCAGTACTTGCGAGCAGTGCTTTTGCACAAGGGCATCTATGGCAGTGTGGATGCTCTCTTGCCCAAGAAAGTGCCGATGGCCATTTTAGCCATAGGGCTTTCTTGCGCAAGAAATTCATGTTGTCTGTCCACATTGGCCTCTTGCACAAGAACTGTTGCACAAAAGGACTTATTCCTGAGCGGGAGCATCATAGTTCTTGCTCAAGAAGCCCTGATTTCATACATGAGAACGTCAGTGTACTTGTGCAAGAACACACGGCCAGTGTAGACAGGCAGCAAGTTTTTGCTCAAGAGCGGCAGCTTTGGCGCAAGATCGCGCCAGTGTAGACACAGCCAAGGGAAGGGCGGGAGGAAGGGTCCAAAATTCCCTCATCTGGGACCAGTCAGGTCCAGAGGGTGTCAGATCAGGGAGGTTCAACTCCTACCCAAGTCCCCTCCCTGTCCTGGCCCCAGCACCCTGCCTCATACCCCAGGACTCAGCACCACCCTGGCCCTGGCTCCAGCACCCTGCCAGTCACCCTAGTGCCCAGCAGGACCATGTCCCTGACCCCAGCACCCTGCCCCAGCACCTTGCCCCAGCACCCTGCCACCTGAGCCAGCATCCTTCCACCCAGCAGCACCCTCTCCCCAGCCCCAGCACCCACTTTCACTCTGTCCCCTGCCCCCACAAGCACATTTGGGACCACATTAGTGAGGCTTGGGGGTTTTTGGAGGGTTGTTGGGTTTTTTTGCATCTCACTTGTGTGGCCCCAACTGACTCAAAACAGGTTCCTCACCCCTCTCATAAATAAAGACAATGTTAAAACCTTTTGAGTTTGACATAATATTTTATTTAAAAATGAAGCCTGGCCAACAAGCCCCCAGTTGGGTTCAAACGCCCATCTCACTGCAGCATCATAACACTCTTGCACCACCTGACCCCAAATCTGAGCCTATCATACACTGGAACCCCCTGTCCTGAGCCTCTTACATCCCCAAACTCCTGCATCCCCACATCCTCGGTCTTCTGCCACAACAATCCTGCACCATCCACACATCACAAATCTGTGTCCTGAGCCCATCGTACTCACAACCTCCTTGCCCTGAGTCCCTCACATATCCAGCCCCAACTCCTGCACCCTCACATCCACAAGCCCATGGCTTGCTCAGCACCCCAACCTTCCACCTGAGCCCAACACTCCCAGCCTGGAGCCCCTCCCGAGCCAACAGCCCCTTCTCCTGCATCCAAATTCCCTCCCAGAGCTTGTACTTCTCACCCCTTCCCACACCCAAATCCTTCATTCCCACCCCACACCTCCTGTCTCAACCTAGTGAGAGTGTATAAGGGCTGGGGATAGCAAGTGATGGAGAGGAGGGGAACAGAGCGAATGAGGCCTCAAGGAAGGAGGGTGGGGGGTCTCAGGGAAGGAATGTGATTTTCATGCATTGGTGGGGATTTTCCCTCTCATCCCCCCCCCCCCTTTTTTTTTTTTGGTTGACAAACCTAGGGATTCCTTGAAATTCTGAGAAGCTGAAAAGGGTTCCTCAGCCAAATAAAATTGGGAAACACTGCTACAGACCAATTCTCGGGTGTAGGGCCAGCCCCATAGGAGTGTGGGGCCAGGGGAACTGCCCTGCCACAAGCTCCATCCCGCCTGCCTCTGCCCCACTCCTACCCTTCCCTCACTGCATCACTTTTGTCAAGCCCTTCCCCTGCTCCCTTCTGCCCCTTCTCGTACCTGCTCTGCCCTGCCCCCCATTGCACCCCCTGCCCAGAGCCACTTCCCCCGAGCGACATGAGCCATGGGATTACCCTGAGCCTGGCATGGGGTGGCAACAGGTGGGGGCTTGTTGGCCTCTGCCTTGCTGGCATCTCCCAGCCCATTGACTCTGCATCACTGGGGCTGGGGCTCTGCTTCCCACCACTGCGCTGATGCTGAGCGAGCTGGGCTGGGAACTGGCTGCGGGGTCACTCTGACTCCTGCTGCTGCGGTGAGTGCGGGGCCCATCCCCGGCTGCTGCCCCGTGCCAGACCCACGGCAACCCCCAGGCCCACAGGTCCGACCCATAGAACAGCTGAGATGGCTGCTAGCCGGGGGCTGGGTCAGGTGCCCCGAGCCAGCCAGTGGATGGGCCTGTCAGGCAGGAGGCCAGGCCACAGTGGCGCTAAGTGGCCTTGGCACCTCTGACCCTCTGGTACACAAGAGCAGAGCCCCCCAGCCCACGGTGGCCCCCACTACTACCCGAGGGACAGACTCCAAGGCGGCAAGGCCCAGTGTGATGATCTCGTCTGACCTGCAGCCCCGATAACCCCTGGGCAGAGCTGTCGGGCAGACACGCCACCCTGACTGGGAAAGTGTCAGTCACGGAGAATCCACCGTGACCCTGGGGAACCTGCCCAGTGATTCGTTACCTCGCTGTGAACACTGACCCCTTTCCTGCCAGGCTGCAATGGTCTCGCCCCCCTTCCAGCCTTTGGGTCGGGTCAGACCTTCCGCTGGAGGCGGGAAAGCTCATTCTGAAATAGACGGTCCCCGACTCACCCTGGCAAGCAAACTTGACAGTGCGCCTGGACTCTGTCACTACACAGCAGGTTTTCTAACCTTTCATGACCCTCATGCCTCTTTGCTGAGGCCTGCCTCATTTATGCACATCGTTCATGAGCTGGGGCACCAGACGCAGTCACCCAGCAGTGGCCATGAATGACAGAGGTAAAACAGCCTCTGTACTCCTACTCCCGTCCCCTGTCTATGGGCATGTCTACACTCTTGTACATTTCAAAGGAGGACTGCAGAAATGCCTATAGAGAAGCAAATGCTTATTGGATAGTCGACTAGTCTTTAACATCCTTAGTAGTCACAGCGTACATGTGAGATAGCATCCATTCAGTGTGGATGCTATCTGTCGAAAAAGCAGATCACTTTTTCGATGCGCTTTGGCAGAGTGGTCACGCTGTTTCGGAAGAAGTTTTTTTGGATGATCTCTTCCAGAAAAGTTTCTTCCAAAAAAGAGCCTGCAGTCTCGACGTAGCTGGGTTTGAGAGCCCACCTCCATCAAGAAGCTTTGTATGCACAGCACGTGCACTTTCAGTCACTCCAAAACAAACTTTTAA